>CM042535.1:27488898-27853898 GCA_023630585.1 Cranoglanis bouderius
GAAATTGGAAAGCCCTCCCTCCAGAAGCATTTCGATGTTGGAAAACTTAAAGAAAACTTTACATCTGACAAATGGTAAATCAATGTCTCCTTGCAGAAAACTTCACCACATCAATAATTATTTTTAACATTTAAAACATGGTAAGCTAAACATCCAGCATACACGTTTGTTGTGAATGAGTTGCTACTATTGAAATGACAACATTAGAATGAGCGCATTCATATAAACCTATATGCATGTCTGAGCCATGTGATTATACAAAAATAATGCACATCTTAGGACCAATCAGATTTGTGAATTCACCAGCAATGTGGTATAAACTATGTTTAATCACCCTGTCCCAACAGTAACTGTGTTGTGTTACTAAAGAACTGAATGTGATTTATATGTAGCACATATATTTACGGAAGACATTTTTTAGACTTCTGAGGTGAAATATCGTAGATGTTTAGTCCATGTTATCTATATTACATTTGTAGCTCCAGTAGCTCCAAAATTGTGTAAATCGTGTAGATCTTTGGCCAAACTATTCCGTTAATTCTTACCTAGCTGAAAAACAAACAATCAAAAATATTTCTACTAACTCATCTAATTCAAAACCTTTTAATGCAGTATGTGTGTCATATATTAATAATACTAACACATTAATACTGCATTAAAACAGATCACAATACCAACAATATCTCAGAAAAGTGTATCATGGCATAATTTATCACAATACCAATGTTATATGTTCATATTCCCCAGCCCTAATGGGTACTACTGTATTCCCAGTCTATTTTATTCTCTCAGCATTCCTAGTACCCAGATGGCTCGTGTACACACAGCACTTTGATATGTATGAACATGAAACATATGTTGGTACCAAGTGCAGAGGAAATGACAAGGCTAGCTGCTTGGTTACTAAAACATACACACAGACAAAACATTCATTCACACGTAAACAACTACACACGTAGACGAACACACAGTATTACTAAAGCATCTGTCGCAACCGTCTGTAGATTAATCCAAAATCAACACACAGATACAAACATACACACAATCCTAAATTGCAACAAACTGAAACATACAGTATTCGCTGCAATGCAGACATGCATACGCAACAAAGATGTGAAGAATAGGAAAATGTGGTAACATTGTTACTTACTTTATGCAGTTTTATGTAGTTCAATCTAATAGAGTGCATTCTAATCTAATTACTTTGAAAACACAAACAAATAAAGACACACATACACAGTTACAGTCTCACCGTGAGAAGGTTAAGCAGGTCAGGGTTGGCGTCTATGTTGGGCGGCGTAGTCTGGACCAGTGCCAGCTCATGCAGTGTGAAGTAGAGCTGTTGGGTCTTGGTCAGATTCACACGCGTTTTCTCATCATCAGTCCAATCCGGCAGAGCCACATGCACCGCGATCAGATCCTTCAGATGAACGCCCAGGATCGGGAACCGGAAACCTGAACACTCCGAGAAGCGCCGCCGGTACTGACTGTAGTTCCCACACGATGTCACCAGATCCAGCAGACTGTTAAAGATCTGGAGCATCAGGGAAAGAAGGAAGGAGACAGAAATTATGAAAATATAACATATTACAAATCAAAAACAATGAAGGACAGAAAGGAAGAAGGGGAAAAAAAGAAAGAGGGGATGAAGGAAGTAAGGAAATATGACGGAGAAAGGCATGATATTGAAAGATGGCAGACCAAAGAAAGAGAGAAGTAATGAAGGAAGGAAGGAAGAAAGGAAAGGAATTGGTTGAAAAATGTAAGAATAAAAAAATAGCAGAATGAAAAACAAAGAATGAAAAAAGGAATGAAAGAAAGAAGACAGGAGCAGTGGAGAGATTAAGGAAATTATGGAAAGAAGGGAGGAAAGAATGAAAGAAGGAAGGAAAGAAAGGGAATAGGACAGAAAAGGGCAAGACACTGAAAGATGACAGAACAAAGGAGAGAAGGAATGAAGGAAAGAAGGAAGGAAATGAAATGGTTGAAAAAATTAAGAAATAAAAATAATATCAGAATGAAAAATGGAAAGAATGAAAGAAGAATTGAAAGGAAGGAAAGAAGGAAGACAGGAACAGTGGAGAGATTAAGGAAATTATGTAAGGAATGGAGGAAGGAAGGTGTAAAGAATCTACACAGAATCTGACAAATAGAAAAAACATTACGAAGCTAAGAATTATCTACAGAACTCATGAGGAACATTTTTTACAGCTGTGCATGGATAATATTTCCTCTACTCCTAGTACGATAGTAGGAGTGTAGTAACTGAAGATAGTAAGTTATGATAAGTTATTATGAGTTTGGTAATGATGAGTATGGTGATGAGGTGTGTAGCACCTTGTTGGTGTCGTTACCGATGTGGGCCTGTGTGTCTTTGAGCCTGGAGATGGAGCTGTTACTGAGGCCTCCAACCACCGCCATGAGGGTGTTAAAATTCTGCAGCTGCAACAGTTTCTACAATGAAAGAGATCTTCGACATGAGTTATGTGACAACAATTCATTCGTTTTTCAGTAAGCGCTTTATCCTGATCAGGGTTGTGGTGGATGGAGGTGCACGGCTAGCACAGAAAATAGGTTTCTGGAGAAAACTGTTGATTTATATCCAAGATTCAGATGGAGTGGGATGGAATCGATGAGATTAGAGATTTAGTGTAAAGATGTAGGGAGGAAACGGGGTTGTTCAAATGAAAGAGGAGTTCGCCAAAAGAAATGATTCACAGAGAAGCAGGAAGAACTTCAGGAAGAAGTAGACCAAATAGTATAAACTGGATTAAGGAACTATTTAGGTTGTGTGGAGAAATAGCGAGAGTGAGAGACAGCATGTGGGTGTTGAGGTATTAGCCTGGCAGGCAGAACAACAGGAGGCAGGAGGAGGGAGACATTGATGCAGAGGAAGGAAGAATTGGGAAAAATAGATAAAGTTAGACTCATGGAAAGATCTCTCTCTCTCTCTCTCTCTCTCTCTCTCTCTCTCTCTCTCAGAGAAATATGCACTACTAGTATGGCTGCATTGTTTCATTGTTCCAGCGGCTGGATGGGATGTGTACGCCACAGTAAGGCTTTGTGAATGAGGCTCTATGGGAGACATCCTCTGCCCTTCAACCCACACACACACAAACACACTGCAAAAATCAATCCAGCCCCAGCTGCTCCACCACACACACACACACACACACACACACACACACACACACACACACACACACACACACACACACACACACACACACAGTCACAAAAGCCTTTTTATTATAGCCAAATATCATCTTCAGTGAATCCACTTTTTTGTGCAGAGCGACTTTGAAAGTAAAGTAGTTAATTACATCAGACCGGTTTATGACTGAGCGTCTTAATGCTTAACGTTAATTAAATGTTACTGACTCAAAGAGAGAGATCTAGAGAAGGGATACTGTGAGGAACGATGAGGGATCAGGAAGAAAATGAGTGGGGGGTAAGTGCATCCTAGAGAGTGACTACTCCAGGATATCCCACAGCATGAAAAAACAAATGAAACATCTGAGTAACTAACCAAAGGAGAACGTTTCATTTAAAATCAACATCCAGACTTACACACAACACACACCATACAAAAATACTGTAAAAGTTATTAGATCAACATCCCGTTCTGTCCTGTTTGGACGCAGGTGCTACACGTGCACCCGGCTGCGAGACGTGAACTTCTCAACAAGACTCTGGCTGTGCCATGACATGAAACGAGTAAGGAAACGTTAATAAATGATGACTTTGTAAAGCTAGAGGCTGCAGGCTCATCTAAACCATTCTGGAGAAGATAGTAAGTTACATATATATGGCATGCGAGAGAATGGGTAGAGTAATTGTTACCACCCAGAAATGTATTTTTTCCTGTCCTGAAGTATCCTGAAGTGCTTTGAATATAATAAGAAAGTTCCTCCCGATTCATTTGGATGCTTTTCTCTGTAAATTGGCAGACAAAATGTTCCTGTAAACTTCTGAATTCATGCTGCTGCTACTATCATGAGTTACATCATCAATAAAGATTAGTGAGCCTGTACCAGAAGCAGCCATGCAAGCCCAAGAAAATGACACTACTGCCACCATGTTTCACGGATGAACTTGTATGTTTTGGATCATAAGCATATCCTTTCTTTCTCCACACTTTGGCCTTTCCATGACTTTGGTAGAGATTAATCTTGGTTCCAGAACTTTTGTGGCTCATCTCTGTATTTCTTTGCGAATTCCAATCTGGCTTTCAGATTCTTACTGCTGATGAGTGGTTTGCATCTTGTGGTATGGCCTCTATATTTCTGCTCTCAAAGTCTTTTTTGAACGCTGGATTGTGATACCTTCACCCTGCCCTGTGGAGGTTGTTGGTGAGGTCACTGACTGTTGTTTTTGGTGGGGGGGAGGTTCACAGCTCTCACTAGGATTCTGTCATCAGCTGTTGTTGTTTTTCCTTGGCCAACCCATTCGGTGTCTGTTGCTCAGTACACCAGTGGTTTCTTTCTTTTTCAGGACATTCCAAATTGTTGTATTGGCTGTGCCCAATGTTTGTGCAATGCGTCTGATTGATTTTCCCTCTTTTCTCAGCTTCAAAATGGCTTGCTTTTCTCCAACAGACAGCTCTCTGATCGTCATGTTGGCTTATCCTTTTTAACAACAAATGCAGTCTTTACAGGTGAAACTGAAGGCTAAAACCAAGAGTAGATGTTCAGAGCTATTTATTGTTTAAGCAATCAATCTAACAGGACACACCTGGGTAACAAGAAACACCTGTCAGTCACATGTTCCAATATGGGGGAAAAAGCTGAAATTTGAAACTCTCTTCTCATATTCATATTTTGATCTCAAACCCAAATGTCTTCAGTCTACAGCAAAAACAATTGAATTGGCCTTGCCATTCCAATAGCTTCGGCGGGGACTGTATTAGAATGAGAGCATTGAAGATTTATTGAAACATCCAGTTTTGAATGACAGAAAGACAAGAAAAAAGGAAGCAGAATGTACTATAAAATTTTTATTTGCCAAAATTCTGCAGTGTATTTTAATTGAAAAGCTTTACACTTTCACCTGATGTATTAAAAAAAAAAAAAAAAAAAAAACATAAATGGGACATCTGAAATTGTAATAGCAAGGGTAATAACAACAAACTTTAATTAAAAACGTGGTTTGACTCAGATAAGAAGACCAGTGTTTTGGCTTTTTTTCTGCTAATCACTACTGTACAAACACTCTTTTATGAAACGTCATGACATCTCTGTAGATTATAATTTGAAATAAAATTCACTGTGTAGTGAATGTGTGATTTCAGTGGATTTGTATATATTGTATAGGGATAACCCGCAAACCAAGCACAGAGGCTTGAGTTTTATGTGCCTTTAACAGATCCATGCAAACTGAAGATCAAGGTCTCTTCCTTTATCCCTTAAGGAGATCAATATAGTGCTTACACTGTCACTCATTAACCAGCTCATAACGGGACTGACCTGTGCGACTCGTACGAAGTGTGTTATGACGGCAGCACGCTGCTGGGCCGTGGGCTTGGTGAGCACCATAAGCTGGATCCACTGGGAGACACTGTTGAAGAGCATGATGAAGCGCTCCAGGATGGGGTTATCCACCGTGCAGCCATGTCTCACGAAGCTCTGATAGTCCTGGAACTGAACACATGACATGCAAGGCCAGCATGTCGTATTACAGAAAAACTGGAAAGCACAAAGCTTTTTGTCCTGGAAAACATAAAGAGCAGCTTTCCCACTAACAATGGAGACTCCTTTTCAAAAATGCTAAATAAACATGTCCTCACAGAAAGCTTCACCATGTCAACAATTATGTCAACAATTACACATGTTTTTTAAATCCGTTCAACTGGAATGTCCTCTATATACATGTAAGTCCCTGTGTAAGTTTCTACTAGAGATAGTAGAAATGATCACATTTTAGATGTGATATAAACCTGTGATTTGCCTTAAGCTAAACTACTGTCTACTGAGCTGCAGTATAAGTTACTATAAGAAAATATAAAGCAAATGTGTGCACACACCAGAATCTTGCAAAAGGACTTATACTCCAGGTAGGTAAGATGTTCTGCGAGTTCAGAGGCATCCAAGTGATCGAAAAGGAGGGACATCTTCCTCTTTTTTGACATGGATGGCACACGCTGGGTTACCTGACGCTTCCACTTATATGAAGGGCTGAGAAGGAAAAAAAGCACAGAGAAAATTAATATTATTATTAAGATGTAGTTCCACATTTATAAGGGATATGTACTTGAAACTATATTATATACAGTGCTGTGAAAAAGTATTTGCTGATTTCTTCTGTTTTTGTGCATCTCATTCTAAATTGATTCAGAAATTAAAATAATCCAAGATAAAACAAAAGCAACCTGAGTAAACACAAAATACAGTTTTTAAATAATAATGTTATTTATTGAAGCAAGAAAGTTATCCAATATCAACTGTGTGAAAATGTATTTGCCGCCATAGTAACTATGAAGTATCTATGAAACTGCATTCACAGTGGAGTTCAGCTGGACAATACACAACCAGGCCTGATTACTGCAAACCCTGTTCAATCAAATCAACACTTAAATAGAACTTTTTCAACAGCATGGAGTTGGTTAAAAGGTCTTACCCAGTAACACACTATGCCAAAGTTGAAAGAAATTCCAGAAATGATGAGGAAGAAGGTGATTGAAATACATCGGTCTATGAAGTGTTACAAAGCTAATTCAAAGGCTCTGGGACTCCAAAGAACCACAGTGAGAGCCATTATCTCCAAATGAAAAAACTTGACACAGTAGAGAACCTTCCCAGAAGTGACTGACCTTCCAAAATTCCTCCACAGCAACTACCCATCCAGCAACTACCCATCCAGCAAGTCACAAAAGAGCCAAGGACAACATCAAAGGATCTACAGGCCTCTCTTGCATCAATAAAGGTCACTGTTCATGACTCCACTATCAGACATACACTAGGCAAAAATGGCTTCCATGGAAGAGTGGTGAGGTGAAAACCTTGATGATCCTCAAACCTTTTGGGAGAATGTTCTGTGGATTGATGAGTCGAAAGTGGAAGTGTTTGGAAGAGAGGGGTCCCATTACATCTGGTGTAAACCAAACACAGAATTCCACAAAAAGATCATCATACCTATGGTCAAGCGTGGTGGTGGAAGTGTGATGGAGTGGGGATGCTTTGCTGCTTCAGGGCCTGGGTAACTTGCAATAATTGAGGGAAACATGAATTCTGCTCTCTACCAGAAAGTCCTAAAGAAGAATGTCCGGTCTTCAGTCCATAAGTTGAAATTCAAGCGCAACTGGATTATGCAACAAGACAATGATCCAAAGCATAGGAGTAAATCCTAGTCCTAGAAGTAAGTGAAAGACTGATCTCCAGTTATCGGAAGCATTTGGTTGCAGTTATTGCTGCTAAAGGTGGCACAACCAGATTTTAAGTTTAAGGGGGCAATTAGTTTTTCACATAGGTGATAGGTGTTAGAACTTTTTTGTTTCAATAAAAATACATAAATAAACAAATAAATAAAATTGTATTGTGTGTTTACTCAGGTTGCCTTTGTTATATGTTGTATTTCGTTTGAAGATCTAAAACTATTTAGTATGAGATACACAAAAACAGAAGAAATCAGGATGGGGCAAATACGTTTTCACAGCACTGTATGAATTAGTGTGCATGCACTTACACACTCTCAACGTCGATGAGCTGACTCTCCCGCTCATTGCCCTCAGTGTTGAGCTGATCCCTCAGATCTCTAATCTGTTCAGCCAAAGCCGGATTAAGATTGAACTCGACAGGAAACTCTGAGATCCAGAACCTACAGGGACCCAGAGAGTGAGACAGATGACAAGCAAACTTTGATATAAGACCTACAAATGCAATAATGTGCAACCTTGAGGTCAGAGAGAGATGGTTGGATGGATGGCAGTTTTCAGACATAGACAGGTGAACAAAGAAATATGGATGGGAAGTATAAAGCAAGTGAGATATTGGGAAGACAAAGGTCAAAGATAGAAGGGGAAAGGTAGGAAGTACGATTTTATCTGATTGGGGAAAAAAATATAGCAGGTGAAAAAGATGAAGTTGCAGAGAGAGAAAACACAAGCAATAGTTTTAGTGATTTGCATAAGTATTCACCCCTGTTGCCTAAATTAGTTCTGGTGGAACCAGTTGCAATCAGAAATAACATAATTAGCAGTCAATCTAATTGAGAATGTGTGGCAAGACTTCACATGTGGTCTCCATCCAATGTGACAAGAAGAATGGGCAAAAATATCAGGACACAGATGTGAGACGCTGAGAGACATAACCCAGCTGCAATCACAACCAATGTTGGTTCTACCGAGGGTCGGGGGTGGGGATTGAACACTTTCAACCAAGAACTGTCTGCGTTTTAGTTTAATTAATCTTTGTGTCACAAAGTTGTTAGGCATATTGTGTAAATCAAATGCTAAACAGTACAAAATGTGGAAAAGTTCAGGGGGGTGAATACTTACTGTATGCAAGGCATGGAGAAAAAGCTGGATAAATAGTGCACTTACTTGACTAGGTGGCAGATTCGACTCCTGAGCTCGGCAGTGCAGTCTTCCTCCTGAGACCTGATGTCTAATTAAGTCTCATTAACACTCCTTTTTCTTGGAATTAATTACTGTTCCTCCGATATCAAGATCACTGTGAGTAACTATCAGTCTTTTAAATGAACAAAGCTGACAAAAGCTTGGCTGAGGTGCTTAATAGGGGTGCAACAGTATGAAAAATTACCGTCCAGCCCAATATAATGATTTTCAGAACATCAGCAGTAGCAACAACTGAGCAGATCACAGTACGAGTATGTATTATTTTTCTGCCTTTTCTTCATTGCTTCACTTTTGTTTTGTGGATATTGACAGTCTAGATTTTTATAACTGACTTATAACTAAACTAATCGATTAAAAAGTGATCTGTGTTGTCAGTCCTTATTTTCTATCCCTCCTTTCACGGCAGGGAAAAACTTTTGTCCTGAAATCACAAAAACTCTGTAAACTTCGACTGTACTGTCAGTAATCTGATTGAGTCGCCAATGTCCTTCTACCTCTCAAAAACATGTCAGTAGGTCTGAACGAGCATGTTAATTTGTGTGTTCATGGCCCCCTGCTATCAACTGGCAGCTAATCCAGTGTGTATTCAGTAGTAGTGTATTATTATATGTAGTATTATTCTATATAACTGTATATTATAGATGTCTTTGATGGAGATTAGACTGAAATACACTGGTGGGTTTCTTAAAGGGTCAAGGATACTTGAGCAGGAGTTTCTTGGCCAGGTCTGTGGATGGCAGGTACCAGGGGTGCATCATAAGAAACATCCGCACCAATGGCAAGTCCTTTAATTTCCCTGTGTCATCTGGAGAAAAGCAAATAAAATCAAACAGCGGGGCATTTTTAAACCATGTCTCACATAATCTTGGACAGAAAAGGAGAATTTTTTTAAATGGTAGAAAATTTGGTATAGACAGACACATGACTCTACATACTGACCGAAAGCATTGATGCAGGCCTCCACTAGCTCATCCACCGTGGCTGACTCAGCTGATAGTGACTCCATCTCTCTCCCAGGTCACTCTTTCTCTTTATCACCCTCTCCCTCACTTCCTCCACCCCACTCTTTCTTCCTCTTTGACCGCCGCTCTTTCCTCTGCAACTCTAAAAATGGAGTGAGAAAGCAAACAAATGACTTCTCAGAAATATTCATCCTGTCTTTTAAATGGTAAATGGTGAAGACAACCTGCCATTAAGCTTTTAACAATTTCACAATGCAACACTTCTTTTACAATGCTACTGTGATACATGAAAAAAAAGCAAAGGGAGATTTTTCTCATTCCTATAAGGCATCTTTCAGTGAAAAAGGGCATTCTGTTTGCGTTTGCTGAAATGCTTTCGATATTGCAGTTCTACTTGTATTTGTTTAAACTTTGCAATGCAAATGAATCATGTGAAAGCAAATAAACGCAGCACAGTGACATTTTCATAACACAACTAGAATTCTATTATAGTTTACATATGAATAATTATTGGCTGAAATAACTGGCTGACTGACAGAAATTACTTTTCGTGTGAGCCTCTAGGACACAATCAATTAATCTCTCATCTGTATGAAAGCAGTGAACTGTAGTCACAACTAAGCTGACTGTTCTTGTTTGTTACAGACAAAATACTGTAATCAGCTGTATTTAATTATTTTTTTTATTAGTATTATTATAAATAGCATACTTTGAAAATCCTTCTGCCTGATACTAGAGACTCCTTCCATAAATGTCAAATCAACTTCTCCATGCAGAAAACTTCATCATATCAGCACATATACTAAGGAACAAATGTGATGCACTGCAAGGTCATTATAGCTTATACCATAGAAACCACAATCTATCATTTCCTGTGCCACTTTGTCTGCACTGGTGAGACAAGAAAGCGCACACACACACACACACACACACACACACACACACACACACACACACACACACACACACACAGAGTATTATACTCATATACACATGCACACATCTGTGTTAGTATCCTTGTGAAGACCTTCAATTGATATACTTATTAATGCAGCTAATTCATGCAAAAATGTAACAAAATCTAAATCCTAACCTCAGCAACCAAAAGGAAACCTTTTGGATTTTTTTTTTTTCAGGTTTTTAAAAACTTTTTTAAACTTTTTATTTTTTTATTTTGTATAAATTTTTTTTTTTAATTAAAAAAAAGAAAGAAAAAAAGAAAAAGAAAAAAGAAAATAAAAGCAGGTTTTGCAAATAAACAATTAATTAATTAATTAAATATATAAATAAATAAAACATTTGAAAATGGGGACCTCATGAGGACCTACCAAACATCCAGACAAAATCATATCCATCACATATTCCCGTCCTTGTTAGGAAACTTGGTCCCTTTACGATACACAAACACATACCAACACACACAAACACAAATAAAATGTTGTCTTAATGATTTACATTACAAGCCAGAAAACCATGGTAACAATCCCTTTGCGCGCGCGCGCGCACACAAACACACACACAAAATGGCAGATGCTTACTCTTACAGGGCAGCACAGGCAACCAAATCAGCAAATGATACTGATTGTATCAAATGTATTTACAGTAGTTTAGTTCACCACATATTCATTGTTTATGCTGTATTCAAGATGCCGCAGTAACTGGTTTAGTTTATTTTTTTTTTTCATTAATTGATTGCATCTTTCATTAAAAGATGCAGAACTGATTGAAGTTCATATTTTCTAGGTTATTTGTTCTAGTAAGACAGGGGTTCTGATACATTTGGGCAAACAACCCCAAATGGGAATTATGAATTTTCTGCGACCCCAGCCTTGACCACCCTATATTTTGTAAATTCCAGATTTATAACTTAGCACTACAGTAATATATGAACATTTTAACATATGACAGTAACATGTTGTGACTAAAACCCAAAGGAAATTTTCCTTGTACTGATTTACCAGTCTAGTGGGAAAGATTACATTTCTTGAAACAGCTTTTCAAAGAACTTCAAACAATAGGTAAGGAATAAAATACCACAGGCTGTGTTGTTATAGGAAAATAATCCATATCAGGGTGGTGTGATATGGCTTGATGTGAAGCAGAGTTACTGTTAGCACCCTGAAGTGGATCATTCGTAGTCGTAATCGTAGTGTGTTATTTCTCTTATACCATGACAGCCCGCTATACGTTAGTTCTTACTTAATTCAGGCAAGAGCACTGAATCCTGGTGGGTAAATTCACCTCAAATCACCAGATTTTAAAGAATGCTCCTAAATGACCTTCTCAGATTTGCTTCAAACTTTCTGGAAATGATGTCACTATTCTCAATATATAGTGTGCAGAATTTCAGGTTTGTATCTACATTAGTTTCAGAGATACAGAGACTTTCAATATTATTACCTTATTATTTATAGCTTGGTTCAAGGTACCAACTCACCAACTCTGTGCATTTGCTAATGAAAACAAAATGCTCTTTCAATTGGTGTAATTCTTTTTATGGTAGACGTTGTCATACATGGGCAATATGCATTTGAAACATAGGCGTGGAATTATTATTATTATTATTATTATTATTATTATTATTATTATTAATTATATTTAACACCTCATAAATCAGAAAGCTTGAGTTATTTCAGACATATACCTAGTTGCTAAAAAAGAAAAAGAATGATTACATGAGTAATGATATGAAATGAAGATCTGGCATGCTTTAGTGTGGAGATATAGAGGGCTAAAACAGTTTTTTTTTTTGTTGTTTTTTTTGTTTTTTTACAATTTTCAGCAGGCCATATATTGGCAAATATATCCAGCTATGGACCTTCTATTTTAGAAGGTAAAGACATCTTATACTAGACAACAATCCCTATAAGTTTATACCATGAATCGCTCAAAAGTAATGACTTTTGGAACTTTTTTTATTTTTTTTTAACTTTTTCTGTAGCACTCGTATTTACAAGGGAATACCGCCTTTTTAAAGCCTCTATATATCAGAAACTAATGCAGATACAAGTCTGAAATTTGGTCACTATTTATTGGGAATAGTGAGATTATTTCCAGTCAAGAATGTCAGGGACGGTCAGGAACGAGGAGTCAGCAGTGGTGGATGCAAGTGCAAATTTATTAGTGAACAACAAAAATGCTGAAAACAAGAACCAAAAACTAGAGATAGGACACAAAACATTCAGTCTATGATGGAGACTAAGGTACACACTGTAAACACAAAAACAACAAATGCTTGACTATAAGGTGCTTACAAACTAGACTTATATAAAAGGTGCTAAATCACGGTGAGACGAGACACAGGTGATAGTGGTTAGGACATGTGACATGCTGGGGCTGATAGAAAATGTAGGAGTTTTTTTTCTTTTTTGGACACTACCATGACAAGGAACATTTTTTTGTATGAAGCAAATCTGAGATGGTCAGTCAGGTTTGATTTCTTGACTTCTGCTGTTCAACTATGTTGTCGAGAAACTAGCAGAAGTAGAACTAGGGAGAAATTTGTCAATTTTTATTGAACTCCAACATTAGTGCAGTGTAACTCCCTGTAACATCTCAGAATAGCAGCATATAAGTAAATAAATATAGCAAAAGAGGGTTGAAACTCAAGCAAGTAATACATAAATAAATAGCTGAAAATCAAATATTGCACCTTTCCAAGAGGTGTCTAGGAAATTTATCAGTAAGTATACACAGTGTTAAAAAGTACTTCAGGTCGTTTAGCAAATGTAAACTATTGTGTGATTGAAACCAGTAGCACAGGTTTCAATAATCTAGCACAAAAACTAGATTAGTGGGTATCACATGATGGAATAAGGCAACTGACACTGTACAAAGCATTAAATGGGCTACAGTCGGTAATTTTACACCTGCAAGATTTACATATATGGTAGGTTAACACTTTTAATGGGAATACAATACAAATTCATTATTGTGAATGAACAGATGATGTGTTTTATAAAATCAGATTAAACAGTGTTGTGTTGTAGAGCCACAACACCATAAACCATATACAGGTGCATCTCAATAAATTAGAATGTCGTGGAAAAGTTCATTTATTTCAGTAATTCAACTCAAATTGTGAAACTCGTGTATTAAATAAATTCAATGCACACAGACTGAAGTAGTTTAAGTCTTTGGTTCTTTTAATTGTGATGATTTTGGCTCACATTCAACAAAAACCCACCAATTCACTATCTCAACAAATTAGAATATTTCATAAGACCAATAAAAAAAACATTTTTAGTGAATTGTTGGCCTTCTGGAAAGTATGTTCATTTACTGTACATGTACTCAATACTTGGTAGGGGCTCCTTTTGCTTTAATTACTGCCTCAATTCGGCGTGGCATGGAGGTGATCAGTTTATGGCACTGCTGAGGTGGTATGGAAGTCCAGGTTTCTTTGACAGTGGCCTTCAGCTCATCTGCATTTTTTGGTCTCCTGATTCTCATTTTCCTCTTGACAATACCCCATAGATTCTCTATGGGGTTCAGGTCTGGTGAGTTTGCTGGCCAGTCAAGCACACCAACACCATGGTCATTTAACCAACTTTTGGTGCTTTTGGCAGAGTGGGCAGGTGCCAAATCCTGCTGGAAAATGAAATCAGCATCTTCAAAATGCTGGTCAGCTGAAGGAAGCATGAAGTGCTCCGAAATTTCTTGGTAAATGGATGCAGTGACTTTGGTTTTCAAAAAACACAATGGACCAACACCAGCAGATGACATCGCACCCCAAATCATCACAGACTGTGGAAACTTAACACTGGACTTCAAGCAACTTGGGCTATGAGCTTCTCCACCCTTCCTCCAGACTCTAGAACCTTGGTTTCCAAATGAAATACACAACTTGCTCTCATCTGAAAAGAGGACTTTGGACCACTGGGCAACAGTCCAGTTCTTCTTCTCCTTAGCCCAGGTAAGAGGCCTCTGACGTTGTCTGTGGTTCAGGAGTGGCTTAACAAGAGGAATACGACAACTGTAGCCAAATTCCTTGACACGTCTGTTTGTGGTGGCTCTTGATGCCTTGACCCCAGCCTCAGTCCATTCCTTGTGAAGTTCACTCAAATTCTTGAATCGATTTTGCTTGACAATCCTCATAAGGCTGCGGTTCTCTCAGTTGGTTCTGCATCTTTTTCTTCCACACTTTTTCCTTCCACTCAACTTTCTGTTCACATGCTTGGATACAGCACTCTGTGAACAGCCAGCTTCTTTGGCAATGAATGTTTGTGGCTTACCTAGTGAACCAAACTGAGAGACCATTTTGAAGGCTCAGGAAACCTTTGCAAGTGTTTTGAGTTGATTAGCTGATTGGCATGTCACCATGTTCTAATTTGTTGAGATAGTGAATTGGTGGGTTTTTGTTAAATGTGAGCCAAAATCATCACAATTAAAAGAACCAAAGACTTAAACTACTTCAGTCTGTGTGCATTGAATTTATTTAATACACGAGTTTCACAATTTGAGTTGAATTACTGAAATAAATGAACTTTTCCACGACATTCTAATTTATTGAGATGCACCTGTACATAAATCTCTAGAAATCAATCCTCATCTAGCATCATCATATCATATCAGTAAGACTACTGAATATCAACTGGCAGCTATGTGACATTCATGATTCTGAAACCATCTTGACACCATTTTCTTTCTGTCCACTTTTCCAGTAATTGACTGATCACTGATACATAATCAACCACAGTTAAGATGCCAGCGACATAGCGGCTGTGAATTCAAAGCACACTGCTCACAAAAATACGACTCTGATCCACATAATGCGACCTCCAACCCCTGGCAAAAATGATGGAATCAGCACACTTAGAGGATGCTCACTAGGGATGGGCGATATTGACTTAAAACAATATCACGATATTTTCTGGTATTTATTGCGATAATGAGATCAGTGACAATATGAATATAGTACCGTTCACCACTGTTTTTGGCTACAAGTGATGGCTGCATGCAGTCTTGAGAGCCTCAGAAACACAAACATTGATCTAAAAGTAAACTTACCCATCATCAGATAGGCTCCTAAAATATACCAATTACATAAAAGAATAAAAAAACCAGTAAAAATCCAAACACCAGGCTCCTCGTTTAGCGATAAACTCCTCCTTAGCTTCACGTCTGCCTTCCGCCATACTTTGTTTTCGCTCTGCACGTGAGCTGCGAAATGGGTCTCAGACCGTCGCAGACAGAAATACGTCATCAACTAGGCTTTATCGTTATTATCGCGGAAAGACTAATTCTTATTGTGGGGAGAATTTCTACCAATATATCGCAAACGATAAAATATCGCCCATCCCTAATGCTCACCCGGCTTTTTTACTTTGTAGCAAATAAACAAATCACAGATGACGACACAAGTCTGTTTTTGTTTAATAGCTGAACATTCTGGCTTTGTGAACCATACCTCAAACAAATTAAATTGTTTTAATTAATGGCATATTTTTTTTACAGATCAAGTAGAGGAAAAAAATTATGGAATCAACAAAAAAAAAAAAAAAAATCACAATTAGTACTTTATTGCTCCTCCTTAGGCTTTTATGATGGCCTGAATTCTTTGAGGCATGGACTTCACTAATGAAAAACAATATTCTCCATCAAGCTGGTTCCGACTTTCTCGAACAGCGGTTGACAGATCAGCTTTGCAGGATGGAGCCTTGTGATGGACCAATTTTTTTAATTTCCACCATAAATTTTCAATCGGATTGAGATCCGGACTGTTTGCTGGCCATGTCATTGAGTTGATATGCCTTTCCTGAAGAAAAGCTTTAACATTCTTTGCTCTGTGGCAAGATGCTTTATCATCCTGAAAAATGACTTCATCACCACTAAACCTATTTTCTATCGATGGAATGAGAAAAGTGTCAAAAATTTCAGTGTACACCTGTGCATTGACTGTTGAGGTCTCCCCTGGTCCTTTGCCGGACATGAAAACCCCATATCATGACTGAATGGGGAAATTTGATTGTTTTGTTCAGGCAGTCATCGTTATACGTTTCATTAGAAAGGCACCAGACAAAAATTCCAGCATCATCTCCTTGGACAATGCAGATTCGTGATTCATCACTGAATATCACTTTCATTCAATCATCCACACTCCATGATTGCTTCTCTGTAGCCCACTATAACCTCGTTTTCTTCTGTTTAGGTGTTGGTGCTGGTTTTCGTTTGGCTTTTCTGTATGCAAACACCATTTCATTCAGCCGATTTCTTACAGTTCTGTCACAGACATTGACTCCTGTTTCCGCCCATTTGTTTTTCATTTGTTTTGTTGTGCATTTTCTATTTTCAAGGCATATTGATTTGAGTTTTCTATCCTGACATTTGCCGTCTTCCTTGGTCAACCCGTATGTTTTCCTTTTATAACCTTCCCATTTTGTTTATACTTACCAAATACCAAATTTTAGACACAGCTGGCTGGGAACAACCGTCATGTTTTGCCACACTCTGTGTCGGATTTCCTTCTTAAAGGAGCTTTATAATCCTTTCCATTGTTTCAATTGACAGCTCTCTTGTTGGGGCCAAGTTTCCTGTCAAGAAATCCAAGGTTAAGGTCTGTAAGCACTCTCCTTTAACTGTAGACTAATTTGCATTTTTAGCCTTGTGCTGGTATTTGTTTTAGAAATGAAAATTAGAAGGTGATTCCATAATTTCCATAATTCTCTACTTGATCTGAAAAAAAAGCCATTAATTAAAATAATTTTATTTAATATGTTTGCAGTATGTTTCACAAAGCCAGAATGTTCAGCTATTAAACAAAAAATGTTGTGTGTCATATCTGTGATTTGTTTATTTGCTACAAAATAAAAAAGCCAGGTGAACATCCCCTAAGTGTGCTGATTCCAATTTTTGCCAGGGGTTGTAAAAGATCTGCACTTCAGGGATAAGTTTGAAATCAAGTCGACCTTGCCTCTTTTGTCCTGCTCTTCATAATCTTTCTGTGAAAAATGTAAAAAGGTTTTATGGATTTATCATTTAAATAGGTACAGCACTGGCTGATCAGTGATATGTCATTCATGCAGACTATAAGGCAGGACGAGATGTAATGCTCGATAGATATAAACTGTCTCAAATCTATATGAATTAGCTCTGTAATTCAATTTCAAGCAGTTGAAATGAAACAGCAAGTGCTTTAATTAGGTTAAAGGAAAACTCTAATCAGAATCCCATTTAATGTGTTTATACTAAACTATCTGGGACATGATTAGCAACTCTGGTGCTAATTTGCTGTGTTTTTCATTATTCCTGGGAGAAGTTAGTGGTTGTGTGCAACGCCAAAGGGATCATCAGGTTTCACTGTTAGGTCCTAAAAACAAACCGAGCCTCTTTTCCTCACCCACCACTTTCACGTTCTACGTTATATTAATGAGAAATCCAATAGAGGACACAGCAAACGTTGGACTCAAATTTCCAGAATGCAGTGCAGCTATACCATGCAGATGGGCTGAGCTGTAGAGGAGACACTGCTCAGCTAGTAAGCGATCTACAAGATGACAAGCACAATAGCAGTGACAGCTGTACTAGCACAAAAGTTGAATATATTATAGATAGTTATAGATAGAGTGTACAGATGGACAGAAAAAAGGACTAAAGCATTATTGCAAAGTATGTAATTTTTTGAGCTTCAAGCTACAAAGAGGGGAAAAAAACACCTCCATGAAAGCATGCAACAAACTAGCCAGCTAATACATTAGTGATTGTGAGTTTATGATGTATTTAATTTCTCAAAAGTCAGTGTTATACAGTTGAGGTCATAAGTTTACATACTTATTGTATGTTTTAATAATTGTAAGTATTATTATTTTGTCTTCTGGGAAACATGTAAATATCTTATGTAGCTTCTGAATGGCAGTACCAAGTTTAAAAAAATAAGATCTTTAAACAAAATAACAGTTTACACTGATCATCCTGTTCAAAAGTTTACATCCTCTTAATGTATGGTGTTGCCTTCTTGAGCATCAGTGAATATTTGCACCTTTTGTAATAGTTGCGTACGAGTCCCTCAGTTGTCCTCAATGTGAAAAGATGAATCTCAAAATCATATAGCCGCTGTTGGAAAGGGATCAAATATGCAGAAGATGCTGGAAAATCAAAGAACGTGCAGGACCTGGAGGAAGAACAGTGGGCAGTTTAACTGCTCAGGACAAACAAGTGACTCATGAACAACTATCACAAAACATAAAAACAGTCGTTGATCATCCAGGTAACAACACACAGTATTAATAATCAAGCGTATGTAAACTTTTGAACTGGTTCATTGTGTAAATTCAGTTATTATTGTGTCTTGTGGACTATATGTAAACATCTGCTATGTGAAATAGCTTATTCAGGGCAGAACTAAATAAAAAACAAAATGCAGATTCTGCAAGGAGTATGTAAACTTATGACCTCATCTGCAGATTTAACCAACTAACATGTCTCGTTGATTGTGCTACAAGTAAGTGATAAGTAAGTAAGAAAGTGATATTTTATTTACTGTTGACGCTGTGAGGTTGAGGTGGATTTTTCCTTTAAGGCACAACGGCTCTAGTTCAGGAAACTGTATAGAAGTCAGACGTTGCTTTGTGAGCTTATAGTAACTGAATGTGGTTCATTTGGTTTGAACTGAGAAAGCTGAGCAAGCTTCATGTTACAGCTCTGTGTCTCATGAACACTTGTACACACACTTAGAGAAATGCAAACGAATCGATGCAGGCACGCACGCAGTCTCACACACATCAATTTAACATGCTATCCGTCAACATCATATCTGTAGCATACAATGAACGAAAACTCATGCTGCAAAATTGAAACACTTCTTGTATAAATTTAAACACTTTTTTTAAGGACTTGGCTCCCCCACACACTGCGCCAGTCTTTTTATGGCTCCTCTTTGTGTGCTGATGGAGAGGCACTGCAGTAATGGTGTGAGTGTGTGTATGTGATTGTGAGTGTATAACAAAGCCCCCGCCTCTGTGCTGCAGGGAGGTGGGCGGACACACTCGATTATAGCCCTCAGAAAGAGGCAGAGGGTTAACAGACAGAAGGGAGAGGGAGATGGAGACACACAAGAGAGAATATGTATTAGTCCAAGCGCTTATGTTTTTGCTCCGATCACCCTGTTCGCTAGAACACGTGCTTTCCTCCAGGCTGCAGTGTGTGTGGTTACTCGATGATGATTGCCGTTCCCTCGCTAATTAAGCTGTGTGGTCATGCTTATAATAACTACGCTCATCAGCTCTGTGCTCTTTTTGCTACATGATCTTCATTTACAGCCTTAATTCACAATTAATCACACTGCTAGAGCTTGACTCTATGCTTGCACTGCATTGAGATCCATATATACCTCAGACTAGGATTTTTTAATTTTACAATTAAACCATATCAGTATAGGAAATAAGAAGTGACAATTTTTGAAGGAGACCGTGGTATATCCTGAGGTGATAAACCAAAACTGAAAATACCATCATTAGCAGGAATCTATGACGGTTGTGACGGTTAGAATCTGCATGCTAACAGCCATTACGCAAAGATTTCCCCAACAGTGTAACTGAACCTGTATGCAATATAGTCTATGCTTAAAAAGCAATATCTTGAAAATCTACACTATAGACCGGGGGTCATCAACTCAGTTCAGATGCAAACCCAGCAAATGATTTCACTGGACTGAAAAAAGCTCTGGAAAAAATGCTGTAGCAGAATCAATAAACGAAAATTATTTAGCTTAAGGCAGCTCATCGGACCAGAGACTAGCTACAGAGAGAGGTAGAGGTGTTAGAAAGGGAAGGGTTTTTCTTATTTAGTCTTTCTGGACTGATTAGTGAAATCTGTTCAGAGTAGAAGTGTGCATCAGAACCAAAAAGTTGCAGGAGCAGGCAGTTTTTACTTTAATACAGCTTGCGGCAAAGAAAGAAAGAAAGAAAGAAAGAAATATATATATAAATATATATATATATACACACACACACACACATATACACACACACACACACACACACACACACACACACACACATGCACACACACAGAGTGGGTATAGAAAAGAATCACATCACCCCCCTTTAATATAATCACATTTTGTTGCTTTTCAGCCTGAAATGAAGACGGACACAGTTTTTGTTTCATCCAGCTGTATTTACTCAGTGCAACTTACAACATCCAAGTGAATGATAACACCATGTCAGAATTTTTTATTTTATTTTTTTTTAAATAAATAACAATCATTGAGTTGGAAAAAGGATCACCCCCTTGCTTTAATTTGCCTTAATTTTTTTAATTACAGCCTTTAGTCTGTTGCGATATGTCTCTACTAACTTTGCACATCTAGACTTTGCAATATTTGCCCACTCTTCTTTGTAGAACTGCTCAAGTTCAGTTAAATTTGATGGTGACCGTTTGTGGACTGCAGTCAAGTCATTCCACAGATCTTCAATGGGGTTTAAGTCTGGGCCTTTTTCTCACCTTTTTCTCCTTCAACCACTGTGTGGTCAGTTTTGCTGTGTGTTTTGGGTCATTGTTGTGTTGGAAGGTAAACCTTCTTCCCATTGACAACTTTCTGGCAGAGGGCAGCAGATTTTCCTCAAGAATTTGTTGGTATTTTGCCCCATCCATTTTTCCTTCTATCCTGACAAGTGCTCCAGTCCCTGCTGCAGAGAAACACCCCCATAACACGATATTACCACCTCCATGCTTTACTGTAGGAATGGTGTTATTTGGATGGTGAGCTGTATTGGATTTCCGCCAGACATATTGTTTGGTGTTGAGGCCAAATAATTAAATTTTACTCTCATCTGACCGTAACACCTTTTTCCATGTGGCCTCAGAATCTTCAAGGTGCGTTCATATGGCCTTTCTTGAGGAGTGACTTTTTTCTTGCAACCCTCCCATACAAGCCACATTTGTGGAGAATTTGTCATATTGTCGTCAAATGCACACAATGACCACTCTGTCATAAATTCCTGCAACTGCTTCAGAGTTGCAGCTGTAGGCCTCTTGGTAGCCTCTCTGACCAGTTTCCTCCTGGCTCTTTCATCCAGTTTGGAGCGACGTCCTGATCCAGGGAGGGTCTGTGTTGTACCAAATACCTTCCACTTCTTAATAATAGACTTCACTGTGCTTCTAGGCATTGATAAAGCCTTTGAATTTTTTTTGTATCCATCTCCTGACTTGTGCCTGTCCACAACTTTATCCCGGAGATCTTTTGACAGTGCCTTGCCACCCATAGTTGATTGTTTGCTTCAGTCGCATTACAAAATGCTCCAGGAAAGCTCTTTTCATGCTGAGCTAATCAAAATAACCACAGCTGATCACAGTTGAAAGTCAAATGGCTTTGTGTGCCATTGAGATGGTGACTAGCTACACCTGACTGGGTTTACAAGTCATTTTTAGGAGGGGGGGTGCTCCTTTTTTCAACTCAGTGATTCTGTTTTTTTATTTTATTTTACTTTTTTCTGACATGTTAGTGTTATATCTTTCACTTGGGTGTTATTAGTTGCACTGAGTAAATACAGCTGGATAAAACAAAAACTTAATTTCATCTTCATTTTAGGCTGAAAAGCAACAAAATGTGATTATTTTAAAGGGGGGTGATTCTTTTCTATACCCACTGTATAAACACTTTTAGAATTTGATGCCTTCAACACACTCAAAAAAGTTGGGACAGAGGCATGTTTACCACTGTGTTATATCACCCTTCCTTTTAATTACACTTTTTAATCGTTTGGGAACTGAGGATACTAATTGTTGCAGTTTTGCAAATGGAATTTTTGCCCATTCTTGCTTGATACAAGACTTCAGCTGCTCAACTGCCCTTGGTCGCCATTGTCTGATTCTCCTCTTCATGATGCGCCATAGGAGACAAATCTGGACTGTTGGCAGGCCAGTCAAGCACACGCACTCTCTGTCTACGAAGCCACACTGTTGTAGCATGTGCAGAATGAGGCCTGGCATTGTCCTGCTGAAATAACCATGGACTTCCTGAGAAAAGATGTTGCCTTGATGGCAGCATATGTCTCTCTAAAATCCCAATATACGCCTCCGTGTCAATGGTACCTTCACACATATGCAAGTCACCCATGCCGTGTGCACTGATGCACCCCCATACCATCACAGATGCTGGCTTTTGCACCTTTTGCTTACAACAGTCTGGTTGGTCTTTTTCGTTTTTGGCACAGAGAACTCGATGTCCGTTTTTCCTGAAAACAAACTGAAATGTGGACTCATCTGACCACAGCACACGTTTCCACTGCCTTTCAGTCCATCTGAGATGAGATCGGGCCCAGCGAACTTGGCAGCGTTTTTGCATAGAGTTTCGGGTTGCAATTTTGGATGCAGCAGCAGACTGTGTTAAGTGACAACAGTTTTCCAAAGTACTCCCGAGCCCATGTGGTTATATTTATCACAGTAGCATGAGGGCTCGAAGGTCAGACACACTCAACAGTGGTTTCTGGCCTTGGCCTTTACCCAATGAGATTTCTATGGATTCCCTGAATCTTTTCACAATATGGTGAAAGACTTAAATTCTTTGCAGTCTTGCGTTGAGCAATGTTCTTTTTGAACTCACTGACAATTCTCTCACGAAGTTTGGAACAAATTGGTGAGCCATGACCCATCTTTGCTTGCAAAGACTGAGCTTTTGGTGGATGCTCCTTTTATGCCCAAACCTGATACCCTCTCCTGTTATTCTAAATTTGTTTATATTTATAAAATACAACTAAGTTGGTCAGTGAAAACATTGAATATATTTTCTTTGTACTTTTGTCAGTTAATTAAAAGTTTCAAGAGACTTGATAAAATCACAGATTTTTGTTTTTATTGCATTTTAGAAAAAATCTTTAATGGAAATGGGGTTAGTATATATTTATCAAATTGCCTTTAAGAACGCCTTTGACAAAACATATTGAAATCATTCTCATGGCTGGATCGGGAAGCTGTCGCAAGGTTCCAGTAGACTTTAACAGGAAACATGGCAAGCACATCACACACAACATTGTTGCCAAACCTATTAACAAATTCAAAAAGACTGGAAGAATGGACTGGACCAACCGAGAAGTGAATGTCCATGAACATCCACTGACGAAGGCATAACTGACGTGGTGCTAGCAAACATAGTCCTCTATGTATGGAAACTTTTGGGACATCCTGTAGTTTGCAGGTACAATCAAAGTAGTGGAGCGGATGGGATTGGTCAAACTTGGACAAAAGTGGTACCATGAAGTGCTAGTGCAAAACAAAACATAACCACTTCAAGGTGTCTAAATTATTGACATTAACTAATGATTTATGGTTAAGCACTATAAGGTAACTGCTATCGCCATTCAGATATCTGGCTTATACAGTGCATCCGGAAAGTATTCACAGTGCTTCACTTTTTCCACATTTTGTTACAGCCTTATTCCAAAATGGATTAAATTCATTATTTTCTCAAAATTCTACAAACAATACCCCATAATGACAATGTGAAATAAGTTTGTTTGAAATCTTTGCAAATTTATTAAAAATAAAAAAAAATTAAAAATCACATGTACATAAGTATTCACAGCATTTGACATGACACTCAAAATTGAGCTCAGGTGCATCCTGTTTCCACTGATCATCCTTGAGATGTTTCTACAACTTGATTGGAGTCCACCTGTGGTAAATTCAGTTGATTGGACATGATTTGGAAAGGCACACACCTGTCTATATAAGGTCCCACAGTTAACAGTGCATGTCAGAGCACAAACCAAGCCATGAAGTCCAAGGAATTGTCTGTAGACCTCCGACACAGGGTGAGATCTGGGGAAGGGTACAGAAAAAATTCTGCAGAATTGAAGGTCCCAATGAGCACAGTGGCCTCCATCATCCGTAAATGGAAGAAGTTTGGAACCACCAGGACTCTTCCTAGAGCGGGCCGCCCGGCCAAACTGAGCGATTGGGGGAGAAGGGCCTTAGCCAGGGAGGTGACCAAGAACCGGATGGTCACTCTGACAGAGCTCCAGCATTTCTCTGTGGAGAGAGGAGAACCTTCCAGAAGAACAACCATCTCTGCAGCACTCCACCAATCAGGCCTGTATGGAAGAGTGGCCAGACGGAAGCCACTCCTCAGTAAAAGGCACATGACAGCCCGCCTGGAGTTTGCCAAAAGGCACCTGAAGGACTCTCAGACCATGAGAAACAAAAATTGAACTATTTGGCCTGAATAGCAAGTGTCATGTCTGGAGGAAACCAGGCAATGCTCATCACCTGGCCAATACCATCCCTACAGTGAAGCATGGTGGTGGAAGCATCAAGCTGTGGGGATGTTTTCAGCGGCAGGAACTGGGAGACTAGTCAGGATCGTGGGAAAGATGAATGCAGCAATGTACAGAGACATCCTTGATGAAATCCTTGATGTCTCTAGCTCCGGCGAGCTCTGGACCTAAGACTGGGACGAAGGTTCATCTTCCAACAGGACAATGACCCAAAGCACACAGCCAAGATAACAAAGGAGTGGCTATGGGACAACTCTGTGAATGTCCTTGAGTGGCCCAGCCAGAGCCCAGACTTGAACCCGATTGAACATCTCTGGAGAGATCTGAAAATGGCTGTGCACCGACGCTCCCCATCCAACGTGATGGAGCTTGAGAGGTCCTGCAAAGAAGAATGGGAGAAACTGCCCAAAAATAGGTGTGCCAAGCTTGTAGCATCATACTCAAAAAGACTTGAGGCTGTAATTGGTGCCAAAGGTGATTCAACAAAGTATTGAGCAAAGGCTGTGAATACTTATGTACATGTGATTTTTTGTGTTTTTTATTTTTAATAAATTTGCAAAGATTTCAAACAGACTTCTTTCATGTTGTCATTATGGGTATTGTTTGTAGAATTTTGAGGAAAATAATGAATTTAATCCATTTTGGAATAAGGCTGTAACATAACAAAATGTGGAAAAAGTGAAGCGCTGTGAATACTTTCCGGATGCACTGTATGTACCTTTGTAAGTAAGGAATTTTATGTAACTTGACCTTTACAATTTTTAGTTCAATACCCCTGATATAGACAAATTGGCAAGTATGTGTGAGTGTGTATGTGTACACTGCACTTGGAAAGGTTCAGGGGTTTGCCCTCCTGTGAGGAAAAATCAATCCATGTAAAAATGGTAGACTAGATGCTATTGAGTCTGATGGTGCAAACTTAGCTAACATAAGACAAATGTTTAGACAATATACGGACACAGCATGTACAGGAGCATGTTCTTGTCTCCGTAAACATGCTCTTGTTCGCTTTGTCACAGAATGAACTTGTGTCACAACCTCGCGCAAACCAAGATACCCCACTCATTTCTACTTTCTTTTTCGATCAGCCCTCACGCTTCTGTTTCTGCCTTCAACATTTGTAAATTCTCACCCTGGTAGATGAGTGGTCTTCCTTATGCCTACAACCTGACAGGTATCCGTCTGTCATGCTGTGTGCATGCACGAGTATGAGAGAAGGAAGAATAGGATCTTTAGGCTGCACAGATGCAAAGCCACTGTTGCTTGGTGACACAGACTTGGTGCTATCGATCCCTCCAGGGTCCTGATAAAGGGAATGTGTATACAGACGAGTGAGAGTGTATGTGTGTGTGTGTGTGTGTGTGTGTGTGTGTGTGTGTGTGTGTGTGCACGCCAAACGGACATCACAGATAATGATTACTCCATCCCACTGCTTACACTAATGTTATCAGAATGTAAAGCCCGACAGGTTGATTGAATTCCCTATTTGGTGGTTATAGCGCGTGTAAATGCCATCAGTCTACCAACAGCCCACAGCAGGCAGACAACCCAGAGGCTTGACTAAATAGCTCTGTCGTATACTGCATGATGAAACACACACACACACACACACACACACACACACACACACACACACACACACACACATTTCATCTGAGCCATAAAGTGCTTTTCATTTCACTTTGCAAATGAAATAAACCCAGGCAATGATCTTGTGCTGACTGAAACTCTGATATGCATGTCTTGTGGTGGGGATGCAGCAAAGACAAAGACTAATTATAGAGAGAATCAATGATGGCGCTGAGAGGACATTGTACACTGCTTAGTTAATGACCGGCACTGTCCCACTCCAACACACTCACACAGAGAAACACGTGTCTAGTCAGTTACTCTTGATTTTACAAAGCCATAATGTACTGGACTCCACAATGATGGTTGAGAACTTGTGCTCTAAACCTTGACACTGCATTCCCTCAGCCTACATTATCCGAGGAAGTACCCTTAATGTAACACCTAATGGTCTTGCTCTTACTCTTGCACAGCTTCATGAGGGGTCATGGGAGTCCAGTCTACGTGTGTTCTGTGGACACAGAAAAGGCCTGTGATCATATGCCTCAAAAATTTGTGGAAGGTACTGCAGGAACACGGGGTATCTGGGTCACTACTGTGCAATCCGGTCTCTGTATGAGTGCAATGAGAGTGTCCACATATTTGGTGTCAAGTTGAAATCGTTTAAAGTTTAAAGTGGGTGTCGGACTCCATCAGAGGTGTGTCTTGTTTTCAGTCCTGTTTGTGGTTTTCATCAAGATATGTCCAAAGTTGGACAGGTGTCTAGTACAGGGAGCTAGTCAGCACCTCTAAGTCCAAGCCCATGATGCTCTCCAAATCGAGAGGAGCCAGTTGAGTTGGTCTGGGTACTTTAGCAGAAAGCCCCACAGTTTCCAAATTACACTCCCCAAACAACGCTTACAGTCTGTGATGGTGAGGCAGGAGCTCAGTTTGCAGACAAAGCTTTCTGCTGACTAGTCGCATTTACATCCCTGTCCTCACCTCATGGTGAGGGCATGAACTGTGGATTGGGACTGAAAGTATAAGGTCACAAGTAGAGGCAGAAATGAGGTTCCTCTGCAGGATTACTGAATTTGCTCTCCATGATAGCATGAAGAGTTCAACAGCCTTGTTGCTGCTCCCCTGTATCAAGAGGAGCCAGTTGAGGTGGTTTGGGATGCTCCACACTTTACAAGGATGCCCCACTATTTACAGAAAATAATTGGTTGCTCCCTACGAGCATCTGGCATCTTTCTGTTTATTGCTCAATCTACATCCCTATTGTCAACATACGGTCATGATCTGTGGGTAGTGACAGAAAAAAAATACGGTCGCAAGAAGAGGCAGAAATTAAGGTCTTCTGCAGGGATGCTGAGTTTGTTCACTGGGATAGGGTGAGGAGCACAAGAATAAGGGAGAATAACTTGGAGTAAAGCTGCTGCTTCTCCAAATGGAGAGGATCTAGCTGAGGTGGTTTGAGCACCTTACAAGGATGCCCCCTGGTCACATTCTGCTAGAGCTGTGTCAGGTCTGTCCCACTGGACCCAAGATACCAGGGCAGACCTAGGACCTGCTGGAGAGATCACATCTCAGTGTTTGCTTGGGAACATCCAGGGAGGAGCTGAAATCTGTGACCAAGCATGAAGTCTCAGCCTTTTGCCACGACCCCCCAACCTCCTACCTACAACGCATGTCTTTGGACTAGGGGATAAAACCGGAGTACCCGGTGGAAACCCCCGAAGCACGAGGAGACCGTGCAGGATTCGAGCCTCCAACCACGGAGGTGCAAGGCAAACATGCTAACCACTAAGCCACTGTGCCCCCAACAGTTTATTTATAGCGAAGTCAATTATTTTCAATGCAGCCAGTGTGAAATTGTGCTTCTTTAATTGTGAATATAAAGTAACTGTACTTGCTGACAGTTGTAAAGTTGATTGTACAGCCGTGGCCAAAAGTTTTGAGAATGACACAAATATTAATTTTTACAAAGTCTGCTGCCTCAGTTTTTATGATGGCAATTTGCATATACTCCAGAACGTTATGAAGAGTGATCAGATGAATTGCAATTAATTTCAAAGTCCCTCTTTGCCATGAAAATGAACTTAATCCCAAAAAAACATGTCCACTGCATTTCAGCCCTTCCACAAAAGGACCAGCTGACATCATGTCAGTGATTCTCTCGTTAACACAGGTGAGAGTGTTAACGAGGACAAGGCTGGAGATCACTCTGTCATGCTGATTGAGTTAGAATAACAGACTGTAAGCTTTAAAAGGAGGGTGGTGCTTGAAATTATTATTCTTCCTCGGTTAACTATGGTTACCTGCAAGGAAACACTTGCAGCCATCATTGCTTTGCACAAAAAGGGATTCACAGGCAAGGATATTGCTGCTAGCAAGATTGCACCTAAATCAACCATTTATCGGATCATCAAGACCTTCAAGGGGAGAGGTTCAACTGTTGTGAAGAAGGCTTCAGGGCGCCCAAGAAAGTCCAGCAAGCGCCAGGACCATCTCCTAAAGTTGATTCAGCTGCGGGATTGGGGCACCACCAGTGCAGAGCTTGCTCAGGAATGGCAGCAGGCAGGTGTGAATGCGTCTGCACGCACAGTAAGGAGAAGACTTTTGGAGGATGGCCTGGTGTCAAGAAGGGCAGCAAAGAAGCCACTTCTCTCCAGGAAAAACATCAGGGACAGACTGCTATTCTGCAAAAAGTACAGGGATTGGACTGCTGAGGACTGGGGTAATGTCATTTTCTCTGATGAATCCCCTTTCCGATTGTTTGGGGCATCTGGAAAAAAGCTTGTCCGGAGAAGAAAAGGTGAGCGCTACCATCAGTCCTGTGTCATGCCAACAGTAAAGCATCCTGAGAACACTCATGTGTGGGGTTGCTTCTCAGCCAAGGGAGTGGGCTCACTCACAATTTTGCCTAAGAACACAGCCATGAATAAAGAATGGTACAAAAACATCCTCAAAGAGCAACTTCTCCCAACCATCCAAGAACAGTTTGGTGATGAACAATGCCTTTTCCAGCATGATGGGGTACCTTGCCACAAGGCAAAAGTGATAATGAAGTGGCTCAGGGAACAAAACATCGACATTTTGGGTCCATGGCCAGGAAACTCCCCAGACCTTAATCCCATTGAGAATTTGTGGTCAATCCTCAAGAGGCGGGTGGACAAACAAAAACCCACAAACTCTGACAAACTCCAAGCATTGATTATGCAAGAATGGGCTGCCATCAGTCAGGATGTGGCCCAGAAGTTGATTGACAGCATGCCAGGGCGAATTGCAGAGGTCTTGAAAAAGAAGGGTCAACACTGCAAATATTGACTCTTTGCATAAACTTCATGTAATTGTCAATAAATGCCATTGACACTTGTGTAAATGCTTGTGATTATACTTCAGTAACAGTTAGTAGCATCTGACAAAAAGATCTAAAAACACTGAAGCAGTAGACTTTGTAAAAATTTATATTTGTGTCATTCTCAAAACTTTTGGCCACAGCTGTACTGTAGTACACTGTAAGTATGTCTGAAAGTAGTCTGTAATTGACATTGAAAAGGCATCTATAATGACGCCATAAAAACTTCTTTTGAAGCTTGTACAGAGTTCCCATGGACTTCAATATTGGATGTGCAGCAGGAAACCTTCATTCTGGCTCTTGAGTGAATGACTTTTGGTAATGCTCAGTGGGTCAGATAGCTATTTGGGATTAAGTTTAATGCTTTAAATTTGCACATTCAGGGATACTTTAAGAACACAATGGACAGAATATGTTCAGCCTCCAGTGTGTGTGTGTGTGTGTGTGTGTGTGTGCACAGATTACTGCAACAGCATGTATTAAAACCCTCTCTATTTGTGAGCTTCCTGTTTAAGACTGATCTGGAACTCTGAACAATTCTGCATTTGAAGGGCGCTATTTTAGTCTTACAGTGCGTGTGTGCGTGTGCGTGTGCGTGTGTGTGTGCACGTGCTTGGGGGCTTCCTACGCCTCTCTCTCTGCAATATCTCATGAACACAGAGGAGCTGGCTTTCAAAGATTACACCCATTCCCCGGAGAAGGAGGTTGACTCAGCATGCAACTGCATACAGATGTGTTAGTGCATGCATATATGTGTGTGAGAGAGGATGGGCATTTATTCCATTTGATGATTTCCAATGAAAAGTAATGAACAAAAATCCTGACAATGCAGACAGAAACATGTAATAGTGAGAAGTGTGAAGTTTGCTAGCTTGGGCGTCACTTTTCTCTTCGTTTTTGCTTCCTGTTCTGTGTCCTGCTACTTGCATATTTGAGGGCATAACAAATACCGGATGTTGTGTATGCGTGTGAAAAAGTGAGCGTGATGGGAACAGGTAGGAGGCCTAGGCATTCAAAAGGGTGTACTGTAGAATGTGAAACTCTGCTTCATTCCTCCAGCATATCTACCATTCATTTTCCAAAAGATACTCAAGAGAGACATACAGTAAAAAGACACAAAGAGTGCTGGAGGAAGGCCAACAATCTGCACAAAGCAATTGTGTGAGAGAGAGACAGAGAGAGAGAGAGAGAGAGAGAGAGAGAGAGAGAGAGAGAGAGAGACAGTGGCAGATTGCAAGACAGGCTGACAGAAATGCCTCTTTGTCTGTTATGTTCGAACACTTTCACTTCCTGTGAATCAGCCAATCATTAAACCAGAAATGCAAATGTCAGTATTTTTTTGATGCTTGCAATTCAGACACACAGGGTCATCACTAATGGGGTTGAATATATTTCAAACAAAATGCAGTTTGAAATTAAAGGGGCCAACTTTTTGGAAGAAGTCTCCAATGTCAGAGATGTGTTTTTTTTTTTGTTTGTTTGTTTTTTTAAGGTTTCTGCCATGGGAAGCTGGCACACTTTGTGGTTTTCTCAGTAACACACCAAACTGAATTTTTTTTCTACTTAACTTCAAGAGAGACTGGTGAGGAAATGACTGTTTATAGCTGCTATAACCAGTCCATAGTTTTTTGTGATTGTTGCAGGCAAAAATGCTTGATTTTGCTGTTTTTTTTTCAAATTTGCTGAGTTTTTTTGTGCTTTTTTGTGGAAAACTACTTGAATTGGCGAAATTGCAATTGCACGAAATTGTTTGTTGACCTTATAGCTGCACCCGTGTTCGACGCACGTGAATGAAAGGGTGCTTCGGCTGAATGCGCATTGTGATGACGTCACAGGACACGTCTTGTCCCAAATCTGTGGAAAATCTGCTGTAATTTTGAAAAATTGCAAGCTCCGGTGAATACTGCAAAGGTTCCTTGACTTTGCATTAATTTCTGCAATCGCAGAATCACAAAATCTTGGAGGGACTGTATAACATAAATTATCACAAGAACTAATGTGTGTCATGAGATTCCACAACATTAAAAACGCAACTATAAGAGGATAAAAATTACGACACGGCAAATTGCAGGGGAATAAAACTGTTCAGGATGTTCTGTTATTGAATTTTTAAAAATCCACTTCACAGCACACACTGAAGTGTTCAACAGAGAACACATCTGAAACACCCCACCAGCTATAAAACGGCAGGGCATCATCCTGAAATGTATTCAGCGTACTCAGCAGTGGAACCGACCATTTCCTGTTTACTAGCCTCTTCAACACGGGTCACAGGTTGAGTCCGGCTTCCTGTGTTTTGACTGTGATGGTGCCAGAGATAAAGCCGTGTCTCCATCCAGAGGACCAGGAAGGACGGAATCCTAAACATAGCCTGGGACAAGATTTGCATGTACATCTTGATCTCTGTACATGTGTGCTCCGTTGTAATATATTAAACAAGATCTGACTCAGAATGCTCTAGGCTTAGTTAAGAGGATGCTTTAAACACATGGAATGCCAGGCATTTTTGTGGTTTTGCAAGATTAAACAGAATCCTGCCGCGCGCACATGTTAGCCGATCCTGGAATTCTTCCAGAGATGATTCAGTCAGTCGCTGAGGCATACTCTTCTCTATAATCGCTTCCCTGAATCATCAGCATCCTTTTCAGAAGATGACAGACAAGCAATAGCTAATCAACACCAGCTTTCAGAAGACATCAGGTTAGCAGATCATGTGTCTTCACCATCATGTGTAAAGTGACCCTACATGCCTTGACTGCACCATGCTTTAGTTTCCCCACTGGAATGTCATACTCAGCTCTGCTCATCCATACCTAGTGTCTCATTAGCACTAAGGTCATGATTTCACCCTGCTGATCAGGGAGACCCTGACCTCTCAGAGCTGCGTCACTGTTTTCTCTATCTATAGTACAATCAGTTAGGTACAGGGAATGTGGGAATGGGTATGTGGGAAGTTATTTTGAGATGAACTTCTTTAAGCAGCAGGCTTATGGTGTATACAGTGATCTCATGTTAAATAGCATTTCCCCCCCATAATAAACTGCTGTATAATTTATATCAACTATTTGTTGAGGAAATGATGGCATAGGAGATATTCATGCCACAAAAATTTAAATAAAATTGTTGAGAAAATACACAGTAAATAATAGAATACAAGAAAATCATAGATCACATTCATGTGCCATATAAAATAAAATAAAATACATGTTTGAGAAAAGCATGACGCATACAAAAGTTTTCACACCCCAGTCATCAACCCTTTTTAATCATTAAGAAAAACTTTAAACATCATGTATGACTTCTAATTACTGCCAGAGCACAATTTATTGTTATTTGCTGAATAGAAACTTTTTGGACAAAAGTTTGGACCTCCTTCCAGTACCAGGTGAAAGAGCAGCACATCTCTCTTTTGTCTTTTAGCTTGCTAACATCAGCTGTTTTGTGCTTCACTGCTATCCCGCAGTGCTGTGTCTGTGAATCTCCAGCCCAACTGCCCAGTCCCACAGTTTGACTGTATTTATTTAGAAAGCACCACAGTACCAACAATATCAATCTAGCCAGCTAAAACTACCATGGTAGCTGAAAACACAAGGTCTTATTGAAAGAGAAGGCTTCTCTGTTTTATAATCAATCAGCAAGCCACTTGTGCAGGTCAGCAGAGTGAGTTTACAAGCTGCCTGCGGGGCTCTGTGTGTTTTTTTTTAATCCAGATAACTTGCGATAATCTGCCTCAGACAGAAATGCTTCTCTGTTATGATGCCTCTGGCTCTCTTTTAAGTCATAGAGGAAATCTGGGGCGTCTCTTTGGCTGTACTACTTTTAGGTACTATGACGTAGGATGAATCTGATCTGGCGTATGATGTATGATGCCTTCGAAAGTTCCCACCAATTTGAATGCCAATTTCTATTACAGGATTGCAAAGGTGACTTAGTGACTTGGTTACAGATTACATACAAATTTAAAGAAAGAAAAGCAATATAAAGTGTTTTAGAAAGGATTGGGCCACCATAAGCCATCAGAACAGCTTGTGCCTTTGCATCGATTCCACAAGTCCCTGTAATATACTGGAGGGTGAACACCATTCGTCCAAAAGATTCCCTATATATAGTCCTTCAATTGGTGTTTTGGTGGTGGTGGTGGTGGTGGTGGAGAGCACTGTAACACTTCGCTCCAAAATCTCCCATAGGTTCTGAATTGGGTTGAGATCTGCTCTGTGTGAAGGCCAAAGCATATGATTTACATCATTTTCTTCCTCATCAAAACCATTAATTGAGCCTTCATGCCTGGTGGATGGGGGTGGAGTCACCCTAGAAGAGACCACTCCCAACTGAAGACAACTATTTCACCATAGCATAAAGGTGATCAGTCATATTCACATTGTATTGATTTGCAGTGACACCTCTTTCTAGCAAGCAGAACCAAAGAAAGCCAGTAAAAGGTCTCTCACAGTATAACTGTGAAAAAGAGACACCAGTTATTCCTTTAATTTGTCACGCTACTTACTACATGTCCGAGTCTTGTTTTCTCCCTCAGAAACTAACGAACCGACTGCAAGAACACTCATTTGACTACATCTCCAGTCTTTCAAAGACTCACTAAATCACATGTTCTGCAACCACAGTCAATCTGTGCGATGAAGCCTGCAGTAATTACTTTCCTTTGTTAGCAGACTACTCTGTCTGTCTGTCTCTGTGTGTGTGACTCCCAATATTACAGGTTTCTGAGATAGATTTTTTTCCCCTTTCTGCCTCATGGACCAGATAGTGAGCATGGGAGTCTCTACAAAGTGTTGGAGAATAGTTCTTGTGTGGCTCGCACTGGAGTATAAGTAAAACTAAGAAGCATGACATTTTTTTATAATCTTGCCCGAGACGACACAACGTGCCATTCATTTCATTCATGACCGAGCCATGGATTGATTGATTAGTTTACATAAGATCATGCTCAGCTCTGGAGGAGAATATGAACTTCTTTGATCCAAAGATATGGCATGGATAGGTCCAGTTTTATTACCACACTCAAATCTGGGGGGAAAAAATCCAACAATACAGTCTAACAAATAAAACTAAATAACCAGAGCTTATGGGGTAGAACTGTTGAATATAGTGTCTTTCACTGTACTGCTCTACATTCACAACACACCAGGTCTAGTTGTGATCTTGAGTGTGACTGCATAAGTGTTCACCAGTTGCTGTAAAACCCCTAAATTAGTTCCAATTCAACCAGTTGCCATCAGAAGTGATACATTTGAACATAATTAAAGTGTCACATTATTTCAATTTAAGTACACCTGTTCCTGAAAGCTCCTAAAGTTTGTTAGAGAACATGCCTAAACACACTGCATCATGAAGACCAACAAGATATCAAAACAAATCCAGGACAGAGCTCTGGAAAAGTATCATCAATCAGGGTTTAGTTAAAAAATAATAATAATTCCAAACTAAATCCATCATTATATTGCACTATTGAGACTCTGGCTAGAGGAAGCCGTCCACCAAAGTGACTCAGTGACTGGGTTTTTTTTTTTTTTTTAATCTTGTGTAGATTTACACTACCTGGCCAAATGTATGTGAACACCCCTTTTAATGATTGTGTTTGGCCATTTCTGCCACACCAACTGATACAATGGAGTACACAGCCATGCAATCTCCAGAGAAAAACATTGGCAGTACTTTGTCATAGGATGCCACCTCTGCACCAAGTCAGTTCATCAAATTTCTTCCCAGATAGAGCTGCCCTGGTGAACCTTAAGTGCTATTATTCTGAAGTGGAAATGTCTAGGATTAACGACAGCTACAAAGCACTAGACCATGCAAGTTCACACAGCGTCGAGTGCTTAGCACATAAAAAGAACACAGCACATAAAAATTGCCTGCGCTCTGTTGCAACATTCACTACTGAGTTCCCAACTGCCTCTGGAAGCAAGGTCAGCACAAGAACTTTATAACATGGGTTTCCATGGCCAAGACTAAGATCACTACGCACAGTACTAAGTGTTGGCTGAAGTGGTGTAAAGCAAATTGCCACTGGACTTTGGAGTAGTGGAAACGTGCTCTCTGGAGTGAATCACACTTCACTATGAACAAATATGGGATTTAGCGGATCCCAAAAGCGCACCTCCCTGAATGAATAGAGCCATCTCTAAAGGTAGGTGGAGGAGGAATAATAGTTTGGGCTGGTTTTCATGGTTTTGGCTCGACATTCTAGACAATTGCATGTTTCCATTTTTGTGGCAACAGTTTAGGGAAGGCCATTCCTGTTCCAGGATGACAATGCCCATGTGCACAAAGCAAGGTCTATAAAGACATTTAGCAAAGTTTGGTGTGGAAGAACTTGAGTGGTCTGCATAGAGCCCTGACCTTTGGGATGAACTGTAATGACAATTAAATGCCAGGCCTACACACATGACGTCAATGCCTGGCCTCACTAATGCTCTTGCTGTTGAATCGACAAATCCCCCTAGCCATGTTCCAAAATCTTGTCGAAGCCTACCCAAAAGACCGGAGGCTGTTATAGTGGACCAGCTCTCATGGTTTTCGAATGGGATGGTCTGGTGTCCATATACTTTTTAAGTCAATTTCAGTTCCAGGTTGTAACACTACAAAATGTGGAAAGTGAATACTTTTGCAAGGCAATATATTGATGATGTCTAACACATAACTGGTTCTAATCTGCCATTTTGGAAAAAGATAGAGAACTATACAAGCGCATTTTTAAACAGCTTCTGAACCATTTTAATGGTCCAGATATTACCCAACACACTCCAACTGGCTTCTTAAAAGCTTTATAAAGGTCAAAATACATCCTCAATAAATCATTATGATAAGTTCAAGTCTGAGGTCAAGGGTCAAACTCCATTAAAGGGAGATTTCCTCTTCCTCTGGATCCTAGGCATTCAGAGTTTACCATAGTCCTAAATCTCAGTTGCAGAAAACGATTCTCAGAGCTGAGGTTTATAGAATGGAGAATGTGTGTATTTGTGAGGGTGTGTTATATTGGGAGGATGAGATAAGAACAGAGTCAGGCTTAGGCTTGACCCCCCACTGTTGACCTCATAAACTGATGAGACATGGAGGCAGGTCAGCAACACTAAATGAGGGGGCAATTTTGAAAAATCAACAGGAATCCAAATGTGAAATGTCTGCATCCCCACATTACCACAGTTTCACCACAGCTGTAAATAACCACCTAGGCAAATATGTGGTTTCATCTGGTTTAATCAGACTTTACTCAAAGTTGTGAAGTGGTCACCCATGCATATACAGTATCTCACAAAAGTGAGTACACGCCTCACATTTTTGTAAATATTTTATTATATATTTTCATGGGACAACACTGACGAAATGACACTTTGCTACAATGTAAAGTAGTGAGTGTACAGCTTGTATAACAGTGTAAATTTGCTGTCCACTCAAAATAAGTCAACACACAGCCATTAATCTCTAAACCGCTGGCAACAAAAGTGAGTAAACCCCTAAGTGAAAATGTCCAAATTGGGCCCAATTAGCCATTTTCCCTCGCCGGTATCATGTGACTTGTTAGTGTTACAAGGTCTCAGGTGTGAATGGGGAGCAGGTGTGTTAAGTTTGGTGTTATCGCTCTCACACTCTCTCATACTGGTCACTAGAAGTTCAACATGGCACCTCATGGCAAAGAACTCTCTGAAGATCTGAAAAAAAGAATTGTTGCTCTACATGAAGATGGCCTAGGCTATAAGAAGATTGCCAACACCCTGAAACTGAGCTGCAGCACGGTGGCCAAGACCATACAGCGGTTTAACAGGACAGGTTCCACTCAGAACAGGCCAAAGAAGTTGAGTGCACGTGCTCAGCATCATATCCAGAGGTTGGCTTTGCAGAATAGATGTATGAGTGCTGCCAGCATTGCTGCAGAGGTTGAAGGGGTGGGGGGTCAGCCTGTCAGTGCTCAGACCATATGCCGCACACTGCATCAAATTGGTCTGCATGGCTGTCGTCCCAGAAGGAAGCCTCTTCTAAAGATGATGCAGAAGAAAGCCCGCAAACAGTTTGCCAAAGACAAGCAGACTAAGGACATGGATTACTGGAGCCATGTCCTGTGGTCTGATGAGACCAAGGTAAACTTATTTGGTTCAGATGGTGTCAAGCGTGTGTGGTGGCAACCAGGTGAGGAGTACAAAGACAAGTGTGCCTTGCCTACAGTCAAGTATGGTGGTGGAAATGGCATGGTCTGGGGCTGCATGAGTGCTGCCGGCACTGGGGAGTGTACTGTGACATGTACTGTGACATACTGAAGCAGAGCATGATCCCCTCCCTTTGGAAACTGGGCCACAGGGCAGTATTCCAACATGATAACGACCCCAAACACACCTCCAAGATGACCACTGCCTTGCTAAAGAAGCTGAGGGTAAAGGTGATGGACTAGCCAAGCATGTCTCCAGACCTAAACCCTATTGAGCATCTGTGGGGCATCCTCAAACGGAAGGTGGAGGAGCGCAAGGTCTCTAACATCCACCAGCTCTGTGTTGTCGTCATAGAGGAGTGGAAGAGGACTCCAGTGGCAACCTGTGAAGCTCTGGTGAACTCCATGCCCAACAGGGTTAAGGCAGTGCTGGAAAATAATGGTGGCCACACAAAATATTGACACTTTGGGCCCAATTTGGACATTTTCACTTAGGGGTGTACTCACTTTTGTTGCCAGCGGTTTAGACATTAATGGCTGTGTGTTGAGTTATTTTGAGGGGACAGCAAATTTACACTGTTATACAAGCTGTACACTCACTACTTTACATTGTAGCAAAGTGTCATTTCGTCAGTATATCCCATGAAAGGATATAATAAAATATTTACAAAAATGTGAGGGGTGTATTCACTTTTGTGAGATACTGTACATTCACTCTCACACACACACACACAAAACCATGACTGTCCAGCCCTAAAAAGTGAGAAAGCATGACAAGGAGGACCTGCCTCGCTTTGTGGAGGAAGTGAGACTCCAGATGCGCTATAATGAGATCAGCACAATCAATGCACAACAGAACAAGTCTCTCTTGACCCTCTCGTCCCAGCACTGAAACTCTACACCACAGTTCTTCTCAGTCCAGACCCATCTGTCCTTTTTCCTCACCCCAAAGAGGACAGGTGTGGAAGAAAATAACAGCTGCTTGGATCTATTATCCAAGTGCCAGATTTTTGTTTTAAATGTCTGAAGTGTTCAAGATTGAACTGCCCCAGGGTATAGCTTGATGGCTGCAGGGGTTTTTTTTCTGCTTTGAGACACAGATGGTCCACAGTTCAGCATCACCTCTGTGGGTTTTTTGGTTCCACACAAGCTGTGGCAGATGTACAACCAGTGTTTTTTGGCAGCAAAATTGACAAAAATACAAAACAGCCCTCAGCTATATATATATATATATATATATATATATATATATATATATATATATATATATAAACACTAACCAAGTTTCAACATGAAGTCAGTGTGCATGCAAGTCTGGTTATGAGTGATAAATCCCTGAATTAAACAACATTAATTCAGAGTGTTTATTGAATACAGCTAATTTAGAGGTAATTCAGCACTGGAGATTTTGGTTGTGCACAAATGCTGCATCGTCATGCAATTAAACAGCATGCACCATGAGGAGAATCTTGCAAGATGTATCGACGTATCGCCAAAAGCATCATCATCTACCGGTTTCATTAGTAAGCAACACATGCTGAATGGAATTTCATGCATTAATGAATTCTATGCAGTTGATTAAACCAATGCATACGCGCGCGCGACTCCGGCGTTCGCTCTTACCTCCAAAGTTTGGATAAGCCAGTTACAATCTCGTACACTGAAAAACTCCTGAGATCAGCGGTGTATTTAAAAAAAAAAAAACGCTTTATAAACCGTGTAAGACAAGTTCAGCCTTCCTCATTGCCCGTCTTATAGTGAATTGTTCCAGTGTTGGAGTTTGGAGTGATGTAATATGAGCGTGTCCAACCGCGTCCCTCACTCCACACCGCTCGTGCCTGTTGCTGCTGCGGGTTTTTGAAGCTGCGCCTGCGTTTGTCCTCCGCAGTGCTGCTGCACGTCTCCGCTCCGCCTGCAGGGGTCGCCAAAAACACAGCGCCGCCGCTTGATGTTCAGGGTTGCCAGATTGGGCGACTGATTTGGAAATGAATTAAGCTAAAAACAGGTAATAATGGTTATGATAACTACTGTGCATCAAAGGAACAGGACAGGAATCTGATTGGTCCGACCGGTGTTGATTAATTATCTGTAATAGCAGCTCTGACCATTATACAGTTGCAGCTTTAATATATATATATATATATATATATATATATATATATATATATATATATATATATATATATATATATATATATATTAGTGAATAGTACGCTTGCCTCACACCCCCAAAGTTGGTGGCTCAAATCCCACTTCTACCCTGTGTGCATGGAGTACTCCAGTTTCCCAGTCCAAAGACACACATTGTAGGCTGATTGGCATTTCCAAATTGTCTGTAGTGTGTGAATGTGTGTGTGATTGTGCAGAGCGATGGGTTGTCCCCCACCTTGTACCCTGAGTTCACTGGGATAGGCTCCAGGCTCCCCCGCGACCCTTTGACAGAAAAGTCGATCATTAATGAAATGTAAAATGTAATTGTTGCCAGATTGCCATAGTATAAAAGGAATTAAACACTTTAGAACATGCTGTTATAGGAAAATAATCACCTTTCATGCATAAGACAAAATCAACAGCACATCAAAGGTTTTTTTCATGACCCTCTTTATAGACCTGATTTTTGTAAGAACTCAGGAGTCATAGCACATCTGTCAGGAGGAATGGGGTGAACACTAAAACTGAGAGGATCTGAGAGGAACTGAAATTACACAGAGGATAACAAATAGCTGGGACAGTTTAAAGGCAAATATTGGACACATAATTCATTAGAGAATATATTTTTCATCAGCAGATTGCAAGTTCAAATCACAACAATCTGGAAGCCCAGGAGAACGGAATTATTCTCTCCACTGTCAGTCGCTACACTAGAAAGGTGTAGGTGTCTGAGAGTCTATATACAGTAAATGTGGAAAATAGCACTATTCAAATAGCACTATTCTCTGAGTGGGTTCAAATGGCTGTTATGAGTAGTAGTTAGATGCAGAGATCACAGCAGTCTGGCAACCCTGCAATCTTCAGCTTCTCCAAACATCTGGGCAGGCATGTACAACTATGTTACTGATACCCAGAAAAGTATGTGGGAATGTTTACGATTAGCTCTGAAAGGCATGAAGAAAGGAAATTTTTTTCACATGCCTTTTTTTCCATATTTACAATGTTCTGTACAGAAACTACAGCATCTGTGCCTGTCTGAAGCGCTGGGACCATCCTCTCTTCCCACTGGGCATTTCCAGTTAATTACAGTTAATATCTCTTTTCAATTCAATTCAATTCAATTTTATTTATATAGCCATTTTAATAAGGACCATTGTCAACTTCCTGAGAAGACATGCAGGAAATAACCTTAAGAGGATCCAGACTCTAAAGGGAACCAGGTCACTGGGTGACACCAGATTATAACTCATTACTGTTCCACAGCTGTATAATGTGAAACACTGTGTGTGTTGAAAGGAACATGAGAATGAACATAATTAAAGTTTTAACTTTAAGTCACATTGTATCAGACTGAAGTTATCGACTGTTCATATATTGAGACTTGAGTGTAAACTGTTCTTAGCAGTTGCTGTCTTCAGTCTATCCATATGGGGTCATCCGCTTACAGGCTGGTTCTAGCTGGTCAGGCTACTTCTAGCTGGTCAGGGTGGTTTTGCCTGGTCAGACTTTTCAGGTGTGATGGTATTAGAGGGTTTTGACAGGCTGGTTCTAGCTGGTTGAACTGACGAGCTGGAACCAGCCTGTCCAACCAGGCTAATCAGGCCAGTTCTAGCACAACAGGTTGGCTTTAGGTGCTCAATTACCCCAACCTAACACCAACTACATCAAGCTGGGAGAGTAGTTAAATTAGCCTAAACCAGCTAAGGCCAGCAAACCATCTTATGCTGGCCTAAGCTTTTTCTTTTTATTATTTTTTTTAATTTTTTTATTTTTATTTTAAGGAATACGTATAAAAGTACAAAAATGTGCAGTTATTTGTTTTGGAGCTCTGTTTAATAATCGAGGACACAGATCTACTCGCATATTTGGCGTTCAATTGTTCATAGACAAAATGAGACTGATGTCACTATTAATGTACAGAATTTTGTCGATGTTGCATTGACCCAATTTAACCACTAGATGCCGCCAGAGATCTGTGCTTTAAAATGTAATTTATTTAGCTGCTGTATGATGGGCATTAAAGAAATCTTATTATTGGAAGCCGTAAACAAATAAAAACAAATATATTTTTTAACTATTAAATACACTATTCATCAATTAACATTGTTTATTAGTAGCACATGAAGGTCAGGAAACCTGACATTCTTTATTGTATACTATATATTCATAATGTTTTAGCATTTTTTCTCTGCTGGTTTAAGTATTATGTATAAGAGATTATTATTTCAGCTGTGTTTCTCATCTGGTATTTACAGTATACACTGTGTGCAAGATATTTTATGCGGTAACTTGTATACATTCTTTCCATCTTTTTAAACAGATTCCTGACCATACCATGATATCATCACAGAATAACCATGAGAGCCATGAGCCTTCGAATTGTAGGTTTATTCCTAAACCAGCACGTTTGTCAGAAATCGATATTCCAAGACCAGTTAACTGCCATCACTCACTCTTCCACCAAAGAATTTAATCTATAAGATACTCTCAGTTACTATGGCAACATGTGCTTTAAGATAGACCCATGGTCTGGCTAGCAAACTGTATTGTTGATTTTCATGTGCTCTTATGAGCTTCCAATCACCAGTCTTGCAGGAACCAGTCTGATTTTGTAAATAGATAGCCTATTCAGTCTCACACAACTATAGCATATACCATGTCCTGTGTCTGTTACTTTGACGGATACATAATGAAATATTACATTCACATACTGATGTACAAGAAGATGTAAGCCTTTACGTAATGTGCTTTTCTTCAGAGAGCCCATGAAGCTTCTGCCCTGTCATCCCAGCCCATCCAGCTGGTTCATGTTAATACATTATGAGACGTTATTTAGAGAAGAAAAAAGTCCAACAGATGTGTAGCAAGGTCTAAATTCTCTTCATAATCCACCTTCCCTATTTCCCATGTAAGTTTTGCTAATTTAGAGGTCCTTATGCATGCAGTCTGACTGCATTTATACAAGGTACAGGCAGATGCACAGGTTTAGGGGACATTAGAGGTCATTATCCTCCCTAGATTATACAGACATAAGAGGAGATGGATTTTCTGCTATTACAAATGTAAATGAATGCATTTACTTCTACAATACTTTCCCCCTAGTAGCCAAATTACTCTTATGCCACTGGTCATCTATCATAATCGACTCCAAAGGTGCTTATCGTTTCTTTAATTGCACTTCTTCACTACTTAGCTTCTCCCACTGATGATGCAAGACAAGGAAAAAACAATGACAGAGAAATTTTATGTCCATCCATCCATTTTCTATACCGCTTATCATTCCTGGGTCGCAGGGAACCTGGAGCTTATTCCAGGGAGCATGGGGCACAGGTGGGGGACACCCTCTACAGAGTGCCAATCCATCGCAGGGCACAATCACACACACTACAGAAACTTTTGAACATGCTAATCAGCCTACAATGCAAGTCTTTGGACTGGGGGAGGAAACCGGAGTACCCGGAGGAAACCCTCGAAGCATGGGGAGAACATACATCGAACCCTTGACTCTGGAGGTGTAAGGCAAGCGTGCTAACCACAAAGCCACCAAGATTTTATTCTATTTTATTTTATTTTATTTTATGAATCGACAGCTTAAAAAGTCAGGAAGGCAAATAAAACAGCAGTAGATACAAAAATAGAATTAAACAACATTTCTTTATTTCTTTTTAATTCCCAGGTGTAGATATATTATTCACCCATCAAAATTCTGAGATTTAGAATGTCAGTTAAGCACATCATTCAAATGTTATAAATTATATTCTTTATGGAGATGTAGCCTATTGGCAATTTTAAACACAACAATTTATGCACATCTGCAAAAAGTAGCTAGTTAATTCACAGTTTAAAAAAAAGAAAGTAAAATAGATGTTTAATATTATACGAAAGAGGAGGAAGACACACAAGATCACAAGTCACTACACTCAGGTCATAACAGATTACAGATTAAGCATATTGAGATTACACACTGAATTAACAATCAAGGACAATATTCTTACACATGTAAATGTTTGTGTTTATACAAAATTTTACTTAAGAGCTGACTTTCCAGAGTTTTTTTTTTTTTTTTTTTTTTCACTTTTCATTGATTGATTGATTGTGAAAGGTGGAGAAACTTCCTGGATTGAGTTGCAAAATAAAAAGAGACCAATATTGATATTTGCTTTGAAGAACTACATTTTATGTGACTATGGGAAGAAAAAAAAAGTAAAATATAAAAATTTTTTGCTGTTTGGATCTTTACTGAATTTATATATATATATATATATATATATATATATATATATATATATATATATATATATATATATATATATATTATAGACAACATTGAAGAAATGACACTTTGCTACAATGTAAAGTAGTGAGTGTACAGCTTGTATAACAGTGTAAATTTGCTGTCCCCTCAGAATAACTCAACACACAGCCATTAATGTCTAAACCGCTGGCAACAAAAGTGAGTACACCCCTAAGTGAAAATGTCCAAATTGGGCCCAATTAGCCATTTTCCCTCCCCGGTACCATGTGACTTGTTAGTGTTACAAGGTCTCAGGTGTGAATGGGGAGCAGGTGTGTTAAGTTTGGTGTTATCACTCTCACACTCTCTCATACTGGTCACTGGAAGTTCAACATGGCACCTCATGGCAAAGAACTCTCTGAGGATCTGAAAAAAAGAATTGTTGCTCTACATAAAGATGGCTTAGGTTACAAGAAGATTGCCAACACCCTGAAACTGAGCTGCAGCACGGTGGCCAAGACCATACAGCGGTTTAACAGGACAGGTTCCACTCAGAACAGGCCTCGCCATGGTCGACCAAAGAAGTTGAGTGCACGTGTTCAGCATCATATCCAGAGGTTGGCTTTGCAGAATAGATGTATGAGTGCTGTCAGCATTGCTGCAGAGATTGAAGGGGTGGGGGGTCAGCCTGTCAGTGCTCAGACCATACGCCACACACTGCATCAAATTGGTCTGCATGGCTCTCGTCCCAGAAAGAAGCCTCTTCTAAAGATGATGCACAAGAAAGCCCGCAAACAATTTGCTGAAGACAAGCAGACTAAGGTCATGGATTACTGGAACCATGTCCTGTGGTCTGATGAGACCAAGATAAACTTATTTGGTTCAGATGGTGCCAAGCGTGTGTGGCGGCAACCAGGTGAGGAGTACAAAGACAAGTGAATTTAAGTCACATTAATTTCTCAGTCAGGAAGTATTTAATAATGTTCCCTTCATTTCCCTAGTCAATTTAAAGAACTGATCCTTAAAGGATGAGCTTTAGATGGGAATAGAGACTGAGGGTGTTTTCACATATAGTTCTTTTTAAATGAACCATACTCAGTCCTGTTAAAGTGGAGTTGCAAATGGTCTCAGTGCTTTTGGTGTTCACAGTACAACTGGACTCAAAAGGGGACTCAGTTCTCTTTCTGGAAATTTTAGCATTGATGAGCTCTCAGACCACTTGGTGTTCACACTACAACTCCTTTACCATAGTTTAATAGTGAGTATGCCATTCAAAATGGTTGCTTTATACGATGCAATCATTTGGCGGAAATGCTATGATTTAGCTGAAAAACAGAGCAGATTTGAAGTAAAATACCAGAAGCATTTTTAATGCTGAACCATCAAAATCAGCTTATGCTTCATGCCATAGTGCTACTGGCTGATGTGAGTGGTTGGGGTAGACAAAATACATACATACCCTACATACTGTATAATACACATATACTGTATACTAATAGTATTATACAGTAACTATTGTTCCTGACACTGACACAATACTATCATTACTGCTGCCTAACATCTGTCATGTTGCTACCTAACATGCTGACCTTATTGTGGGACCACATGACCCAGTGGAAAGCCATTTGAGTTGTCTATCTGTTAGGTGACAGAAAACTGGAGCTATATATATGTACAGCAACTCTCAAGTTCTTTATCTATAAAGCAAAATGTGAAGCAGGCTGAGACCACTATGTTTTCACAATGCACAAACCAATCAAAACACAAAAGAACCCACAAACGAACTGTACTCAGACCACCTCATGAGGTGGTCTCAGTACGGTTTTTTTGTGGGTCCTTTTAGGGGAGGGGGGGCGGTCTGAGATCATTTGGAGTGTTCACATACAGGTGCATCTCAATAAATTAGAATGTCATGGAAAAGTTCATTTATTTCAGTAATTCAACTCAAATTGTGAAACTCATGTATTAAATAAATTCAGTGCACACAGACTGAAGTAGTTTAAGTCTTTGGTTCTTTTAATTGTGATGATTTTGGCTCACATTTAACAAAAACCCACCAATTTGCTATCTCAACAAATTAGAATACTTCATAAGACCAATACAAAAAACATTTTTAGTGAATTTTTGGCCTTCTGGAAAGTATGTTCATTTACTGTACATGTACTCAATACTTGGTAGGGGCTCCTTTTGCTTTAATTACTGCCTCAATTTGGCGTGGCATGGAGGTGATCAGTTTGTGGCACTGCTGAGGTAGTATGGAAGCCCAGGTTTCTTTGACAGTGGCCTTCAGCTCATCTGCATTTTTTGGTCTCTTGTTTCTCATTTTCCTCTTGACAATACCCCATAGATTCTCTATGGGGTTCAGGTGTGGTGAGTTTGCTGGCCAGTCAAGCACACCAACACCATGGTCATTTAACCAACTTTTGGTGCTTTTGGCAGTGTGGGCAGGTGCCAAATCCTGCTGGAAAGTGAAATCAGCATCTTCAAAAAGCTGGTCAGCAGAAGGAAGCATGAAGTGCTCCAAAATTTCTTGGTAAACGGGTGCAGTGACTTTGGTTTTCAAAAAACACAATGGACCAACACCAGCAGATGACACTGCACCCCAAATCATCACAGACTGTGGAAACTGAACACCGGACTTCAAGCAACTTGGGCTATGAGCTTCTCCACCCTTCCTCCAGACTCTAGGACCTTGGTTTCCAAATGAAATACAAAACTTGCTCTCATCTGAAAAGAAGACTTTGGACCACTGGGCAACAGTCCAGTTCTTCTTCTCCTTAGCCCAGGTAAGACGCCTCTGACGTTGTCTGTGGTTCAGGAGTGGCTTAACAAGAAGAATACGACAACTGTAGCCAAATTCCTTGACACGTCTGTGTGTGGTGGCTCTTGATGCCTTGACCCCAGCCTCAGTCCATTCCTTGTGAAGTTCACTCAAATTCTTGAATCGATTTTGCTTGACAATCCTCATAAGGCTGCAGTTCTCTCAGTTGGTTGTGCATCTTTTTCTTCCACACTTTTTCCTTCCACTCAACTTTCTGTTAACATGCTTGGATACAGCACTCTGTGAACAGCCAGCTTCTTTGGCAGTGAATGTTTGTGGCTTACCTAGTGAACCAAACTGAGAGACCATTTTGAAGGCTCAGGAAACCTTTGCAGGTGTTTTGAGTTGATTGGCTGATTGGCATGTCACCATATTCTAATTTGTTGAGATAGTGAATTGGTGGGTTTTTGTTAAATGTGAGCCAAAATCATCACAATTAAAAGAACCAAAGACTTAAACTATTTCAGTCTGTGTGCATTGAATTTATTTAATACACGAGTTTCACAATTTGAGTTGAATTACTGAAATAAATGAACTTTTCCACAACATTCTAATTTAATGAGATGCACCTGTATACACGTTATATCGGCCTGAGACCGCTTTGAGTGCTCAGGTACTAGGAACTAGGTATGAAAACGCCCTGTGACAAAATAATGAAGGTGTTTATTTAATTCTTAGAGCACTGATACTGATATTGATACTGTCCACTAAGGGGAGCCGTGTGTACATTCAAGCTTGAAGCCCAGCCCTCAGTGTTCACTGATTGGCTGTTGGGCCTTGTGGGCATATGTGTGTGTGTGTGTGTGTGTGTGTGAGATGGAGAAAACGGAAGGAGATGTATGTGCGTAGGTAGGGTAGGAAGATAAATAAATACTTTGAAAAAGAAAAAAGAAAAAAATGAATATCCTGAGGTGGAGCCACGTATGTGTATGTGACTAAGCTCACGGTCAACCTTTTCCACGTGGTGAGAGGAGTTTTTCTATCTCAGAGTCTCAGGCTGGAAGGAAGCTCAGACTGACTAATCTCTCTTCTTCTACTCCAAGGTGAGCACATGCTCCATTTCTGAAGCTCCATCCAAACCACTGAGCTGTAGATTAGCAGCTAGTGAATAGATGTTTCACTGCGTGTAGGCTAGTGAACATGTAACTGATCCTTTCTTTGAATCTTATATTATATGATATTTTAAGTGTAATGAGTGTAATAAGGTTTTCCTGTTTACTCATTTAATCCATTAAACACGGCGCTGCCTGTAAACAAAGCGGACATTGCATTTCATGTCGTCCTTGGATGAAGGAGAACTAAAACATAGCCTAAAGGGCTCGCTTTAAGACTAAAAGAGCTCATACAGAGTAATTACTTTGTATTGGTTTATTTTTTACACGATGTATATTTCAGGTTGCCGGATTTTTCACATAGACCGCATGGCGCGCGCGCACTAAACTGCCTTCTTTTTCACTAGCTTAATAGCTACAAATAACGCTGGAGGGAAGTTCGCTTTAAATTCTACACTAAATTTATCTTATGGAGTGTTTCCTAAGTAAAATTGAGAAAGTCGCGAATGTAAATAACTGAAAACTGTACTGTGTGGCTATTAACGGGTCATAAAATGATTAATGGGTGTGTTACATTGAAGACCCTACACTAGAGGTAGAAACAACTTGGGTCACGTGAATTCTATATTTCTGTATACGTACATCTATGGCCAGACTGGTTAGAGCAGACAGGAAGTCTATGGAATTGGAAAAAGTCCGGGTGAGGTTTTGATCAACCTGTGCCCACTGTAACCTCAGATTCCTGTTCCTGGCTGACAGGAGTGGAACCTAATGTGATCTTCTGCTGTTGTGGTCTGTCCGCCTTAAGGTTTGACGTGTATTCTGAGATGCATTTCTGCTCACCATGGTTGTTAAGAGTGGTTGTTTGAGTTACTTTCGTGCTCTCTCATCAGCAAGGTGTTTCCACATGCAGGACTGTCACTCGCTGGATATTTTTTGTTTTCCTGCACCATTCTGTGCACGGTCTGTTGTTGAGACTGTTGTTAGTGAAAATCCCAAGAGGTCAGCAGTTTCTGAAATACTCAAACCAGCACACCTTGCCACTATCAAAGTCACTGAGTTCACATTTTTCCTTCATTCTGATGATTGATGTGAACATTAAAGGGGTCATATCATGATATAATGTTTTCCTTTTGTTTGGGTGTGTAATGTATCTGTTTGTGCATGTATAAGCTCTGCAAAGTCCCAAAGCTCGTAGTCTCATCCAAATGGATTTATTTTATCTAACAGAGAGCACTGCTCCAGACCTGCCGGAAACGCGTCGTTTGAAGTCCAGATTTACTTCCGTAATTTCTGTCACAAAGTGCACTATCAGCATAATCCCACCCAAAGGCAGGCACAAAGAAAGAATGCGAGGCTTCAGTGAATTCAGGCGCCATGTTGTGGAGACGCTATGTGTTTCGGTGCGGAAGCAGAACCTCTTTGTTTAGCCTTCCAAATCCAGACAAAATCAGTGGTTACTGTTTATTTATAACGGTGTTCCCGAGCAGTACAACCTGAACGTTTGCTTGTGCACAGTGCATTTTACGGAGGGCAGCTTCCTGAACCTGGGAGAGTACAAGGCGGGCTACACAATCGTATCTGAAAGGTAAGAGAGTTATAAAATAAAAACTTACCGCTGTGAAACGTTCTGCTCAAGTTGTGCTTGCAAACTTGCTTCCGCTTGATCATCCGCATTTTCTGAATCTGAATCAGGCTCGAACTCATACGGTAAAACCGACGACATGTTGCTTAGGAGCTTAGAATTGCTTTAGCTTTAGAGGCTAATGCTAAACCCAGGGGTATTACATTTCTGACACACTTGTGAGGCTTTCGACCAATCACAACGCAACGGGTCAGCTGGCCAATCAGAGCACTCTGGGCTTTTCGGAAGGAGGGGCTTTGGAGAAATCTGAGCATTTCAGGTAGCCTGGGAATAGTGGCACTGCAATAATGTACATTATTTGACAAATAATGCGTTTTTTGAACACTAAAGCGTGTTAACCTATTTTATTACACCCAATAAACAAAATAATTAACGTTTAAAAATCATGATATGACCCCTTTAACTGAAATGCTTGATCAGTATGTACATTATTTTATGCATTGTGCTGTTGCCAGATGATTGGTTGATTCAATCAAAGCTTTGTTTGTTCCTTTACAGGTGCATCTCAATAAATTAGAATGTCGTGAAAAAGTTCATTTATTTCAGTAATTCAACTCAAATTGTGAAACTCGTGTATTAAATAAATTCAATGTACACAGACTGAAGTAGTTTAAGTCTTTGGTTCTTTTAATTGTGATGATTTTGTCTCACATTTAACAAAAACCCACCAATTCACTATCTCAACAAATTAGAATATGGTGACATGCCAATCAGCCAATCAACTCAAAACACATGCAAAGGTTTCCTGAGCCTTCAAAATGGTCTCTCAGTTTGGTTCACTAGGTAAGCCACAAACATTCATTGCCAAAGAAGCTGGCTGTTCACAGAGTGCTGTATCTAAGCATGTTAACAGAAAGTTGAGTGGAAGGAAAAAGTGTGGAAGAAAAAGATGCACAACCAACTGAGAGAACCGCAGCCTTATGAGGATTGTCAAGCAAAATCGATTCAAGAATTTGAGTGAACTTCACAAGGAATGGACTGAGGCTGGGGTCAAGGCATCAAGAGCCACCACACACAGACGTGTCAAGGAATTTGGCTACAGTTGTCGTATTCCTCTTTTTAAGCCACTCCTGAACCACAGACAACTTCAGAGGCATCTTACCTGGGCTAAGGAGAAGAAGAACTGGACTGTTGCCCAGTGGTCCAAAGTCCTCTTTTCAGATGAGAGCAAGTTTTGTATTTCATTTGGAAACCAAGGTCCTAGAGTCTGGAGGAAGGGTGGAGAAGCTCATAGCCCAAGTTGCTTGAAGTCCAGTGTTCAGTTTCCACAGTCTGTGATGATTTGGGGTGCAATGTCATCTGCTGGTGTTGGTCCATTGTGTTTTTTGAAAAGCAAAGTCATTGCATCCATTTACCAAGAAATTTTGGAGCACTTCATGCTTCCTTCTGCTGACCAGCTTTTTGAAGATGCTGATTTCATTTTCCAGCAGGATTTGGCACCTGCCCGCACTGCCAAAAGCACCAAAAGTTGGTTAAATGAGCATGGTGTTGGTGTGCTTGACTGGCCAGCAAACACACCAGACCTGAACCCCATAGAGAATCTATGGGGTATTGTCAAGAGGAAAATGAGAAACAGGAGACCAAAAAATGCAGATGAGCTGAAGGCCACTGTCAAAGAAACCTGGGCTTCCATACCACCGTGCCACAAACTGATCACCTCCATGCCGCGTTGAATTGAGGCAGTAATTAAAGCAAAAGGAGCCCCTACCAAGTATTGAGTACATGTACAGTAAATGATCATACTTTCCAGAAGGCCAACAATTCACTAAAAATGTTTTTTTATTGGTCTTATGAAATATTCTAATTTGTTGAGATAGTGAATTGGTGGGTTTTTGTTAAATGTGAGCCAAAATCATCACAATTAAAAGAACCAAAGACTTAAACTACTTCAGTCTGTGTGCATTGAATTTATTTAATACACGAGTTTCACAATTTGAGTTGAATTACTGAAATAAATGAACTTTTCCACGACATTCTAATTTATTGAGATGCACCTGTATAAAGTGCCTGGTGAGTGTATACATGGTGATTGAGGGAAAATAAGTGTTCAGACATTTTTGTCTTTTAATATACTTTCAGTGCATATCAATTTACACACAATGTATTTGACTTTGTATTTATAAATATGAATGAAAAAGGATGCATTTGTGACCTGTTAGGGTGTCAGCCAAGTTAGTATGACATTTTTGTTTTTTAATTCAATTATGAAGCATGGATATGTTAAAAAGTCTGATTTCTTTGGAGTTTGAGGTTGATATTAGGTAATTAGGTTGATATACTAATACTGGGTAGGACCTCCCTTTGCTCTCAGAACAGCTTCAGATCTTTGTGGCATGGATTCCACAATATGTTGGAAACATTCCTTTGAGGTTCTGGTCCATGTTGACATGATTGCATCATGCAATTCCTGCAGATTTTTCAGGTGCACTTTCATGCTGTGAATCTCCCGTTCTAACACATCCCAAGTCTGTTCTAATGGATTCAGATCCAGTGACTGGGAAGGCCACTGAAGAACATTGAACTCATTGTCATGTCCATGAAACCAGTTTGAGATGACTTTGCTTAGTGACACGGTGCATTATCATACTGGAAGTAGCCATTAGAAGATGGTAAATTGTGGCCATGAAGTGATGCACATGGTCAGCAACAATACTTAAATAGGCTGTGGCATTCAAGAGATGATTGATTGGTATTAACAGACCCAAAGTGTGAAAAGAAAACATTCCCCACACCATTACACCACCTCCGCCAGTCTGAACTTTTGAACTGCTGCTTACTATATGTTTTTTCTTTATTACAATATTCTGAGTAAACTCTAGAGACTGTTGTGCATGAAAATCCCAGGAGATCAGCAGTTATTGAAATACTCAAACCAACCAACAATCATGCCTCAGTCAAATTAGCTGAGATTAAATGAGCTCAGCTCATTGTTATCATCTGAGCTAGAGTTAGTTAGAGAAATAAAGGGAAGTTGTGACATGACTTGTTTAATTGATTTTAAAAAATGATGATGAATCATTGGAGAAGTATGCGTTCATCACTGGCAGGTGCAAAAACAATAACTCTGGGAGTGGCCATAGATAAAACGTAACCACTTCAAATATTATGTTTAGAAAAATTTAGAACAATCTGCGTGCAAGTAACCCCTGTGATAAGGAGCACACACTTACTCCTCTCCTCAAAGGATTGTTGATTGTAAGTACTTTGACCAATGCAGAGTTTCCCATGGTTCCCATTTTTTTAATTTACTGTGAACCACATTGTTATTCAAATATACGACACTCACAAAGCTTCCAGCACACCAGCCATGAATGTATAGATAGCGTACAGTAAATCTGTCTCATGTCTGTATTGTAAAGTCTGGCTACTTGGTGGCCATCTTGGCAATGCTCCCAGGCAGTTATTTTAAGTCACAGAAGAGCAGGCTTCAATCTATGCAGAGAGACGAGAAATGGATTGACAAGATGACCTTTCAAACACATATTTAAAATGGCTGTAAAAAAACAAAAGGAGTATGTAATGGTCTTTGCTTGCATTAACATGTAAAGCTTTTTCTTTTCAGGTTGCTCAGACTACTGCACATGCACATTTTTCCATAACTAACAAAGGAATGCACATGCGTCTTAAAATCTGCCAGGAGTTTTTTTTTTTTCCCCGTTCATATCTTATCCAACCAGCTGATTGGTTCTGTTTAAGGGAGGGGGTGGGACTTCCATAATACAGCCTCCATTTTGAGCGTTACTCAAAATGCGTTACATTCATATTTTAAGCAGCGGGTTCTTGCAGGGACGGGTAAATGAGGGACTAATGGGGATTGGTACTCGCAAGTGCCAGCTGTGATTCACATTCATTTTTTAATTTCTTTCAAGAAACATAGTCATCATTCATTTGAAATTTTGTGATTGGTTACAGTGGAATTGGGTTCAGAACTGGAGTATTCCAAGTCCTTCTTGATTTTTTTTTTTCTTTTGAGTACTTGTGCTGTTAAAATAAACAAAATGTATATCCCTATATCCCATAGGGTTGATTAAGGGTTCTATGGATAGTTAATGGTTCATGGTTTCTGTTTAGTTCTACTTGGAACCCATGCTAATAGGGAAACTCTAAGTTGCCAAACCCCTACCCCCCCCACCCCCCCCCCCCCCCCCCCCCCCCCCAAGAGTGTAGTTACTATATACAGCATTGATTCTTTTAGAAAGTGTGTTTGTCAAGGGTTCTTTGGATAATTAAGTGTTCATAGCTTTCTGCAGAGGTTCTACTTGGAGCTCACATTCATATGGAAACACTGTCAAAGAACCCTTTACAGAAAAACCAAACAACCATTTACAGATCTTGATTCAGCCATTGAACCATAAGAGTTTAGTTATTATATAGGGACTACACTCTTGTGTAAAAAATGGTTCCTTAAGGTTTCTTTGGGTGCTTAATATTTCTAGCTGTCTACATAGAACCATTAATAATTTCACCAGAGAGACAAACCAAAGAACTCTTTAAGGTTCTAGGTTTAATAGTTTTCTCAATATAGGGTGTTTTTCAAGGGTTCTTAACTTCTTGTTGTAGTTCTCCTTGGAGCACTTGGTTTCATTGTCAAAGGATTTCTACATACCACCTGTTGCGTAACACAAACGGGGACTGGATGCAAGCGCAGGGGAAAGTTATTTTAATAGGAAAAACCAAAAGTATAAGGACAGGGGGAAACGCAAAGAACCATAAGTATTGGGACAGGGGGAAAACGTAACTCAAAGGCAGGGTCAAAACAAATGATAATCCTCATGACAAAACAAAGGCTGTGGTTTACAAAAATACATGGGCAATAATCCACAGAATCACCAGGAAGTAGATCCACAAAGGCAAGGTTATATTCCACAATAGAAAGAGGCAGTAATCCAAACAATCACGACGCTGGAGTCCATGGTCCAGGAGACTGCAAACGTACGACACATTCATTTACATAGATATCTAATACATACATTCAGTACTCCGCCAGGAAGCGGAAAAGAGAAGAGGTTTAAATAAGGAGGGTAAACGAGGTTAAACACAGAACACCTGAAACTCATAATTAAACAATAACCAGAAAACCTATCAATGAACGGGGCGGAGATATGACATAAACCAGGGAACAGAAAACCAATGAAAATACCGAGGCAGGGACATGACGTCAAACAAAAACAAAAGCACATGGCAAAGAAAACAAAACATGAGTTCATGAATGGGGATTCCTCAACGGCGGTGCGGAGAATGGAATGCGGAAGTGTTCGAGTCAGCCGCTCGCTTAGTGAGCGACTCAGGGAGCGAGGGGAACTCTAACACCACCATTAAAGGTACCACAGTTAAGCATTCTTGGCTTCCTAAAGCTGCACTTCCTGCTGCCCTCGAAGTCTAAGGTAGAGATGATTTAAGGTAGATTGCTTGTAAAGGTCAATGAGGTAATGTTTTTTTTTCAGGAGGTAGTCTATATGGGTATAAACTGTTTCTTGGATTTCAGGGAGGACAATATTTTTTCACTGGGAAGTGCATAGCGTGGCGCCTGATGAAATATTAAAGACAAAAAAAAAACACACCCTCAACTACAGTGAAGGGGGTGGTTATCCTGCAATTGTGTTTTCTTTAGCTTTTGTAATGCTACTGTTTGCACTTTTGCAAGTGCGAGATGTGGTCTCAATATTTTGTTGGCTTGTGTGTTTTGTGCTGTCTGTCGTCGCTAGTTCTGCTATGTCTTGGCACTTTTTTTTTTAATACATGGAGGTTGAGGATATTCGGATTTGTTTCTTATTAATAAAATCCTGATTACTTGATGAGAATGTGTTTTTCTGTTTGGTCAATATAGCAAGTAATCTTCTTTAACTTCTGTGTCCATTAGAGATTTAATGTTAGTCCCGTCATTATTCAAGTCACGATACCGGCTGTAAATATCAGTTGGTGCTTTTGAGAAAGTCGTCGCTGTCTCGGTTCTTTAGTTGTAGCGTATAATATAGAAGCAATTAGCCATCTTTATTTTTAGCAGTAATGATTTGAAGCATTTTTGCTGATGGTGGATAATTGCTTTAGCCTTTAGTCTGGGTAAACTGAAGCAGACAAGCAGACTCTTGTTATAAATTCTCCCCATGTTAACTCATGCAAAGCATAAGTAGTGGGTGTATAAACCTTTACTCGGGGACACCGGTATGATTTTTGAGCACTCTGACTGGTTAATCCACTACCCCCACTGTCTACTAACTTTTATTAATTAAAGAATAACATACTTTTTTTTTTATACAGTTACATTTAACGTCAGGGAACGTTCAAAAAGAAAGTCCCTGTTATCACAAATTATAGCAGTAAACAGTTGTATTTTCCTTATCTTCAAGTTATTAAGACAAGAACAATGCAGCTTGTTTTTCCATGTTACAGGGAAACCGAAAACTGCAAATCCCGCCATCCCTTGGCGGAAAACGTAGTTACACCGTTACCTCTGACTGTTAGAAAACACTGAAAATGGAGACTCCTTCCAAAAATGCTGAGGTCTCCTCACAGAAAACTTCACCATCAACATCCATCCATTTACTGCGTATTCTACACAGGGTCATGGGGGAGACTGGAGCCAATCCCAGGGGACTCGCGGCACAAGGCGGGGGACACTCTGGATGGGGTGCCAACCACATTCACACACTATGGACAATTTGGGAATGCCAAACGCATGGCTTTGGACTGGGGGAGGAAACTGGAGTACCCAGAGGAAACCCATGAAGTACAAGGAGAACATGCAAGCTCCGCACACCCATAAATGTGTGTGCGTTAGTTGTTATTATGGAAACGATAACCGAACGAAAAAAAGCATCTCGGACATTCGTTTTGAAAAGAGAAACCCGCTAGTGTAGGATTCTCCATAGAGCCTTTATGGGTTCCCCCCTTAGTGGGGCAAACCAGAAGAACTTTTTTTCTTCAAGTTTATAGAAGGAAAAGATTCAAACTTATGCTCTTTTGTCGAATAATCTTGATTCTCCTGCACATCGACAACATGTAATTATGGTTTTAAGCTTTAATTTAGCCAAAAAGGAAAAGTCACGTAATTTACCCCTAATACCTCTTCGATCCCAAAGTCCCAAACCTCAGACACTGTTTTGTCTGATCACGTAACATCCAGGAGTTGTGCTGTTGCATTTCAGGTGACGTGCATTACTGACATCACTATTAATGGAGCAGCATGTTTCTGTATGCTCAGGCTAATCAGAACAAATTTGAGTTTACTGAGATGACACTGTCGATGTGTCACTTGAACTGATACGGCAGAAAGGAAGTGGACGTCTGCATTTTGAGAGTATGCTGTTTGTTCTGTTCTTATGCAGGTGACCTGCAAGGCATCGCAAGGTGTCGTTACAGTTTAAGCACACTGGAGGATTTGATTAAGACACCATGCTCATGTGTCTGTCCATTAGCTCATGCTGCATTAGACTTCCAGATACAAAGTGGAAAAAAAGCATTGACTCCTTAATGTTTGTCATTTGTTAGCTTGCCAGATAACTGTGATGAGTGATGAATATACCACCTCAAAACAGCAAGCAAATTTGTGTATGTTGATTGAATTAAAGCAAACAATTTGTATAATATAGTGTATCTAACTAATTTAAAGTTAAGAAGGTCTACTTTGTTTATAGCTCATGCTGTGAGCAGCCATGTTGATGTGACATCACTTGCTGAACTAAGGGTTGAAGAGACCGTCCCGAGTTACGAGTCGGAAGGAATTATCCTACACGGGGTTCTGTAGATAAGTTGAAGGGAAGTTTCTTTTTGTTTTTTCCAGGTGGCAGTTGGAAGTTAGGAGTTACGATCTTTAATTGAAATGATAATCGGTTATACAAGGATTTTTGCACAGTGTACTCTAGAGTTCTAGTCAGTCCCTGAATGTACCATGAGGACAGCTGTCTTCTAAGAGTGCTTTTTGGACAAATATAAATTTGCAAATTCAAATTTAAGTAGCTATACTCTGGTCCTATGTATTTCATTTTAAATATGAGGCCCATTTCAGAGCCCTTTCTGACATAATTTTCTTTCACCTAAATCTTCTTCTTTTCCTTTCGGCTGTTCCCTTCAGGGGTCGCCACAGCGAATCATCTGCCTCCATCTAGCCCTATCCCCTGCATCCTCTTCTCTCAGACCGACTACCTTCATGTCCTCCTTCACTACATCCATAAACCTCCTCTTTGGTCTTCCTCTCGGCCTCCTGCCTGACAGCTCTAACCTCAGCATCCTTTTACCGATATATTCACTCTCCCTCCTCTGAACATGTCCAAACCATCTCAACCTGGCCTCTCTAACTTTGTCTCCAAAACATCTCACATGTGCTATCCCTCTGATGTACTCATTCCTGATCCTATCCATCCTTGTCACTCCCAAAGAGAACCTCAACATCTTCAGTTCTGCTACCTCTAACTCTTCCTCCTGTCTTTTCCTCGGTGCAACTGTCTCCAAACCATACAACATCGCTGGTCTCACTACTGTCCTGTACACCTTTCCTTTCATTCTTGCTGGTACTCTTTTATCACACAACAGACCTGACACTTTTCTCCACCCATTCCAGCCTGCCTGCACACGCTTCTTCACCTCTTTTCCACACTCCCCGTTGCTCTGGACTGTTGACCCTAAGTACTTAAAATCCTGCACCTTCTTTACCTCTTCTCCCTGTAACCTCACTGTTCCACTTGGATCCCTCTCATTCACACACATGTATTCTGTCTTGCTGCGACTAGCCTTCATTCCTCTTCTCTCCAGAGCAAACCTCCACCTCTCTAGAGTTTCCTCCACCTGCTCCCTGCTCTCACTACAGATCACAATGTCATCTGCAAACATCATAGTCCATGGAGATTCCTGTCTGACCTCATCTGTCAGCCTGTCCATCACCACCGCAAACAAGAAGGGGCTCAGAGCCGATCCTTGATGCAGTCCCACCTTCACCGTGAACTCCTCTGTCACACCTACCGCACACCTTACCACTGTCCTACTGCTCTCATACATATCCTGCACCACTCTAATATACTTCTCTGCCATTCCAGACCTCCTCATACAATACCACAGCTCCTCTCTTGGCACCCTGTCATACGCTTTCTCTGAATCTACAAAGACACAGTGCAGCTCTTTCTGACCCTCTCTGTACTTCTCCATCAACATTCTCAAAGCAAATATTGCATCTGTAGTGCTCCTTCTTGGCATGAAACCATACTGCTGCTCACAAATGCTCACTTCTCCCCTTAGCCTTGCTTCCACTACTCTTTCCCACAACTTCATTGTATGGCTCATCAGCTTAATACCTCTGTAGTTTCCACAACTCTGCACATCTCCCTTGTTATCCCATGATAAAACAGTTTAAACTCTGCTCCAATGCTTCTAGCCTTGCTCCCTTTCCACCTGGTCTCGTGGACACACAGAATGTCGACTTTCCTCCTCTGCATCTACCAGCTCTCTGCCTTTACCTGTCATCGTACCAACATTCAAAGTCCCTACTTTCAGTCCTAAACTCCTGCCTTTCCTCTTCTCTCTCTGCCTACGGACACACCTTCCTCCTCTAACACACCTTCCTCCTCTCCTTCTTCGACCAACATTAGCCCAATTTCCACCAGTGCCCTGTAGGTCAACGGCACCGATGGCGGTCGTTATTAACCCGGGCCCTGACCGATCTGGTATGGATCGATCCGTCATGTTAGTGATTCGCATATTGAATTTGGCAAAAGTTTTACGTCGGATGCCCTTCCTGACACAACCCTCTCTATTTATCCGGGCTTGGGACCGGCACAAAAAGTACACTGGCTTGTGATCTCCTGTGGCTAGATTTTCTTTCAACTAAGTATGAGCTTGAAATGTGAAATGATTCAATTCAGGCCAACATCAAGTCTGATACTGAACCTAAAAATTAATGTAGATGGTACGACATTAGAGAATAATATTGGCACATACTCACTGTCTATCCTCCTATTAGTTGTTACATGACATTTCTGTAGCAAGCTAAAAAACAAACCCAAAAAATCAGCATTGTCATTAGGTTATAGAGGTCACCCGATCGATCAGTGTTGCTGATTAATCGGCATCGATAACTAATTGCTGAATCGGTTATCGGCAAAAATCCACACCAATAGTTTTCTTCCCGGTCGCGTCCATTGCGGAGCAGCTGAGTAGGGTCCGCTGTCATTCTACAGTACGAGAGCGGCCTCTAGAGGTGAAATCAAAACCATCACTTTTTTTGTTGTTATTTGAAGTGTTTTTTTTTTTTTTTATATTCATTTTGGATGTCTTTATTTTTATTTGTCATTTGGAGTGTTACTTGGTTCAGTTTGAATGTATATCTTTTATTTACTTTAACATTTATTAATAGTTAATATATTATTATATTAATATTTTTAATATTTATCTAAAAAAAAAAGTACAGTGCATTTTCATGATGCAGTCAGTACTGTAAAGTTTTGTAGTAAAGTTCAGCAATATTTTACTTTGAGTGTTATGTTTTCACGCTATCAATTTTAAATACTATAGGTTGATTAATCGGTTATCGGCAGGTACTGCCCAACTTAGTTATCGGTATTGATAAAATCCACTATCGGTCGACCTGTATTATGTTGTAATAAGTATTTCTCAGTAAAGTGAAAAGAATACTGATTTTGCGTTGTGTAATAGTTCTGGTTTAGTGCTTCTTTAATTCCAATTAATTCCCTGGGCAGCTGTCAAGCATTACAGTAGTAGTAGCCATTTGTAAAAAAAAAAAAAAAACAAAACCTCACCTGTTTCTAGTTTTTTCTAGATGGAGCACTCGCCTCCTTTCTGTTAATGTCCTTCTGATCTGACATTAGAGGACGAAATCCCAGAGATCATGGAGTTTCTCATCATCAATTTTTGATGTGCTACAGGGAAGCAAAAAATAGAAAAACGGGGCATCTGTCAAAAAAACGGCCACCACATGTTGTTTGTCTTGTTGTTGTTGCTCGCTTGAAGCACTTCCTGTTACAAGGTCTTCATTTAAATTAAATACAAACCTAAATATAAAAAAAAATTAAATGAGGCCCAGACATCTGTTTCGTAACAAAACATGCTAATTTTAGCACTTCCATCAGTGAACCAACTCAGTACAGCCTTGTTGTGTAGTGTTGTTGCAATGAGAAACAGCCTGAAGGCACTGTGGCATACGGTATTGTGTTTGACCCGCAAGTGGAGAGGAGAAGAAGTGGATAAATAAAGAGAAGAAGTGAAACACAGTCCGCACGTTTCTCATGAATACTTTATTTCTTTTACAAGTTTAGTATACCACAAGCCTATAAAACTTTGAAAGAAATACCAGTAGGACGGTAACCTAAATAATGTGTTAAAAATCTAAATATTAAATACATTTTTTTTTTTTTTCAAAACGTGGCTGGGTGACATGCCTGGAGATGTCTCCTGAGATTTGTAGGCTAGTGTTTGCCCGTTTAACACTTTATTTTTTCCCCCACAAAGCCGACATATGGCTTTATCCAAATTGATTGGTTCACCTCTCTCGTTAGGCACGAATCCAATATGTTCCCAGATCGCCAATGTAACATTTGGTTTCCCAACAAGATCCATTGCAGCAGCAGAACCCGAAGTGAAATAGCAGCATTTGCCTGACTGGATTTTGCCACGCTCAACAAACCCAAACAAAGTCTAACAGACTCCATCTCCATATAAGGCGTTTGATTATGATTACGTAATTTGTGTATTAATATCTCCCACTATATGGTAGGCTATAAATACAAATTAATATTGCTATTATTATTATTATTATTATTATTATTATTATTATTATTATTATTACATTTGTATACAAAATGCTGTGCTTTGTGCTTGTGATGTGACACTATCGCAGGTGGCATGCCACCATAAGACTGCGAGAAAGACGCTAGTCTGGTTTTGGGACGACTTTGTCTTCACCTCGTAGTGGGTGGCACATGTAATCCGTGCACTCTGGTGTACATTCATCATAACCATGATGACTCAACGTTTCCTGCGAAGTCACACTAACTCTAGTGCTTTGTTTCCTCCACCAGCTCCTAGGATTCAACTAAACAATGAAGACTCAAGAGGACACACCAAGTGACCGGTGAGTTTGATTCACTGCCTGTTTGTACACATAACGCTATGATGTCATACCTTAATACTCTTTTTTTTTTTTTTTTTTTTTTTTTTTTTTTTTTTTTTTTTTTTTTTTTTTTTTTTCCCCCTCTCTCTCTCTTCACAGTTGGCATTTAGTAGGAATCGTTTTCTTTATCCTTGGACTGGGGACATTGCTGCCATGGAATTTTTTCATGACTGCTTCATTGGTAACAATATATATATATATATATATATATATATATTACATTTTAATAAAACTGCATAACACAGCACCACACTGCAGACTATCAGATATACACCTTCACACCACACTGCACTGTTTTGCATGGCAAATGAGCTCCTTTTCCAGAAACAGGGAATCATGGCTTGTTTTTGAAATAATGCCTTCAGTGGATAGTTCACCTGCTTATCCATGGTTTGCGTATATAGAGCGTTTTAGTGAGAATTGGTTTCCTGGTGTCAAAAAGCTTTCCTGATAATTTATTTTTGTTTTTTTAATCTGGGCCTTTCAGCCTTGTCTGTGTTTCAAACCTGAGACAATTTAATGGATTACATACGCTTGATTATTAATACTGTGTTGTTACCTGGATGATCAACGACTGTTTTTATGTTTTGTGTTAGTTGTTCATGAGTCCCTTGTTTGTCCTGAGCAGTTAAACTGCCCACTGTTCTTCAGAAAAATCCTCCAGGCCCTGCACATTCTTTGCTTTTCCAGCATCTTCTGCATATTTGATCCCTTTCCAACAGCGGCTATATGATGTTGAGATCCATCCATTTACACTTAGGACAACTGAGGGACTCGTACACAACTACTGTATTACCAAAATGTGCAAACATTCACTGATGCTCAAGAAGGCAACACAATACATTAAGAGCCAGGGGGGTGTAAACTTTTGAACAGGATGATCTTTGTAAATTGTTATTATTTTTTTCTTCTGGGGGAAAATATAAATATCTTGTGTAGCTTCTGAAGGGCAGTACTAAATAAAAAAAAAAAAACGAGCAAAAAAAGACGAAATAATAACAATTAACAAAGATCATTATATTATGTATCATGTATTATAGAATCGTTCTTTTTCCATTCATGAAGCATACATACTTGGATCAGAGAAAACATTAGATTCTCTTGTGTAATGCAAATCTAATCTTGGCAAAGGGAGGGCATTAAGATAAGGTGGGGGGAACAATTCAGAACAATTTTTGCTTCTTTTTTACTCGTTGAGGAAAACAGTGAATTTTGTCATATTTTGAGCAGAATGGTGAATTGTTCAGCTATCATTTAGTTTTTTTTAATGGAAATAAATGTCGATTAATATTTTTCATCTTAATATTCAGCAGAATTAAGTCTGTATCTGAATAGATGTTATCTGAAGTTTTCCATATTTTTGCCCTGTGCAGTATGTTTGCAGTGTTTAATGATTAGTGAGAGTTACTCTATTAAATATTAAGAATAATAAGAAAATGTCTGTGTGTTTGGATAGTACTTCAATAACAGGCTGAACACGTCTGAAAGGAGCAATGGCACAGTGACGGCCACAAAGGAGTACTATTTCAACAACTGGATGACTCTGCTATCTCAGCTGCCCCTGCTGCTCTTCACTCTTCTTAACTCCATCCTCTACCCACGGTGAGACGCTGCATTACTGAATATTGAACAGTGGAATTGGAATACCTGCAAATGTGCTTTTGCATACATTTTTTGAATGCCAGTCAGATAACACGGCCAAGTCCCTTCTCAACTCTCTGAGACGACAAGAAGAAGAAACTTTGAGAGGAACCAGACTCAAAGGGAAACCCATCCTCATCTGGGTGACACCGGATAGTGCCATTATAAATGATTTCATTTCTATAACTGTATACTATAAAGTCAAGCAGTGCTAAACGTGCTTAAAGAAATGTGGGCGCCCCAGCTGGGTGGGTCAGCCTAGGGAACTGTATGTTAATTAGGTTCCTGAGAATCTAATCTAATCTAAGATTCCAGAGTCTGTGGAACAAAGGCAAAAGTTTTCCCATGTAGACCAGGGGGTCCCAGGATCAATATGTGTGGGTGAAGGTGTGTGTGTGGGAAGAATAAACACACATTGCAACGTACAATATTGTAAATGTTATTTCCTAAACTTATATGATATTTATGATGTCACCACATTGCTCACCATGTAATGCCCTGAAGAATATTTGAATTAAGTATATTTTAAATAACCAGGTCTAGTTCTGTCTAACCTGGTCTCTCTAACCCACATTCCTGACCTCTTTAACCTCAGACAAATTAGTGACATAGTTTATAAATCTACTACAACTATCATATCCAACTCAAATAAGCCAGAAAACAGCAAAGAAAAAAAATCTTCACTGAAAAATCCAGCATTGTTCCTTCTTTTTCAGAAAATTCACCATGGACGCTATAGCTAATTGCAAAAGCTTTCTATCCATCCATCCATTTTCTGTACCACTTATCCTACACTGGGTTGCGGGGAGCCTGAAGCCTATCCCAGGGAATTGGGGCACAGGGTGGGGGACACCCTGAATGGGATGCCAACCCGTCGCAGGGCACAATCGCACACCCATTCACACACTACAGACAACTTGGAAATGCCAATCAGCCTACAACGCATGTCTTTGGATTGGGGGAGGAAACCGGAGTATCTGGAGGAAACCCCCGAAGCACGGGGAGAACATGCAAACTCCGCGCACACACAAGGTGGAGTCTGGACTCTGGAACCCTGGATGTGCGAGGCAAACAGGCTAACCACTAAGCCACCAGGATTCTTCTTAAAGATTTAATTTAGTACATACTATAACTAGGAACAGAAAAGAGGAAATCCAGAATTATGGAAGGCATTTGAACTCAGTGACTTGGAAAAGTGTGTTGTTCTTCAGCCCAGAATTAGGAATTGAGACTGTATTACCAAAGTCATGCATTGTTCTTCTTTATGGGAGTGGTTCAGAGCTGCTCTCAGTTTTGTTTGTCCATGGTAAGGTTAATGTTTGGTTAATTTGGGAGATATGGGCCTCATTGAAATGAACACAGGAGCCCTGAAGGTTGATGGCAGGAGCTCACTGTAACGGCATCCATCATTAACTCTGGTTAATCTGTTTCTGTCAGGATCCCAGAGAAGGTGCGGATAGCAGGCAGCCAGGTCTTCATCCTCATCTTCTTCATCCTCACCGCCATCCTGGTCAAGGTTCCAATGGATCAGGACCACTTCTTCTCCATCACCATGGCGACCATCTGGTTCATAAATTGTGAGTACTGGTGATTACATTTTTTTAATTTAAAGAAGACATACTTTTTATCCGTTTATAGTTACATTTAATGGAAAGTCAGCAATTCCTGTTATCGCGTTAATCTGATAACCTAGTGTGTGCGTGTGTGTGTGTGTAGCATTTGGAGCAGTGTTGCAGGGGAGCCTTTTTGGCTTGGTAGGCTTGCTGCCTCAGAAATACAGCACAGTGTTCATGAGTGGACAAGGTCTGGCCGGGACGTTCGCCGCTCTCGCCATGCTGTTCGCCATCGCAAGTGAGTCACACAAGCACAATTCTTCACTGACACACACTGTGTATAGCGACACACTTGTACATACAGTCAGATGACGATAGATGTGTTTTGTGTAACAATGTGACAGGTGAGACAGATGCAGAAACTGCAGCTCTTGGATATTTTATCACTCCATGTGTGGGGACTCTGGTAACACTGATCAGCTATTTGCTGCTGCCCAAACTGGTATGTGTGTTTATCTTTCCTTAAACAATGCTGTTGAATTTTCACTCAAAGATTTTAATGCGGATTAATGAGCGTATAATATAATAATTTAGTCTATGCTACAGATATTGTTTACATCACATATACCAAAGAAGATGAGAAAGAAAATTACCAAAAGGCAATATCATAACTTTACTATTAACTTTAAGAGCTACAGAAACATTCACCTAATCTTTACAGTTAGGCTGAATTCCAGCTGGCATCCTATTCACTAAAATGCTTACTTCTCAGGGTATAAATTAATGACATTAGCATACACACTATATAATCAAAAGTTTGTGAATACCTGACTATCACATCCATAGGAGCTTGTTGAACATCCCATTCCAGATTTGGTCTTGACTTTGATGTTATAATAACCTTAACCGTGGCTGTGGGGATTTGTTTTCATATAGCCACAAGAGCATTAGTAAGGTCAGTCATTAATATTGGGCGAGGAGGCCTGGGTAGCAGTCGGCATTCCAGTTCATCAAAAGGTGTTCAGTGCAGTTGAGGTGTCCCTGTTGGAAATTAGTTACTTATATGTAATATCATATTAGGGCACATATTTTGTTCACTTTCTATATTTACAAGTAGAAAACCGATTTTGTTTGGGTCCTTAGCCAAAATGTTTAGGAAAAAAGTTTGAAGAAATTCATGACCGGTGACTAAAAGGAGACCGTAAACAACTGTAATTTTGTCCTTTAATAGCGTAAAATTGAATGTATTTTCAAACAGTATTCCGACAGTGAAATTACTTCTGACAGCTATAGTGTGTATATTTGTGTGTGTGTGTGCAGGTGTACAGTTTGTTAGTCAATAAAACTGATACTAGAAGTCTGAGTAATACATTTTGTATACTTTACACGTGTTGTACAGGAGTTTGCCAGATTTTACCTCAACAAGAGCAAAGGCCAAATCTATGAGGTCGACGTGTCTAGGGAGCTTCTACCTAAAGGTACACACACACACACACACCCCAGACTGATCTGTGAACCAGCATGTAGTGTTGTAAGTGGGTAATACGACATTAATGAATTCACAATCCAATATCACAATAATACTCACAATCAGATCTAACAGTAGCTGAAAAAAAACAAAACAGATATGAATACATTATTTGGTTTGAACAGATAATGCATCCTGAACTAATATAAATATAGATACAAACTGTAGTAGGTTTTTTTTGTTTGTTTTGTTTTACTTAAATGTGCAATGTTAAAGAACAGTTCTCACCAGAGTTCTTGGGAAGGACTGCCAGGAACTTCAACTCTGAAGCCACACAAAAGCACTTGAAACTAGCCCAAAATATTCATGCAGAGGAAAGGATAGATGCAGTTTTCTTCTTTTTCTCAGACTTTACATGGGAAACAAGTTAACATTGGTGCAATACATGGAAGCTGCCAACCCCGCTCACAAAATAAAGATCAAATTCATTAACATTATATGAATCGGAGATACACTATTCATTTTTCATCAGTGGTTTGCTCCAGTAGCTCAACATAAATCCTGCCTTACTGAGCTCCAGAGTAAAATCATATTTCTACCATATTTCAGTACAAACAATAGAAATTCTTTTATTTATAGAGCTGCTGCTCTGTATCGCCCATAATGCTTGTTTTTCATCATTCTTAAATGATCGTTCTCTAACATTATTAGAAGAAAATCTAACTGGAAAATCATATAGTTGTTATAATGAAATTCTGCATAAAGAATACCAGAAGCACTCTGAGTGTGTCCTGCTATATAGATGATTCTGATAGCGTGTCAAGTAGGGATGGACGATATGGTTTTAAAACTATATCACGATATTTTCTGGTATTTATTGCGATAACAATATCAGTGACGATATAAATATAGTACCATTCACCACTGTTTTTGGCTACAAGTGATGGCTGCATGCAGTCTTGAGAGCCTCAGAAACACAAACATTGAGCTAAAAGTAAACTTTTCCATCATCTGATAGGCTCCTAAAATATACCAATTACATAAAAGAATAAAAAAAAACAAACAATAAAAATCCAAACACCAGGCTCCTCATTTAGCGATAAACTCCTCCTCAGCTTCACGTCTGCCTTCCGCCATACTTTTCGCTCTGCATGTGAGCTGCGAAATGGGTCTCAGACCGTCGCACACAGAAATACGTCATCAACTAGGCTTTATCGTTATTATCGCGGAAAGACTAATTCTTATTGTGGGGAGAATTTCTACCAATATATCGCAAACGATAAAATATCACCCATCCCTAGTGTCAAGTGAACTTTTCTGATCTTTCTGGAACGTAATGAACCTAAAGTAAATCTATAAAATCTTATTCCTGATGACAAACTGATGTCTCAGTAGAGATATTGTAATCTACCCCAATACTGACATCACCGTGTGATAATGTAATAACGGCATCACTGTGTTCTATCACAGTTATGACACCACAATCTGGTATTGCAATTATAACATGATCATCTGATGTTGCAATGGCATCACATTCTAATATCACTATGACCTCACAATCCAACTTGGCAATAATGACATAATAGTCCTTTGTCACAATTATGACCTCAGTCTTTTGTCACAGATATGACCTCAAAATCCATTGTCGCACATATGACACAATGTAATGTTGCAGTTATGACATCAAAATCGGATGTCACAATAATGATATCACAATCCAGCAACAGAATACGCGGTTCCTAAGTGTAACTCGGGATTGGTCAGTATCATGTTATGAAATATTTGTGCTGTATTGCCCATCCCTTCCATCGTGTTTCTAGAAGCTATGGCTATGTTTCTGCTGTCATCAAAAATCGATGCATTTCCAACACAGGTCCAGTAACGTGTGAATAAACATTTAAATTTCTTTGTTGCCATGAGCTTTGCTTGATGGTAGACAAGCCATTCCCACTTTTTAATTAGGCTCGAATTATCCAGTCATATGACCATCAAAGGCTGAAAGCAAATTACTAGCTAGCAACCCAGAAGCGCTCGACCATAACAAACTCCTTAATTTTGGGATTGTTTACTTTTCATTCAGCCCTTATCTGCAGTTGTGTCATAGCGCCACTTATCGTGCCTTAGCAACAGTGTGAAGGGGAGCAGTAAAGGCAAGCCAGTTTCCTGTACAGGCTGAGAAAGTTTTGTGAGGATGTAAACTGTCAGTTTCCATATCAGTTTGGTTGTCCACACCTCTTTTATACAACATTTCTACACCATTGCAAAATCACATAAAACATCGATTACTCATTGCTGCAACATTATGACTTTATTATTTACTTGCTAACATTAGTTCTTTCCTCATTTTGGGAGCTCATTTTGGGATCTTCTGGGCATCATTGCACAAATTGGGATGGTTTGCAGTGGTTTCATTACCCAGTTCTCCACTGGCTGGTTGCTGGCATGTGGCTTGGTTCTGAATAATTTAATAAGTTTCACAAGCATGACAAACATCCACTACAAACAACATACCACCAAAATGCTGTAGATCTTCTTTTATGATCAAACATAGTCTCTATCTTTCTTATATTATTCTCTCACACTTCCTTATGTCAGGCATACAGGAGAATGGGGAACTGAACAGTCAGGCTACTGATTCGGTGCCCAATGGAACTCCCTGCAGTCCGGAGAGTGATGTTGCCAAGCAAGCAATTGTTAGCACTGACACTGAGCATGCCAAGCAAGGAAAGAGCTCTGTGTTGGAAGTGTTAAAAAAGGTGCGTTGAGGGATTGGATGGCTCTTTTTCTGTTTCAATATTTTCACAATAACAGAAGTTCTCTCTGTATGACGTGCTCCCTGAGATGGGTGAAGCAATTAATTAATGCAAGGTCATAGGGTGGCTGAACATGCTTGGAGGAGTATGCCAACTTACTGAAATTGGATGTTAGATCATCAACATCCAGCCAATAAAGAGGCTAAAGAGGCTTTGGAGGGACCACTGGTTGGATTTCAGCTAATTTCCACCTAAATTGCTGACTGTGCCTTTAAATCTCTTTCTGTTTAGATTCGGGTGATGGCGTTCTGCATAACATTCGTGTTCACGGTCACACTCTCGGTCTTCCCCGCTGTCACAGTGGATGTGAAGACCGCTTACGAGGGAAAGTGGGGTGGGAGCACTAACATGCATGTATCACTCTTCAGTGAATAAAAACAAAAGCTCAAATTAAAACTTACTGTAGATCTTCACTGAACTGTCCTTTCACACTTTCAGAATATTATTTTATCCCTGTGTGCTGTTTCCTGTTCTTTAACGTGATGGACTGGTTTGGGAGATCTATCACATCTCGTGTGCGATGGGTAAGTGAAAGGTATGTGTTTATTACTTACTTTTTCTTTCTTTTATTCTATACATGTTTTACAGAATCTCTCTCTCTCTCTCTCTCTCTCTCTCTCTCTCACAGCCCTCTAAAGAGAGTCGGTTGTTTCCAGCGCTAGTGGTCTCCCGTGTGATCTTCGTTCCTCTGCTGATGCTCTGTAATGTTCAGGAACGTCACTTCCTGCCTGTGCTCTTTGGCAATGACTGGTCCTTTGCCATCATCATGATTCTCTTCTCCGTGTCCAGCGGTTATTGCGTCTGCCTGTCCATGTCTTACGCACCACAGTAAGTAAATAAACACATCAGTTATGTATTATAACTCAGTTACTCAGATAAATAAATACGTTATCTTTAGTCATGGTCATCGATCACAATTCAGGCCGTTACCTGAACATTAAATTGCCCATGTTGCTTCTTAACTTAATTTATTCTCAAATTTATATTCACGTCACACCTCTCTCCCAGGTTGGTAGCTCCACAAGATGGAGAGACAGCAGGAGCTCTGATGACGTTCTTCCTGGCACTGGGACTTTCTTTGGGAGCTGCTCTGTCTTTCTTGCTGCGATTAATCATCTAGTCTAATCTGCACATGACATGTGAGTTGGCCAGGCACGTTTTACACGATTGCTTCCTGCTGGATCCTTCACCCACTCCATCTGAGAGGTTTGCTCCATTACCAGGAAGTACTCGGGACAAAACGGCCTGATCACTTTATGCAAAATCTTTTAGCATTATTTGTAAAATAATTTAGCAGAAGGACTGAAAGAAGAAAACTGAATGTTGGCCATTTTATTGCGATTATTCACTGTAGTGTATAGGTTTATTTTCCAAAAGGGAAGTTTTGACAATGACAGAACAAAAGAGAATAGACATGGATCTTATTCTTGAAAAATAACCCTCAATTCAGTTTATACCAAACACTGGTAGAGTAGTTAAAATTAAATTGATTGGCTCTCGAGTGGCACAACAAAAAAGTGATGGGTTGTGTCCGAAATCGCATACTACCCTACTACACAGTAGGCGAAAAGCAGTACGCCAGAGGGGTAGTATGTCCAAATTCTCAGTAGGCGAGAAATATCCGGATGGTGTTCTGCTTCTGGCAAGATTTTGCAGTGTGCAACCTATGGACACTACATGAGTCAAAAATCCTATAATGCAATGAGACTGATGCGGACGAGCTCAGAAAAAAAAACGCGGAAGACAGCGTCGGCTCTTTTTAAGTATTAAACCGTGGTTAAACAGGACCTGTTTAAATGAATAAATTGTTAAGTTGTTAAAGGTTTAAACAAGAAAACAGTTTGAAAGCTTTTTAGTGAACTCCATCGTGCCTTAGCTGGCCAAGCTAACGGCAACGAATTTACTTCAGCCTGTTAACACTGCCCACATTAAATTGCTAATTCAGTTAACTTTCCTGATGTGCATTTTGCCATTAGTGTGGTTGCTTTAATCTGGTGGTCCCTTTAAGATTTTTGTGTTTATGATGACATTGAAGGTCACATGACAATGCCAACATGGCGGATGTAGTATGTCCAGGATTGTATTCATACTACACACACATACTGTTTAGTACGTACTTTTTCAACGGCCGTGCAGTAGGTACTGCATCGAATGCAGTAAACACTGTCACAGTACACGATTTTGGATGCAGCCATGGTGTTGCTCTCTCCTGTCAAACACAGTGACACTAGCAAATTGTTGGCCTCTGCAGAAGATGGTAGATAGTGCTTTACTCTGAGTGAGTTCGGCTGTCCTGTAACGTAGAATGAGCAACATTCTGGTGGATGGCTGCATGTGACCATGAGGAAGCATGTTCTAGCTTTCGTCCTCTGTGGTTATTAGCTGTTACATAACAGGCAGGAAACTTGCCAGGTAAAAAAATTAACAATAGAATTGATGTGACATGAAAACTACTCTTCTCTGTTTTTCTTTATTTCTATTTTTCAGCTAAAGCAACAGTGGGTGGGTCGACGGATGAATGGATGGGAGAAAGAATGGGAATTGGTATGGATGGATGGATAGAAAGAAAATACGAATCAGCATGGATAAATAGGAGATAGAATGGGAATCAGCATGGATGGATGGATTGGGAAAATAATAGGAATCAGCATAGACGGATGGAGACTATGGAGTGAGAATATGGATGGATGGATAAATAGATGGGAGAAAGAATGGGAATATGGACGGATAAATGGATGGTAGAACGAATGGAAATCTGGATGAATGGGAATCTGCACAGATGTATTGGGAAAAAGAATGGAAAGGAGATTGGCTTGGATGGATGGGAGAAAGAATGGAAATCAGCATGGATGGATGGGAAAAAGAACGGAAAGGAAACCGGCATGGATGGATGGGAGAAAGAATGGAAATCTGCATGGAAGGATGGATGGGAGAAAGAATGGGAATCGGCATGGATGTATGGGAGAAAGGGGGATGGATGGGGTTTTTTTTTTTTTTTTTTTTTTTTTTTTTGGTAATTTCAAGGATTGATTTCAGAATTTTTATATTTAAAGATTTTGACTGCAGGATGTTTTTTTAGTCTGAAATAATACTGATTTAAAAGGCTCTGCAGACTTCTAGGAAGAAATGATGCAACAGCCATGTACCTCCTTACTATGACAACAGAGATTTCTGTTGTTTGTATTTTGTCAGGAAACAAAGGGAAACCAATGGTGGTTCCTTAACCAGCAGTGTAAAAATAGATGCTGATTATGTTAACTTATTGCCTAACAAGTAACAACTCAGGAGCATTCACATTTCACACCCCATTTTAGTTCTATGTTAAAAGGGAAATATGAACATGCTGTGGTGTTTTGGTTTTCCAGACCACGGAGGAAAAAAGGAAGAGAGAAAGGGAAGTTTTGTGCTTATTAATTATAAGAAACTGAATGTTAACTTAAACCTGGCTCTCAATGTACACAGACACACACACACACACACACACACACACACACACAGAACCAGTAGATGAAGAAAATTTTGTATATTTCAGAATGATTCTGTAGTACAAGCCTCAGGCTAGATATTTATTGTCTCAGTGTGAAACATTTTGGATACATTTTAAGATTTGGTTTAAGATTTATTAACACTTTGCTTTTTACACAGAGAATGACAGAATTCTAAAAAGACATCTGGCTCAGAACGTGCAGTGACGCATACTTGCGTAAACGTCCTGAGCCAGACGTCTCCTCAAACGGTTTCCTATTTTCTCTGAGCTTTACTTTATTGTAGTGTAAATTACAAGCTTTTACAGAAGCTGTTTTTCAGCTCTGACAGCTCTGAATGCGAGGTCATTGCTGAGAGTTACGACAGCTCTACGATTTGGCCCTGTTTGTTTCGACTGGTTTAAAATGGAGCATGAGAGCTGAGGAGGACTTTTCTCACTTCTTTACATGCTTTTCCTCTGAATCTCGGTTTCCATGGTTGCGTTTAGAAGTGTAGAGGGTTCTGTTAGCACTCAGCACTGTGCTGCAAATCCCCATGCAAATTCTGTGCACTTGTAAAAGATTTGTGTTTGGCAAGTAGATTAAAACATTTTAAAGTAATTTTGTTCTCACAGATCCTGTCTAACATGAATGATCAATTATCTGATTAGTTATGCCTGTAAATACTGACCTGACAAGTTGTTACCTCCTTTTTTGTGATTTATTTTATTGTTATTTTTAGTGTTCTAGTTATACATTATTAAAGAAGCAGTTTGTAATGTTTATAGTCCTTTGCTTTTTGGGAGGTGAACTATAACTGCAGCTAAAAACATTGACAAAATATACCTCTCCTCTTTTGGAACTTTATATGCCCCATGAGTGGCCTTTTTTGTTTTTTTTGTTTTTTTCATTTTTTTTTTTTTTTTTAAATGGCACAGTTGAGTAGTTTTGTTCCCGTGGTAGGTGGAGCTAATTTCTGGTCAGAAAAATAGTACAATCAACAGTGAATCCACTGCATGACAATATTTGAAATCAGTATTTCTAGGAGTTCTAACACCTTTAATAAACATTACAAACTGCACCTTTTAATTATTCTTTGATTTAAAAAAAAATCACTTTTACTACCTAACCTTTTTTCCTTTTACTTTTACAGTTAGTTGCCTAATTTGTCAGTTACAGTCCTTATACACGTTCACTTGTTCATTGTGTTTTAATCAATTTTCTTTTCCTTCTGTATTTATGGTTGAAACTGAAGTTTTTAAGTACTTTATTTTATTAACTTATTGTTTTTTTTCTTTCTTTTTTTTGTGTGATTTTAAGATTGCTGAAACGTTTGCTTTAAACGAGGTGAAAATGAAAGGACTGAGGTTCTCCTAGACCTCTACTGTAACTTCGTTTATGAACAGATGTGTGTATGCGAGCTAAATGAGCTGGAACACGAATTTATGCAGGTTAGTATTTGATATCTGGTTATCTGGTTAGTCCAGACAACTCTGCTCTGCCTCCTAGTGGAGAAGTGAGAACCAAGAATGCCATGGGTATTCAAAGAATATCTTTTTCATACTTGAATGACTGTTAATGAAACCATTCAACTGAAATCTTGGAATATGGGAGTCAGTTATCCATGACTGTATGCATATACTTATTTGGAAGCCATTTTCCTTTACTCATTTTAAAAGATATGGCATTTTTTGTTGTTGCTGAAATAAAATGCATTGTTGTTAAACAAATTTCTTGCCTGTTTTATGATTATGGGATAAAATAGAATGAAGGAATTTGATTGGGGGTAACTTTTATTTATTTATCTCCAAGGGAATAAAACCTCAATACTGGTTTTAGAAATTCTTAGTGCTTGCGTGTAAACTCTCTAAATCAGTAACACTGAGTAAAATGCTTACAGATAGATACATGATATACTGAAAAACAATATTTTTTCCTTCCATTTTAAAAAATCCAACCCAAAAATACTGCAAATAGCACTATATAAAGACACAGTGTGAAATAACGGCTAGACTTCTGTCTCACTAACAAATTTAAAACATTTTTGGGTGCTGGTTAGTTTATTTCTCTGTAATACATTTATGTCTCCCTCCCAATTCACACAGTGTAGATGGTCAATCAACTCTTCACATGAATTGTATGATCAGTAATACCAGCTGTACGAAAGTAGTCTAGTTTTTTTTTTGCAGTCTGGGACTAAAACTGCTGCATGAAGTGTTATTCATGAATAAAAGCAGTGCTAGGTAAACCACCGAAACCTGCTGTCTAATAAAAAATGTAAAGTAGATCAGGCAAATCTGCCAAGGTAGAAACTGCTTTAAAAAGTAACTAAAGCTAACTACACTTGGGAAGACGTCATATAAAACTAACTATATAAAATTTTTCTATTTGCTAAGATTAATTGCACCCCAAAGGTTAATTCATATGTTCATAACTCCCACTAACTACTGATGCATGAGGCTATAACAGTATATACGTTATTCAATAATTTCCCAACAATGTGAAAGTAAAGAATTTGAAACAGCATCTATTGTATTAGTAAAAGAATAAATAATGACAGATAATCATCATAAAAAAATTCTGTACTGGATATTTACAGTATTAATGTTAAAAGGTCACAGTGTGTAACATATGCCAGTGTTTTTAAGATGATATTGTATAATTTAGTGTCCTATGAGAGTATGGTCAGCGTGATGGTCCCTTTGGTTTTTTTTAAAATACCGACAGCCTCCTCATGTGTGACTCCCTCTAAAGTCTGACCGTTGACTGCAACTATCTGATCCCCACGCTTTAGACGCCCATCCTCTGCAGCTGCACCCTACACACACACGCACACATAGTCAGTATACCAAAATATATAGGATACAGAATTCTGAATTGTAATGAAGTCTTGTACCTTCCCAAACACCGTTTTTACATAGATGGGCAGGTCGCCATGGGGACTGCCGAATCCTCCCACTATACTGAAGCCCAAGCCGTCTGGCCCTCTCTCCAGACTAATAGTCTTACACTGAGGGGGACTGTGGAGACACACACATACACAATTAATACTGAGAATGGTTCAAATAAAAATTTAAAATAATAATACAATAAATGATTAAAAAATACTCATAATAATGATATTGGTCATTTTAAGACCTAAAATATCTTTAAGCCTTTCAAGCATCTCTATTAACCCTGTTTGGGATCATTTTATTTTGTGGGTCGCATAAAAGAAAGACTTTCAATTAAAAAAAGGAATTACCCGACACCAATACCTTCTACTTTCATATTAAAATTAGGGTGGTGCTTGAAAGTTTTTGAACCCTTTATCATTTTCTACATTTCTTCATAAATATGACCTAAATCATCATCAGATTTTCTCACAAGTCCTAAAAGTAGATAAAGAGAACCCAATTAAACAAATGAGACAAAAAATATTAGTTCTTGGTCATTAGTTTATGATCATAGTAAATGATCCAATATTACATATCTGTGAGTGGCAAAAATATGTGAACCTTTTCTTTCAGTATCTGGTCTGACCCCCTTGTGCAGCAATTACTGCAACTAAACGTTTTCGATAACCGTAACTAATTCTAAAGGGTTCACAAACTTTCAAGCACCACTGTATGTTTTAAACATTCTGCTCATGTCTGAGTAACATAAGCTTTGCCACTTGATTGTTGGATTAACTAGTTAGATTAGTTAGATTAACTAATGTTAACAGGACAGCTATTTGGTTTGTCTGCTTTGTTAGCTTGCTCTTAGTGTGTGGATTGAATGCCAGCCAGAATAAGGAGTTTGTTTCTATGGTAACAATCAATAATTTAGTGAATGCACATTAATCTTCTGACACTGCAAGATTACATTCAGTCATAAACACATGTGACCTTGTGATCTCTTGGCAAGGGTGAAACCTTTGAAAGCCGCAGCAGTTGGAGCTTCCAGGAAGTGAAGCTTCAATTTATTCTTGTTTGAGAGTTCAGTGTTATGCGGATTTGTGTTATTAAAACAAGATAGTGGTTTGATTTTGTTTGTAGGGTACAGTCTATTCCTATTTCACATGTTTATTTAGGTTTGAGAAATTGACAGTTGTTCCTAATAAGTCCTATTTAAGCTGACATAAATAGTCATAATTAATTTTTGATCAGAGCTGTGTGTGTGTGGGTGGGTGGTTGTTTGTGTATTCATACACACCCCAGGTCATCGTGGAAGATGCTGCTGCCGGTGAGTCCAGATGTTTGATCCAGAGCAGGACCTGTTGCTGTAGTGTCACCTCCGACAACCTTTGAGCAAACATTAACCAACACGTGAGTACTGCATCTCGGTACAGAAGATAACGTGTGTGTGTGTGTGTGTGTGTGTGCGCATGTTTGCATGTCTACACCTGCAGGCGTATGCTTCCTGTGGTGTTTTTCAACAGTGATACAGCTTGGCTGTGGGCCATGCCTTCTGTAGACATGTCACAGATTGATATGATCCTATCACCAACCTGTGTTACAGAAGCAATAAGAGAAAGAAAGACTGAACGGTAAAGACTGATGGTGGACTACTGTTGATGTATATCATCTCAAAATAGCATGGATGGAAAAAACACAAACACACACACACACACACACACACACACACACATACTCTGAGTTTCTGTGTCTGTGCAGCCAAACCAGCTGGGTTCATCATGGCAATGAAGATGGGCACATCGCCCAGAGGACTGCCCACTCCACCTGCTATACTTATCCCCAGGGACTCAGATGGACCCTGAGACACACACACACAGAGCATAACATCTGTAAAGTCAGTGTCACATGAAACTCACTAGGTCATTTCCTTTTCAATCTTCATTTCCTTTCCTTTCCCTTCCTCCCTTTTCCCTCATTTCTTCCTTCATCCCTCTCTTCCTCCCTTTTTTCTCTTTTCTTTGTTCTTTCTTTCCTTATATTTAATTCCCTTTTTTCTTCCTTCATTCATCCTTCCCTCCTTCCTTTCCTTTCTTCCCTTCCCTTCTTTCTTTTTCTTTCCGTTTTACTTCCCATGTCCATTCCTTTCCCTAGCCTCCATTTGATTTCTTCCTTCCTTTTATTTCTCTCCTTTTTCCCAATTCCTTTCTTCCTTCCCTCCTTTTTGTTCCCTTTCTTCCTTTCCATTCCATTCCTTCCTTTTCATACATTTTCCTTTCTTCTTTCTTTTCATCCCTCCTTCCTTTCCATTCCCTTTCTACCTTTCAATTTCCTTCTTTCCTTTTCATTCCTTTCCTACCTTTCCTTTTCCTTCTTTCCTTTTCATTCCCTTCCTATCTTTCCATTTCCTTCTTTCCTTCCTTCCTTCTTTCCTTTCCCATCCATCCATCCATCCATCTAATAACTCTTTCACCTTGGAGAGCTCCACAGTTCGGATGTCTTGGTCCAGTGCTGAGAGAGAACACAGAACATGTGTTGAGTAAATAAAAATCTGTGCTGTGCATGTATTCAGATCTATATCTGAGGACTGTGTTTTTGCTTACATTCCTGACTTCTGCGGCTGTCCTCAAAGTCTTCTTGTGATCTGCCAGAACCAGTGAAAGACAGCTGGCTGGCTTTACAGCTTCCACCTTCACTTAACTACACACACACACAGACACACACACACAGATGTCATTTATTTTACAGGCTTAAACTATGCTTTAAAGAAAAACAAACAGCAAAGGTGGTTCAAAGAAGTAAAGAACTTCCGAAATGGTGACCCACCTGACTGCCCTGAGACAGGCGTCTCTCTGAGTGGAATGGCCCTGCCTTGAAGCGACCCACCTCCAATTTGATTGGGCCAACACAACACTAAATAGAGACAAATCATGGCATGGTGGCAAGTGTGTCTCATGCAAAATCATGTCTCATGTCCAGTGCAATGATCTTGCATTGATTAGTATTTACAGCAAAAAGGACATATTGGCTTTACACTATGTATGAAATAGACACATTGATTTTTTTTTTGTAAATGAAAGGTTTGTCAGTTTGTCATTTGCTTGTTTACCTTTAGCAGGGCGGCAACGGACTCCTGTGTTGCTGTCCGAACGTCCTCACCATTAACAGACAAAATCTGATCTCCCTGTAAGAGCCGGCCATCACTCTCCACAATGCCTCCCTTCACAATGTCGGACACAAACACACCTGTATCGTTCCTGTAGGAGGAAAAAAATGGAGGATGTGAACATTTTTTATACATCTTTCACCAGTACTAGCTGGTACTGAGCTAGCCTGCTATCTGGATTAGATAGATTAAAATAAAGATTGGTTTATCAAGAGAAGAGGAGCTGATTGTGCAAGTTAAAATGGGACATCAGAAGTTAGGTGAATGTCCCAAAAATAGGTAAGTTGTTATTTTTTAGTTACATTTAGCCACATTGGAATATTGGCAATGAAATATTTTCTATTTATCATGTCATAAATCTCCTTATATTTGCTCACTAACAAGACAGTTTGTTTCAGTGGTATGTTGTCCTCCATCTTCTTGCTTTCCCCCAAGACCTGATGAAAAGTGCTTGATGTCACTTAAAAAATTAAATGTGAAAACAGACTCAGATTACATTAGAGTCGGTGCAGTTATATTTTATATACAGTAGATGGTCGTTAAATGGTATAGTTTGTGTTTAGTAGGTGTGCTTGGCATAATAGTAGACTATAACTCTTCACTCCAGTTCACTCTAGTACCTTCTTCCGACGATACTGAGTCCGAGGCCTTGGCCTGGTTTCTTCTGCAGCTCCACTGACAGCACGTCCCACAGCTCCTCCTCCTTATACTGTGTTTCATCGCGGAACACAGTCAGACGCACTCGCTGTGGAGTCTGCCTCAACACGTTTATTGCTTCGTCATGAGATGCTGTGCGCAGGTCAATACCGTTCACCTGAAGAGAAGAGAGAGAGTCAAAAACCTTAATCACAGATCTAATTGAAGGCTACAAGGCTACATAACCATGACACCCAGCATAAATAACTGCTTAGTGTGAATAATATGGATTTATGTAGAAAGGAATATATTATGGGCTGGCATACTTTAAAATGTTTGGATTGAAATCAACAAAAACAAATTGAGATAACCTTGATGACATGTAACTACACCAACAATCATAGAATGAATGCCTAGTGATATTTGGATGTCAATGAGATAGAGAGTAACATATACTTTGTGTTCTTCACCTCCTCATCTGTTCATTATTTTACAATTTTGAAATGCTACATTATTGTTATCTTTATACTACCCTGGTGGTGATGTTTGAAAGTTGGTAGGTGTGTGCAATCCTAATAGTGATATTTCACAGTGATGTTGCACAGATGTTAATATAATGCTAATGGTTAAATATTTTAGATTGAACATTACCTCTAGAATCTGATCTCCTGCCCAGAGTCTTCCATCTTTAGCAGCAGCACCTTCCTCATACACCTCATGAATTATTATTGCGCCCTGCGAAGCATTTTGACATTAACACTGCATGTAACAGATAAGGCCTGTATCATGAGTACTCACTCTTTCTCACACACCCATATACTTACATAAATATAACAAAATAATTTGAACATTTACCAGCAGTGTGTCACAGCCACCCACAATGCTGAGGCCGAGACCTGTTCTTCCTTTAGCGATATCAATGGTAGTCTCACAACCAGGGATTATGGGGCAAGTCACAGGGTCGGAGGCCAAGGTTGCAGGGGTTGATGATCTGCTGGAATCTGAAACACCATCGCCATAATAACCTATAATCATCAACAACTATAAATGCAGGTGAAGGTTTTAACCAGAAAATGTTCATCTTTGAATCCTCACTCTTGACTGATTCCATTTCTGGGGGTGTCAAGGACAGAGGTATGCTGGAGACCACCGCTGGGTCTGACAGTCTCCGTTTCTGATTGGATGAGGTTGATATTGGGGCGTGGCTATCTGTGCAGAGCATGAGCTTGCCTGAGCTGTTCGCTTTGCTCAGTAGTGACGTTACCTGCAGCAAAACAAAATAAAATCTCTTGCAGTTGACAAAATAAATCTACTTATAGATATATTCTATAGATGGTGTGCATATTACCTTCTCCACAGAGAGGCCCTGTGCCATTTCATTATCTGCTACCAGCAGTCTCTCTCCTGGTTGTGTACTAACCTCCTGAACAAACACACACACACACACACATACACACTACTTATTTACTATTTAGCAAGTGCAAAAATGGCACTGATACGATATCCAGTATCAGTATTTAAATTGATTCTGTAACACATCTAGCATGAAATATCACAGAATTGCTTGTAGCTCAGCAATGTTTAGTAGGTCATCAGATAATAACAATAGCCACTTTCTGTTGTTAACATAACAACACAGACTAGCTAGATATTTAGCAAAGCATGTGCAGGAGGCAGCTGAATGTCCCCACAAGTTAAAAATTCTTATTATTCATATCATATTTGGGATAAACGAACCAGGAAAATAACCACACCAATGGAGTACACTTTTGAATAGAAGATAACAAAGCTTGTGCTCCATGACATCTACAGTACATGCCTTTCCACAGCAACAAATGAGTTTGGCAGAATATAAAGCAGGAAATTGTTAACATTTTACAGGCCAGCATGGCAACATTCTGGTCAGCTCTGTGTGAAAAATGCTGCTTGCATAGTAACACACCATCAGTTTTCACCATCAGAAAACAAGTGAGAGAACATGTACATTAATGTACACATTTATTACCAATAAATTATATGCTGTATTATATTGAATAGGCCTTGACTTGCCTGTACCTTGGTACCATCTTCTTTAACATCCTGGATGATCATGCCATTCTTGTCCTCCTCACTAAACACCACTCCTCCCTCTTCCTGTTTTGCATTTAAAGAAAGGATGGTTGTGAATAATGTTCAGATACGGAGAAGAGATGAATATAATCACTGTTCTCTCCTGCATAATGTATGGTTGAGCAAAGATTGTGTGAGATCTGTTTAAACTCGTATCGCTATACTTGTGAGGACCAAATAGCTTTAGATATCTGCACTAGACATTTTGCTGGTCCTCTCAAGTGTATATGCATGCATTATATAGAAACAAGACTTAGAAACAAGAGTAAAAGAGTGTGTTATGATAATTTTGTGTGTAAGTATTGTAATGCATACTGTGGGTGTGGGTGTGGTATGCATATCTGCGAATGTATGAGGGTGAAAGCATTCATTTCAATGAAAAACAACTTGTGTGCTGACAAAGAAGAGAAGAAATGAGAGGGGGAGTGTGTGTGTGTGTGAGAGAGAGAGAGAGAGACAGCATGTGACTTACCCCTGGTAAATATAAGCTCTGTACACATTTAGACATGTCCATATCAGATAGTGAGGAACAAGTTGAATGATGGATTATCAAAAATAGAAATTCCCACAGAAAATAAGTAATTTTTTAATGCTAGTATTACAGTCTTGTTAACTAACTTAACATTGTTGCTGGCCACCGGACATGCTCACAGGATTGTTGAATTCTCAAATAAAAAAGAATAAATTACTTAGGGAGCTGTAGTTATATGAAAATCATCATCTTTGGGGTGGTAACAGTAACCACTGGTTGATTATTTTCCCATAACAGCACACCTCTAAGTCTTTGCTTTCTTACATGTATGTAAACAGTATACGCCATTACCTCTGGTTGTGCATCCAGGACGTCTCCGAATTCCTTCATTGGGATGACAGCCATCTGAGTGAGAGAATCTGTGTTTCTGAAACACACATACACAGTGAAACAATGTAAGAATCTGCACAGTAATAATCAAGTTTTAAAGATATGCAATATTTCAGAGCACTGAATCACCGGCTCATTTTTATGGTTCTGACACACAAACATAGACTAGTCCCTTACTCTGAATGTTGTGACTCTTCTAAACAAATAGTTTGGTGAAAATTCTTTGCACAATGTTTCGCTTACCCTAAATATATTAGATCAGATTAGAAGAAATGTTTGGAATCATTTTTCATTAGAATTATTTGGTATTATTTGGCCACCTAGGCCCTGCCTCCCAAAGCTGCCAGTAATATTGTTTTACTTTGAACTAAAGATTTAAAATATGGAGTACCCCTCACTCTTTCCAAAATGTTTTTTATTTTAAAAAAATAATAAATTAATTTAAAAGAAACATTTTTCATAGATAAGTAACACTTCTCATTTGAATGATACTTTTTTTTGACTCACCTAATGAAGATGATTTTGACTTTGAAAGGGGCACTCTTGATGATGGATGAGGCATTCTGATGGGAGCGACCATACAGAATCTGACCATTGATCTGCAGAGACAGTGAGTTAAATAATGAACTGAATAAGTTGCGCTCTAGTGGATAGTTTACAGGAGATGCATTCAGAGAGAAATTGTATTTAATCATTGCATGTGTCTCTAAATTGCATTTTAATCACCAAGTAACAATGTTAAAAAATATATGTCTGAGCATTAGGTCTCACCTCCAGCAGCTCATCTCCTACAATGATGCGTCCATCTCTCCCAGCTGCTCCACTGGGGTCGATGCCTACTACGAAGATACTCATCCTTGAGCGATCCCTGTTCCCTGCCAGACTCAGGCCTAAACCACTTCTGCCCTTCTCCAGCTCAATCATATGCAACACACCGGGCAGACTCCCATAACGCTCGACCACCTTTTCTGCTTGCACACAAAGTAATCACATCTCACTGCAGGCTTGTGCTATCAAACACTGATTTATTTTTAAGTGGGTTTTATAGGTTATATACAGCAGAACAACCTCAGGGCTGTATTTTTGTTGATTTACCATTGCCTTTAGCACCGTCTAAAATATTGTTTGAGCAGTATTTCACTGATCAGAGCAGATTTAATACCTTGAAAATCACTACATGCTTTATCATAATATCCTAGTGGTTCTTGTGTTTCTAGTGTGACCACACTGCACTCTGGTGGTATATGCTCATCATTACAGAGTTACTGAAACATGACTTACTCCATGTGTAGCCAAACTCATCTTCCTCTTCCTCCACCTTGTCATGAGGAAGGGTGAGATGATCAGGGATCTCGGTAAGCGTGTCAGTGTCCGTCTCACCTATGCGTGGCACCGAGAGGAATGGCATCGTCGGGGAAATTTTCCCTGGCTCTCGATTCAGCTGCCATAGCAACAAGAGTAGAGATAAAATAAACATAACGTACACTATATACTAATAGACTGTACCACTTTTTAAATTCAAGCAGGAGATATAAAACTTCTGAAAACCATAATCAGGAATCTGTTTAATTTGCAGACACTTTTTTTTTTTTACCATGATCTCTGAAAGCCAACTCCTGATTGGGGCTTTAATGCAAGCAGTTTCATTGCACAGAACCAGTTTCATTCATACCATATTGCGTAAACCCCAATCATCATCATCATCATCATCATCATCATCATCACTTTCCTCACAAAACAACATTGTTCACCAAAGCCAGTGGGGTAAAACTGAATTTACCACTGCCGTGGTACTACAATTACAAACTACAGATCAAGCAGGCAAAATGAATATCATTAACACTGATGTTATGCAAAAGCCAGATTATTTAAGGGCAATTCGACAGTTACATAAATTAATGCACCAGAAATAAAGTTTCATATTTCCATTAGCCTATGTTATAATTTGTATTATGCTGTAACAATATATGTCCTACTACTATACAGATACGTGAAAACCTAAAATAATTTTATTTAACCTATAACAACTTCAACAACAATTTCTAAATGCTGCTCATGCTGCGTCACAGGGCAGCGTAAGACATTCAGAGGAAAGAGCCATCCATTCTTTTCCACATACATGAGCTCATAGATGCCCATGATTGGCTAGTGCTGCTCTGATTGACAAGAGAGCGAGAGTATGCCACCCCTCCCTCCCAGAACACATGTGCTACATGATCATATTCTCATTCATTTCCCTTAGTCTGTATTAGTCTGCACTTAGATAACTGTCTTGTCATATGTTCTTTTGTTACATTAGCTACCATTCTGCAGTCTAGTCAGTTAGGTTTCCAGGCAACCAAACCATGGGATTTAGCAAATACCCTGGAGCTTCGACTTGCCCAGTGGGGTAGCTAATAAATTTATTCTTTGTCCACACCTGCTAGTAGAATCACTAGATTCTCCAGATATGTATCATGATACTGATTAGACTCACATACAGCTTGTTAGGCCCACTTTGTGAACCCTAGCAGAACCCTGGCCAGTGTGGTTGACCTTGCACTGTTTCCCTGTGGTATGTCTTGGAATTACCCCCTCGCATATTTTCTGCAAGGTTTCTTGATTTGGATGTTGCTTACTTGCATTTTGTTAACAATAAACCACTGCATATGAATCCTCACAACCAAGAATCAGCTATGCATTCAATATTCAGCTGTCTAAAAGAAATACGCCACAGCTATAATTATCAAAATGACAACTTGTTTGGTTTAGTTTTCAGCACAGGTAACTGGAAATTGCCCTGGGTTATCATTCTCAGAAATCACCTTACAATGAGTATCAAACTGACACACAGAAAAAGGAAGGTTGTTAGGGCCACATGCAAGTGTAGCCAATGTGAAACACATAATTGATTAATTTCCTCACACCACATACAGGTGCATCTCAATAAATTAGAATGTCGTGGAAAAGTTCATTTATTTCAGTAATTCAACTCAAATTGTGAAACTCGTGTATTAAATAAATTCAGTGCACACAGACTGAAGTAGTTTAAGTCTTTGGTTCTTTTAATTGTGATGATTTTGGCTCACATTTAACAAAAACCCACCAATTCACTATCTCAACAAATTAGAATACTTCATAAGACCAATAAAAAAAACATTTTTAGTGAATTGTTGGCCTTCTGGAAAGTATGTTCATTTACTGTACATGTACTCAATACTTGGTAGGGGCTCCTTTTGCTTTAATTGCTGCCTCAATTCGGCGTGGCATGGAGGTGATCAGTTTGTGGCACTGCTGAGGTGGTATGGAAGCCCAGGTTTCTTTGACAGTTGCCTTCAGCTCATCTGCATTTTTTGGTCTCTTGTTTCTCATTTTCCTCTTGACAATACCCCATAGATTCTCTGTGGGGTTCAGGTCTGGTGAGTTTGCTGGCCAGTCAAGCACACCAACACCATGGTCATTTAACCAACTTTTGGTGCTTTTGGCAGTGTGGGCAGGTTCCAAATCCTGCTGGAAAATGAAATCAGTATCTTCAAAATGCTGGTCAGCTGAAGGAAGCATGAAGTGCTCCAAAATTTCTTGGTAAACGGGTGCAGTGACTTTGGTTTTCAAAAAACACAATGGACCAACACCAGCAGATGACATTGCACCCCAAATCATCACAGACTGTGGAAACTGAACACTGGACTTCAAGCAACTTGGGCTATGAGCTTCTCCATCCATCCTCCAGACTCTAGGACCTTGGTTTCCAAATGAAATACAAAACTTGCTCTCATCTGAAAAGAGGACTTTGGACCACTGGGCAACAGTCCAGTTCTTCTTCTCCTTAGCCCAGGTAAGACGCCTCTGACGTTGTCTGTGGTTCAGGAGTGGCTTAACAAGAGGAATACGACAACTGTAGCCAAATTCCTTGACACGTCTGTGTGTGGTGGCTCTTGATGCCTTGACCCCAGCCTCAGTCCATTCCTTGTGAAGTTCACTCAAATTCTTGAATCGATTTTGCTTGACAATCCTCATAAGGCTGCGGTTCTCTCGGTTGGTTGTGCATCTTTTTCTTCCACACTTTTTCCTTCCACTCAACTTTCTGTTAACATGCTTGGATACAGCACTCTGTGAACAGCCAGCTCTTTGGCAATGAATGTTTGTGGCTTACCTAGTGAACCAAACTGAGAGACCATTTTGAAGGCTCAGGAAACCTTTGCAGGTGTTTTGAGTTGATTAGCTGATTGGCATGTCACCATATTCTAATTTGTTGAGATAGTGAATTGGTGGGTTTTTGTTAAATGTGAGCCAAAATCATCACAAGTAAAAGAACCAAAGACTTAAACTACTTCAGTCTGTGACATTGAATTTATTTAATACATGAGTTTCACAATTTGAGTTGAATTACTGAAATAAACTAACTTTTCCACGACATTCTAATTTATTGAGATGCACCTGTACATGTTACATGGAGCGAGAATGCACACACACACACACACACACACACACACACACTGAGTAACAAACCTTAAATGGAGTAGGGGTGAAAGGGTTAGTTGGGGAGAGACGGAGGAAAAGCCTACTGTGACTCTCAACATCCTACAGAGAAAAGAGAAAGAGCAAGCAGCACCCGTGAGGGAGACAGAGAAGACACAGGAGAGAGAGAGAGAGAGAGAGAGAGAGAGAGAGAGAGAGAGAGAGAGAGAGAGAGAGAGAGAGAGAGAGAGAGAGAGAGAGAGAGAGAGAGAGAGAGAGAGAGAGAGAGACTACAGATAGAGGACACACTGATATATGCATTGCTTTTAGTTCAAATCTATCTGCCATAACTCATATTCTCCTATTTTAGTCAGTTTAATTTCATTTTTTTAGATTTTACATTAAACCAAGAAATAGAAACCACATCCCCCTTCATGAACTTTGCACAAATGCAATTTGATCTAACTGCATCAACATATTTCTTGTCACTTCAAAATACTGACCTTGTTGTTGGGGTTTGAGACTCGCGATGTTCTGCCCTCAATGGAGTCTGCTGCCGACGTCTGTTATACAAGTACAGTGATTAAATGAAAGAAGTGAAAGCGCTTAAACATGTCTAGAGCAGAAAGAGATTCTTCATTTATAACAGCTGCAATAACACTGTCAATGTGCCTCTCTAGCAGTATGTAACTCTCCAAACAAGGCCATCCAGCATAATTAAAGCATTCTTTAATGGCAGACTGCTGGCAAGGAGTGGCTCCAGTGGTTTATCCTTCTTGTTTAGAGACTTTCAAATAATGAAGAGTTTTAGTGGCCATCTGCACAGAGACAGCTGCAGTGGCATGATATAGAGAGACTCACTGACTCCAACATCTGGCTTGGGCTTTTACAAGCCTTACATTGCGCATCAAGTTACAGGACTTTCACTGTAAATAAAATCCGAGATACACTGAACTCACGTTGCCAAAAAACATTATGTGCGATTTGGACTCATTGGAAAAGTTGAGAAATGATCTTTCATATTCACTGTAATTTATGGTAGCGCCTTTCCAGAATATTCCAACATTCCACCAAGGCCAAAGTTGTTTTATTTCATAAACTTCATTTATGTTAGGGAACAAAACATGACAGGGCTGTTACTGATACCACCCTGAAGCTGATTCTTTTGTCACAAAGTGTTAAAAAGTGCTCTATTCCTCGTATACCATAGCAATTTGTCAATTCGCCAAAAATTATTATTTTTGAATTAATTGAAAGAATGATGCATCATACTTTTTACCTGTTTATAGATACTTTTAATTTTATGGAACAGTTGTGAAACAAGTTATCACTTCTTTATAGCAGTTATAAACAGTCGTTCCCTCACCAGCCTCTTTTTTGCTCTCTCCTGAACTTAATAAGACAAAAATAAAAATTGTCATGTGACCAAAAAACATCAACACGTAAAGTTACAGCTTTACCTCTCACTGTTAAACAAATGCTACAAAAACATCTCCTTACAAGAAACTTCATCATATCAGTGATATGTTTTTTTCTGTTTATGTGGCTGGGCTTCCATACAAATTCCTTTGTTGTTAAGTTGTTACTGTAAAAAACAATTACATACTAGCACGAGCATATTAATATAAACCTTGCATCTGGAACTACTTTTAGAAAATTAATCAACATATTCTGAATAATCAGAATCGAACTTTCAACAGTGATATGGTATGTAAATACTGGAGTACATAACCTTTATCCTACATTTCTATCCTGATGGGCGTGGACTCTTCCAGGATGACTCCACCCTCATCCACAGGGCACAAGGGCACACTGAATGGTTTACTGAATATGAAAATTATACGTTATGCTATGAACATTATATACAAATTGTAGGATGCGGCCTCCTCTGGTACCAGATCTCAACCAAATTTAGTACATATGAAAGATTCTGGAGCAATGTGTTACACAGAGCTCTCCACCTCCACCATCAAAACAGGGAATATGTGATTGTGTGTGTGAATTGATGATGAAATGACGTTGATTCATAACAGATTCATGCCAAACTAAAATACTGATCTTTCTTGAAATAACCACGGATCTAATATGAATGGGCAGGTCTAAACAACTGAGCCCTGAATGACTGTATTTCTTGATGCTAAAACTGCTTTCTTTTAATGAATTGTGTGTTCAGTGGACTCAGAATAGTAGCAGAGTGCATGATTGTTAAAGTGGTGAATTCAGCGTATGAGCCTCTTTTATACACCTACGAATAAAGACAGCCATAGGCATATTACAGAAAGGGAACAGGTGGCTTCTACAAGCACAAGACAGGATGTTAAGGCACTACTAAATCCTCTGCAAACCCCACTACAGTGTGCAGGGCCAACAAATTACGCCATGAGTGCTCCTCAAGACAGGAGTAGAAAACAACCGGATTGCTTCGTGAACTAAAACAAGGAAATCGTTTTATAAATTCAGTTCATAAGAACTAAATCTGTAGGCCAATCCTGCAGTGAGGATAAAAAACTAACTTTAAGTTTTAACTAAAAGTTCAACGAGAGACCACAAAGGCTCATGACGCTCTTCTTAAAAAGGTTTCACTTCACTTCTAAATCCAGGTTTGACTTCTCTTCCTGTTGGAGCACTAATTACAACAAATAATTTGTTGTGCAATTTACCAGAACAGAGATGAACAAGAAATGCAGATAGATAACCAACGATGTCCAAGGTAGAAAACGTGGAACGATAATTACTTGGCATGCTAACAGAGGGAAGCATTAGAGTGGCAGAATGTTTTTTTCTATACATAAACATGAAGAAAGATGTTACAGAGTTGGGTTGAGAGATTTGGGGAAGCATTTGAGGAAGCGACAGAGAGGGCAAATGTGCTGAACATCAACCTGTGTAGTCAGAATTAGACATTCGAGAGGAATTAACCATTTTAAGATCAGGTTTATGAGATCAAAGTGTGCTTTAAGCTCTGTAGAAATGCTGAGGTGGACATGTGCTCTCTAATATACTTTAATTGTCCCGTTCATTCCAGTTCATCTGCCATTAGAGCACTCCAAACCTGGAAGACCCCCAAATCTTCTCCATTAGTACGATAAGTGAATTAGAGGGGTCATGGCATACCCTTTTAACAAAAAAGCTTTGGCTTCTCATTAAGCTGTCAGTTCATTAGGAATAACAGATGTAATTGTACCTTGGATAACAGTAGTGTTTGAAATGGTGAGCACACACACATACACACAATAGTGAGCCTCGTAAATGGCCGGCGCTACTGTATATTCAACTGCTAAAATTTCAAGTGTTCTCAGGAAAAAAACGCTCAAAGCATGAAACTGTGCTTTGTGAGAGCACAGCTGAATTAAAAAGTGATACTGATTTATTGTTAACAAGAAATGTGTAAATTCTATAAAATGTCAAATTCACTGCAGAACAGTTACTCGTCTTGGACCAGTGTGGTTCCCAATCAGGGTAATTTTGGGACCCTTCAGTTCCTAGAAAGATTCCAGGACCTCAGTGGAAACAAGTACATAATAGAGAGTGTGAGTGTGTGTGTGTGTTTGTGTGTGTGTGTGTGTATATGTGTATATGTGTACATTCACTGACCCTGGGCCTATTGATAATGCTCTGCACCAAGAACACAACAGGGTTGCCAGCTTTACGAATGGCGTCTACAGCTTGCTCATGACTGGCATCTCGCAGATCTACGCCGTCCACCTGAAACACACACAAAAATATAATATTAAAACATACAGCATGTTTATATTATGTGTTTCCTTATACAAATCTTGAAATTTGGGCAACACTTTGTTAACCTTATGTAAGACTGATGTCAAAAGTGTTACAGAAGTGTCACGGAAGACGTGCTGATATAAGTTGCCATGATAGCTTACTTCCTGTGCATACCGTTATCGTTACAATAATGGCTGCGTCCGAAATCGCGTACTGTGACAGTACGTACTGAATTCGATGCAGTACCTACTGCATGGCCATTGAAACAGTATGTACTAATCAGTATGTGTGTGTATTATGACTACAAACCCGGACATACTATATCCGCCATGTTAATATTGTCATGTGACCTTCAACGTCATCATAAACAGAAAAATCTTAAACAAGTTAATAATTTATTTGGGTATTGTTAAACAGGTCCTGTTTAATACTTAAAAAGAGCCGACGCTGTCTTCCGCAATTTTTTTTCTGAGCTCGTCCGAACCAGTCCCGTTGCATTATGGGATTGTGTGACTCGCATAATGTCCATCAGTTGCACACCGCAAAATCTTGCCGGAAGCAGTACGCCATCTGGGTATTTTTCGCCTACTGTTTCTCGCATATTGAGAATTCGGACATACTACCCCTCTGGCATACTGCTTTTCGCTTACTGTGTAGTATGTAAGTATGCGGTTTCGGACACAGCCAATGTGTGATGCAGTTACAAACCTGTACAATTCTGTCTCCAGTTTTCAGAGTTCCATTGCGTCCCGCAGGGCTGTCTTCAAGGATGTGCTTGATGAAGATGCCTCGCATCACTTCCCCATTGCTCAGGCGACTGCCCATGCCCCGCCCACCGACAATGCTGATACCCAGAGATTTTCCTGCCTCCTTGTAGAGCTCCACCCTTTACACATATACACACATCACACACACACACACACATACACACACATTTTTGTTATATGTTTTACATTAGGAACGTTTAAATATTACCTACACAGAATGTGTTGTATCCTAATTTAGCTCTGGATATTCTTCTAGGTGTGTGTAATTGTGAGTGTGGACACATGTGGCTGCATGTGTGTGTGTGTGTGTGTGTGTGTACTGTACTCACTTCCTTGGTTGGTTCCAGTTGCTGAAGTTTGCTGTCTGTAGTTCGCTCTCCTCCCCTTCACCATCCTCCCTCTCAGGAAGCTCTGCTACAGGCCTGAACATATTTCAATAGTTAATTGATGCTCATTTTGTTCAAGCAATGTTTTTTTTTTTTTTTTTCACTCAATGCTTTTATAACAAATGTGATTACCCTGGTATGCTTGATGCATCCACAGCAAAGCCATCATCCTTGGCCTGCTTAAGAGCCTTGTACTCCTCTAAATACTCCGCTGGTACATAGGTAATGCTGTAAAACATGGACAATGGCATAGTATACAAGCAAACCAAACACTGCACACACATATACTCTCAAGTACCTTTCAGGTATTAGATATGTCATCATCACAAGTTTAAAAAAAAAATACCCCAAAGACAAAGTGAACAGCTTATTACAGTAATTATTTAACTTTCACTTGTGAGGAGATATTGTATTGGAGATTCTAACCTTGTAAAATAATTAGTATTCAGTGGAATGCTTGTCTTTAGACAAGCATGGTCTAGATTTAATGAGTTTTCTGCCTATCACAGCCCAAAGTGTGATTGCTAATAATGTCTTGAAAAACTTGCCATGTCATGTTTCAGTGTAACAAATCTTTTTGGCAATATTTTGTTGCCATGCCAAATACATAAGTATTTCAAAAGTCATGAGAGGTTAATCATAGAGAGCCACTTTGGTAAGAGGACTTGGTTCAGGAATTAAATCAACAATCAACTGTTTTGGAAGACATTTATACTGTAAAGTAAGATGACAGATCTAACAGAAGTGAATCAAATCCCATTTGAATGGTTAAGTACAGCATGCAAACACATGGCACGACAATCAGAGTTAGTCCAAATAGAATGAATCTGAGTTAAGGAAAGTTGAATGAATCAAAGTTAATACAAGTGAAACAAATCAGAATTAATAGAAGTGAAATGAATCAGAGTTAAGACAAGCGAAATGAATCAGTTTAGTAAAAGTAAAAAGTAAAATCAATCAGAGTTCAGACAAGTGAAATGAATCAGAATTAAGAAAATCTGAATGAATCAAAGTTAAAACGATTAAACAAATCAATCACTCAGTTAAAGTGAAATGAATCAAAGCTAAGAGAACTGTTAAGAAACAAGAAATGAATCAGAGTTAAGAGAATGAAATGAATCAGTTTAGTAAAAGTAAAATGAATGAGAGTTGAGAAAATTAAAATGAATCAGAGTTGAGATTCGAGTTAAGTAAATCAGAGTTAATCAAAAAGTCAATCCGACAAAGTTTCAATCCCATGGGCTTAAATGACTCAGCACGCATATTAATAAATAGAATACTGTGACAGTAGTAATGAGGATGCCGTCAGACACACAACCGCATGCTAGGTGTAGACACGGCTAGAGTGTAAGTAGTTGCATTTGTGGCAATGTGATTATCCAGATATGAGCAGCAGAGTCAGCAAATTGGAATTTGAACTTAATCACTATGAGTGTTAAGACTTCCTCAGAGTAGTTAATCATATTTATCCACAAAGTAGCGCTATTAAGCTTCAGACGGCAAAACTTCCCCTGTCATGCAGGTCTGTGACCCTGAGTAGCTTACATAGCTTAGTTACATTTATGCTACAATTAATGTTTCCTAATGTTTCTCATTAGGTAAACCTATCTAATTAACTCTACATTAGTTTAGTCAAAGCTTATGTTTTAGTAGTTATTGCTAATCCTGCTTAACCTGCTTAAAATGATTTTCATCACAATTATTTAACTTGCATATGAAATAACCAAGCTACAAATCTAAAGTTACCATAATGGCAATTTGGTGTATATTATCAGAAAATAAATGCTCTACTAATATGGATAATCTTGAGCACACAAAAATAATGAGTTAGACATTCAGTGAGACAGACACACCCAAATCAAGATTGTGCACTCAGTAGGAGTTAGACATACTCACATATAAAAGGGGCAGAGCTCCTCTTCCGGAGCAACTGAAGATCTAGAAATGTTGAAATGTGTTTAAGTGCTGCTGCTGCTGATACAGGCGGTTTAGTCAGCAGCACTCGAGCAACTAAAGTGTGTTTCATAATTCAACCAATCCTCTTGCAAAGCCACAGAAACCATACAGGTATAAAGGTTTCTGTACGCAGGACCTACAGTGGCATCACCACTGGTCGTTGGTAAGTTTAAAGCATTTAAAATGGAGCCTGATAGGAATGAGCTTTGGTTTACATAGACTGGTGTTACATGGAAGGCGTACTAATAACTAATAATAATAATAATAATAATAATAATAATAATAAATAAGTACTAATAATTGAATATGGGGGATGGTCTATGATTTAAAATATCATGATGTGTCTGATGTGTATACTTTTACAAGGTGTATATCTAGTGAAATGCAGTATATTTATATGTGTTGTACAAACTAATGTTTTAAATGGCCACACAATCATCTGCAAGGCTTTGTGAATATTTGTCCATACACATTTCTTCCTCACCCCATGTCAGATCCAATGAGCGAGTGTCTGCGCAGCATGGCGCGTGCCTGTGCATTGGTCAGGTTCCCGGTTGCTTCACCGTTGATGGCGAGAATGAGATCTCCAACACCTAAACGTCCATCTCTGCTTATGGCCCCGCCGTGAATGATACTGCGGATCAGCATACCCACACCATCCTTCACTGTGCTCACTGTCATACCTGGAACAGAGTTAACACTGACATGCATCACCTGTGCTACTGGTAAAAACATATATGAGTCATGGTTCTGTACTGCATAGCAAAACAAAAGATACAAAATTAATTTCTGTATAAAAATTATACATGGATTATATATTTTTTTAAAAATCTGAGCATTAAAAAGACAAATCTAATACATCTACCTTAAAAAGGATATATAAGGTTATCTGAGATTAATAAATAACAAACCTAAACTTGAGTTGCCCTTGACGACAGTGATGGTCCTCTCAAAATTGCTCCCTGGAGTCATTTCATGTTGATCGGTTTCTTCCTCTTGAGTTTTATCCATTGGGAAATCATCTTCCTGAAGGTTTTGCACAGAAACACAAAATCACGCCAAGAAAAACACAAATATTACTGCCCAAGGCAAGGTCATGCAGTCCACAGAGAGGTGAAAACTACCTGGAAGGCTCTAAAGTAAACATAGTTTCTAATGGGATGTGCAGGGATGGGAAAGGAAGGGAAGATTGTAAAGAACAGAACTGTTTTATCTGTGCTTTTGGACAATTTGTGGTAATAATTTCTCTCCTCTCTCCTGAAAACAACAGTTGTCTGACAGTTTGAAATATTTAATACAGAGCTCTTTACCTCTTCTTGAGAAGCACGAACATGGATCTCTGCCACGATCGGTCCTGTCTCTCTGTATAATGTTGTTGCAAGTGTCTCTTCTTTACAAGTGGAAGCAGGGTTTGCTCTACAAATCCCAGCTTTTGACATTGGTAGGTCCATAGAGTCCATTCTCTCCAAATCATGTTCCATAATCAGATTGCAGTGGGTGGAGCCAAGTCTTACAGTCCCTGCTTCAAGCCTTACAGATGCTCCATTCTCCTCCGGAGAAAATGGCTGTCCGATTTCAGGCGCCGTCATAAAAGGATACTCCATGAACGAATCCAGGTGAGTGTTTCTCTAAACAGGACAACACATTAACTTCACAGTACAGCACAAGCTTTATGATCCCGATTACGACCAAATGTAACGCTGATAATCTTCTAATCAACACCTGGACCAATGATGTAGTGAAGTTTGTTCACAAACCAATGGAGGATAAATGACAATAATCACACAGGCCAAATACCCCCATTACTAACTCTGGCAGCATTTCAGAGGGCTATAACACAGCTCCATTCCTCTAACTGATTCAGCAAAGGCTCTGCACTAAATTTCAACAGTAACTGAACCCACGAGGACCAATAAAGTCTCAAATAAAATCGGGGTTGATGGGCCTTACTGCAATATAGCCCCAAATGCTGGCACAGAGAGCCATTATACAGGAGACAAAACGGCAGGCTGAAATGTTTCTTGTGAATGGGAGGTGGGAATGGGCTGCTTTAGATAATGCAACTTGGTGGGTCATGGGGGTCATTTGAGTGAGAGAGGGATAATTTGGAGAGGGGACTGAGGCTTTCAAATGATGATACACTAGCTGATATGCACCCCAGAGGACAAAGTGGGAGGCACAGGAATACTGGGGCATGGCTCTATCAGGAAAACTGTTACTAATAAAAAAAATATAGAGATAAAAAAAAAACAAAACAGCTCTACTCATTTGTTTGTGCAAAAATACTTGGCTTGGCTATAAATACCTGGGGGGTGGAGGCTTGCACAGCTATCTGATAGGTGAGATCTGCACTGCAGGTGCTTCCGTGAAGGGCAATCATGGACGCCTGAAACGTGTCGTCTTCCTCAATGTCGTAATGACAATGGAACTTCTCGTCTGACAAGTCCACGTCGCTAGTGTCAATCTGGAATATGTCAGTCATGCTAATCAGATTCGATCTTAAGCAGATTTATAACAAGGCTCCAGGCATATACCGTGTCTGTCTCCTTTTGTTATTTCAAAGCATGTGTAGACTTTTATACTTTCTCATATAGATGTAGATTGTTCATTTGAGCATTGCTGTTTTCTGTTTTAATGTTATGATCCTGAAGCCTAATTCTCTGCTGTTCAACACATCTCTGTTTACTTTAATGAAACTTCATTTTGCCTTGCACTAGTAACTTCCTTAAAAGTATCAGAATATCAGAAATGATTTTCATTTATACCACAGCACAGCTCAAACAATAATTCACACCACAGGTTTATATTAATGCATTTGTTCTAATTCGTTGTCGTTTCTATTGTAACAACTCATTCGCAGGGACTTGATCGCGGATGCTCTACATAATCTAATGATATTAAATAAAATAAAATGAAATAAATATATATACAGCATATATATATTTTTCAAAAACACCATTATCTAAGAAAAGCATCTCATTATTGATATGGTGAAGTTTTCTGTAAGGAGATGTTTATTTAACATTTATGGAAGGAGACTCCAGTGTCAGCCCTTTTGTAACAGGAAAAGGCTGGTGAGGGCAATGACTGTTTATAGCTCAAATTAACTTGCCCTGTGAATGTTCCACCACATTAAATGTAACTATAAGCAGTTAAAAAGTATGACATGTAGTGTATTAATAAATTTAAATCGTTGGCAAATTGCTGTGGTATAAGAAGAATAAAACACTTTGCGGCATGCTGTTATTGGCCATGCTGTTGATTGTTTCCCTATAACAGCACACCCCCAAATGTTTTATTCCTTAATTATGAAGGATTTTGGTAACAGCATGTCCCATAAGCACTGACCAGTACTGGCTCAGCGCGGAATAAGACTTCTTCCTCCTCCTCCTCCTTCTCCTCATCTCTCTCCATCAGCAACAGAGCCGAGAAGATAGAGGAGGGAGTCTGCGAAAAGAATGCTGTAAAACCTTTCTGAACAGTTAGCACATGTGAAGCTCTTCCTGACAAACCTGATGTTTAATGTGTTAGATTGCTCTGGATTTAGAAGAATTATTTGATTAATAGTCATGTTTGATTGAGTAAATTAGTAGTGCAAGGCATGTTAGATAGACGACTAATTCTAATTCTGATTACTTACTGCTGATTTGATTTCAATTTGATTTGGGTTATAAACTACAGACAGCGGATTTGTTGGAAATTTAGTAGAGAGAATTAAAATGTATTATCGTGGATCTTTCTCATTCTCTGCATCTTAGCCATGTGTCGTGTGAGCTTCAAAGCATTTAGATGAACTTCAACAAAACTGCAGTTCTGAGAAAGGCTTTAGGAATGTGAAGCTAAATATTGGCAATGTAGATGACAACCCACCATTTGCATAGTCCTTGAGAGAATGAGAGTCTGCATGTGTGTAGGGGAGGAATGCAAAAATGATACCACAATGAAAAGCAGGAAAAGCCTTCAGAAGATCCAGAATTCCAGAGAAAAAAAACTGCGTCAAACATGCAAGATTTAAACTATCGTTTTGCTGAATAATGCACGCACATCAAATTAATTTTTGCTCAAATGACGCAAAAACACTGAGCTTTAAATTTCAGGCACATGCAGGGCTCTGCCTAGTGCATGAAATATTTAAAGAACCAGTAGAAGAATCAGGTTACTGAAGCACTGGCTTCTATAGCAAAAAGAAGCATGCCCACACACACACACACACACACACACACACACACACACACACACACACACACACACACACACACACACACATCACACACACACACACACTAATTGTCATAAATGTGTATCTGTGTCTTACAGGCAGTGGTTTGGCTACTCCGATGTGGACGGTGCCTAAGCTGGCCCCCTTCAGTGCCTGAACTGCCTCCTCCAGACTGGCACTCTTGAGGTTCATGCTGTTGACATACATCAGCCGGTCTCCTGGCAACAAACGCCCGTTTAGTTCAGCCACACCTTCTGGCACCAGGGATCTGATCACGATCACAGTCTTAGCTGGGTCCATAGGGTCCTTTACATACACACACACACGCATACACACAGTAAAGACATGTTTCATGGTTCTCAATAATTCAGGAATGCAATTCAGGAACGAAACATTTTTCCACTTGAGGAATTTTATCTGCAGACTAGGAACTATAGGGGTGGAGCTTCTGGACATCGTTGATTGGTCAAACACAAACTTCACAGAATGACTAATACTAAAATCCTGCATTTAGGTTTTTCAACAGTCAATTACTAAAGTTCATATTACATTAGATGGGAACAAGACAAATGAACATCTTTATACAAATGTTGAGTCCAAAACAACATAGGAGTGTGTGTGTGCATGTACATGATTCTAGTGACATACTCTTTGTTGTAAAAGGCCTCTGTGTAAAAAGCTGGTTATAAAGCTGCATTAATGTTAAAATTATATTTGTGCAAATAATCAAAAGCAATAAGAACAACTTTAATCTCCATTCATGTTCACTGTGTTGATGTAATTTTCCTGTGCACTGAAATGTCAGAACTGCAATATGTTGTAAAAGCAAAGCAAGAACTATATAGATCCTCAAATAATTCCAGAAATCTTTAAATCTCCAAAATGCACCAAGCCTGTGATGGAAACATATCTTATTTTAAGAAATAATACACAAATGCCTACTTTAGTTCACAATGTACCTGCAACTGAACTCAAAGACATAATGTTGCTCAAATTCCCCAAGCCATGTTCAGCACATTGTTACATGGTTTATTCAGACACTATGCATATTTCCACAGGAAGTTTCACTTTATCATGTTGTCTAGATCAGGGATGTCAGAATCCAATTCTGCATGGCTACAGTGTTCTGTTACAGTTTTGCTGACTGTAATTTTATCAGTGAACTGCAGTATCTTTATTATCAAAGTAGCTGGCCACACATTACTCAACTACAACATAATGAAGAGCTGAGTAATAAGTAAAGTGTCTGAGAAAGAACACACCACATCACACACACCACTAATATCAAACCAGACATGAACACAATCAAGACAACCTGTTTTTATACACCACTACTACTGTTAAGGGGCTTTGGCCATCAAGATCTCTCCAAAATTCAAGCCAAAATGTCCAATTCTCCATACTCAGTCTACTCGTTGTATCAGTTTTTAACTTCTATTTCATTTCTGACCTTGCCTGTAGTCATATATCCTTTTTTGACTAGGCGTAGCTATTTAAATCCCCTCTGACCCATTAACATCCTTCATCACAGCCTCTGTGACTCTTATCTTTTTCTTACCTGGTAGTCTAGGATGCTAAAACCCAGCCCACGTTCTCCTTTCTCCAGCTCAATGTCCTGGATCTCGGACTCCCACATTGCCAATGAAGTTCCCACAGTCTCTTCTTGCGCGAGATCTCTTAGGCTTGTTTCTGATTCGCCAGGCACAAGGAAGTCCTCAACATTGTCAAGGTCCTTCAAAAAATGAACATAACAATCTCTACATATTATTTGTTGAAGTGAAAAACAATAACCAATAAAATAATCCTAATAATAATCCTGTTCTATTGGACATAATTGGTGTCTTGTCTCTCTGCTCTCCTTATTGGTGTCAGTGTCTCTGCATTAGGGCTAGGGTTATAATCTGTCCACCTGTATAATCTGATGTAATCCATCTGAGGGCAAATTTGGCAGCTATTAAACTGGACTGGTCTTAAAGATGGATACGTACACAAGAAAAAAAAAAGCTAATTTATGCAATGCAAACGCTCCAAACTGAACTGATCCCTACTAAACTGTACTAATTATTAAGTAGTACCTATTAATACATTTAAAATAACACAATCATTTATTATACCTTTTCTGTCGACTCTGTAGCCACTTCTTCCAGCCGTGGTTGGCCAGTTTGACTGTCAGTCGAGGGCAAAGGGGCGGGCCTACAGCAAGCCATGTACACACACACAGGCAACTCCTTCAGAATGCTCACCACTGCCTTATGTGTCTCACCTCTAAGGGGTTTACCATTCACCTACACAAATAATCAAACAATGACATTGGTAATGTCAGTAATAAACATGAGAATTTTGATGCTGATGTTGATGGTTTTGAGTGGAACTGCACCTCCAGTAGTTCGTCTCCGCTGTAGAGCTTTCCAGAACGTCCTACAGGTCCCTCGGGTAAAACCGAGCATATGTAGTGGTGACCAGCACTTGCTTCCAAACTGATCCCCAGTCCACTGCTCTCGCTGAATTTCTCTACCTGTACCACCTACACACACACACACACACACACACACACACACAACTGTTTAATTAAAAAAACGATTAACCCTAAAAATTGCAAATAATTAAATCACTGCTGCTTTTATAGTACTTGAGCTCTGTTAAGTGCATTGTGCATAATTCCTGTAAAAGTTACACAATTTAAACCACCAAATACATCATTTAATTATTGAAAATATTTTGGATTCACAAAGATTGTTGTTCCTTCATGTCTTGTACATTTTTGCAGTATTACTTTAAAATGACTCCTTACTGATGTACCACTGTAGGCTATCTTACAATAAAAACCTTTTTTTTTTTTTTCTGTTCAATAAGGTTCATTTTATTTCAGTTCAGTCCAGTGCTGAATGGTGGAATTGGTTGGTAGGGCCAGTCAGTGTGATAAAGTTAGGCAGACTTTAAATTTTTGCAAATGAGAATCAAAGTGACAACCATTTCTTATTTTTTTAACCCACAAGAATAAATGAATACACTATAAAATCTAAAAATGCAAGTAAATGTTTTTTTTTTTTTTTTGTGTGTGTGTGTGTGTGTGTGTGTGTGTGTGTGTGTGTGTGTGTGTGTGTGTGTGTGTGTGTGTGTGAAAAGTGGTGTGTGGAAATGCATGTAAATAGGTATGCATAGAATTACATTGAGAAATTACTCACAATTACTTCATTGCTAGGACCGAGAGCATTTTGCCATTTTTTCCGCAGCTCCTCTTCCTCACTGACATTCAGTTTGAATCCTGCAGGAAATACACAACACATAAAAAAAACCCACAATAAATCACTACAATTTGCAAATTGTTAAAATTACAATTTCAAGAACCTCTTACCTTTCTTTCGTTCAGGTGTGCAAGGTGAAACAGCAGCAGCAGCTACATGTCTGGATGTTTCCATAGGGTCTACATGGACGCACATGAACAAACAAAAATGTAAATTAATATGTATATACACATTAAAGTGTCCATCAATCTCTGTCTCTCTCTATTCTCTCTCAGTTTCTGATATAAAGACACACACAATGCAGTACTCTGTCTTATGACTGGGTTGTGTTTTCCTCTCCTCCTGTGCCTCAGTAATCACAGGCTGGGAGAGGAGAAGATGATGGGATGAGTAAATGAGTAAACTCCAGGCTGGGTTTGGCTAGGGGTCTAAATCTAATGTGGTAATTATGGTCAAAGAAAAAAAAAAAAAGAATGCACTCACAGGCATATAAAACCATGCACACCCAAACAGAAAAAACAGGAATTTGTAAAAGGAATAGGAATACCTTTTTACAGTAAAGACCTACAATAAAGAGTTATGACCCCACTCTAGAGTACAGGAAAGCTATAATTTGAAAAGATCTTTTATTACACACCGAGGAGAGATGTGGTTAATTATTGGTTGCTGTTCTGGCCAGACTGATGGCTCTTCAGCTACGAGTCACTTACACATCATTTACACACAAGTTTACCATGCATGCTGTCCATGGCGACACACTCCTGTCTTAGTTTAGCCTCAGTGATCACAGGCATGATCGGCAGGAGAGTGTCTTCTGGTCTAAAGCCGTGGCGGACGAGTTTGAGGTGGACCGTTTGACCGGTGTGGCGTAAGAGCTCCACTGCCTGCTGATTGGTGTAGCTCTGTATGTTCACACCATCCACCTGCAGAGGGCAGACATGAGCATGAGAAACACACAACATAAAAACATGAAGACTCGTTTATGTCAAGGAATACCTACGTGTGCTTTTGCACACTGAGACAGACAGACACACACGTACACTCACACACATACAGTGGTGCTTGAAAGTTAGAATTTTCTATATATCTGCATAAATATGATCTAAAACATCATCAGATTTTCACACAAGTCCTAAAAGTACACAAAGAGAACCTAATTAAACAAATGAGACAAAAATATTATACTTGGTCATTTATTTATTGAGGAAAATGATCCAACATTACATATCTGTGAGTGGCAAAAGTATGTAAACCTCTAGGATTAGTAGTTAATTTGAAGGTGAAATTAAAGCCAGGTGTTTTCAATCAATGGGATGACAATCAGGTGTGAGTGAGCGCCCTGTTTTATTTAAAGAAAAGGGATCTATCAAAGTCTGATCTTCACAAGTATATCATGGCATGAACATGAGAACCTCCGAAAAAGAGTTATTGATGCTCATCAGGCTGGAAAAGGTTACAAAACCTTATCTAAAGAGTTTGGACTCTTTACCAATCCATAGTCAGACAGACTGTGTACAAATGGAAGAAATTTAAGACCATTGTTACCCTCCCTAGGAGTGGTTGACCAACAAAGATCACTGCAAGAGCAAGACGTATAATAGTCCATGCGGTCACAAAGGAACCCAGGGTAACTTCTAATCAACTAAAGGCCTCTCAGTTTAGTTGCAGTAATTGCTGCAAAAGGGGGTCAGACCAGATAATGAAAGCAAAGGTTCACATACTTTTGCCACTCATAGATATGTAATATTGGATTATTTTCCTCAATAAATAAATGACCAGGTATAATATTTTTGTCTCATTTGTTTAACTGGGTTTTCTTTATCTACTTATAGGACTTGTGTGAAAATCTGATGATGTTTTAGGTCATATTTATGTAGATATATAGAAAATTCTAAAACATTCACAAACTTTCAGGCACCACTGTACACACTCAAGCACCACATCAAAACCCACAGAGACACAAATTATGTGAACTGCACATATTACTCACTGTAACTCAAAAACAATATTAAGATATGTAACACGCTTCATTGCTTAAAGGGACAGTTTGGCCAAAAATGTTCACAAACTGTTCCTGAAACGTAGTCCGATACTTTGTTTCTATAGTTTTGCACCGTAGCTCCCAGGATAATACTGCTAACATGTACTGAAAGCTTAAAGCTAGTGCAGAACTGATTGGCTATTTCATCACATATTCATCTTAAACCATGTGACATCTTAAATAGACTTATGTGGATTTTGTCACTGTACATCACACTGGCCAAACTTTTCCTTTAAAAAAAAAAAAAATCCTTATTTTCTGATGCTCATGCTTTGCCATGTTAGCAGGTCTTCACGACTGACTCACAGCTATGATCTGATCTCCAACATGGATGCGGCCATCCTGCTCCACAGTACTTCCTGCGGTGATGCTCTTCACAAATATCCCAGAGGCCTCTGCAACAAATTGCACACAGCACAACATAAGCAATGTATAACACTGGAAAAGCTTGAAGAAGAGATTAGCTCCACCAGAGAGCAAGTGATAAATAAGTCAGTTCCAACGAGCTGAGAATAACTAAAGTTAATGGCTAAGCACAGCAGTATGCACTTTTTAAAACTCGGCGGCTTATTGCTGTAGTACGTAAATCTCAGAAATGACCTGACATTAATCTAAAGCATAACAAAGTTCATAAAAACATCAGCACATCTGCCTGTATAGCTCACCAGAGTTCTTGTCTCCTACATATCCTGCAATGGTGATGCCGAGACCCTGTGTGTTCTTCGTCAGACTGACATCGAATGCATCCTGCTCTTCTTCTTCATGGTCCTGCCACAAAAGGACAGAAGTACAGATTGGAATAAGGAATCATCTATCCCAATTTATATGAGGTTTCTCAAAAAAACAAAAAACAAAACCTTATACTCTAACTACTTTAAAGTAACAACTGGTGCACTTTTACAGATGAAGTGCAGCAGTAAAAGTGCACCTAAAAGCAGTAAAAGTGCAACCTAAGTTCTATCTTATGTTTTCACATCAAGTCTTTTACATCAAGAATGGCCTGTGTTAGCTTATGTTTTCACATCAAGTCTTTTACATCAAGAATGGCCTGTGTTAGTAAAATTAAAATTAGATTATGCATACAATGTCCTCCAGAATTATCAGCGCCCTTCATGAAAATGAGCATAAATAAATATGTAAAAAGTATAACATGTGCAACAAAGACAGTGTATATCAGCGCCCTTATAATTAATATTTTATGATGCCTGCCTTGGAAAGAATAACAGCACTGAGTCTCTCCTTGTTAGTCTGTCTAACAAGGTTGTAGAGAGTTGTAGTGAGATTTTGGTCCACTCCTTATATTCTTAGGTTAGTACACTTCACACTTCACACTTCAGTTCAGACCACAGGGTTTACATTTGTACAGCCTCATGTTTATACCTCCAAGGTAAAGGTAAAAACAGCGTTCTTTGGGACTGAGTGCAAATGAATAGAATAACAATTTCTTTGCAAAAAAAATCTTAAGGGGTATCAATATCTTAAGGGGTATCAATAATTTTGGCCATATAATAATATTTACCATATACATTTTTTTTTTATTAGTACTAGTAAAAAAACCACTGGGGGTGGTGGTAGCTCAGTGGTTAAGATGTTGGGCTACTGATCGGAAGGTCGTGAGTTCAAATCCCAGCACCACCAAGCTGCCACTGCTGGGCACTTGAGCAAGGCCCTTAACCCTCAACTGTTCCCCGGGCGCCACAGCAAAAATGGCTGCCCACTGCTCCAGGTGTGTTCACGGTTTGTAGCGTGTGTGTGTGTTCATTACTTACAACTCCTAGTGTGTGTGCACTAACTTGGATGGGTTAAATGCAGAGGACAAATTCCAAGTATGGGTTACACATTGGCCTTCACATGTCACTCACTAATAACAATGTTTTTTGTTAGAACAAAGACGAATAGTTTCTCCTACTATTTTAGTGGGATTGTTTTTCATATCGTGTATGTTATTTTATACAGTAATTCTTGAAAATTTTTATGATAATTCCGGAGGGCACTGTAAATATAAACATTGTGAAGACAGTGAAGTAGTACTTCCAACAACATGTACAGTGTCTGTGTTATGCCATGTTCAGGCATCCTTCAGGTTCACCTGTTGCTCAGGAACTGTTGGCAGTGCTACAGGCTCAGGGGAGGCATCATCCACAGTTGCTCTAGTGATGAGCAGTTTGACTCTGTTGCCACACTGCCGCAGCACCTGAGCAACCTGCTCACTGCCCAAACCGTACAGGTCAGTGTCCCCAATACGCAGGATGTGATCACCACTGCGCAAGCGACCATCCTGTAAGAGAGAGTGAATGAGTGGGAAAATAAGAGAGATGGATTTTAATGAGACCATTAAATACTTAACATGTATCTCCTGTATAATAATGGATATGGACTATAGATTAACACTATAGATTAATACATTAACACTCCTAGCACAGCATGCTTAACCTTACCTTATCAGCGATACCACCAGGTAGAATGGTCTTGACAATGACACCAGTAGTTTTACCACCGACGATGCCAAAACCCAGACCAGTGCCATCATTGACTAGCTCTATAGTCTCCACCTGCGTCCAGTGAGTCTGACCAGGACAAGAACAATATAGAGATAAAAGCAGTTAAAATTATAACATAATTTACAAGCACAGTTATCTGACAGAGTGAAATAATCTAAAAAAAACTAATTCAACCAAGACAAGTCCAGACACACTACAGTAATGTATTAATTTTTTTTCCTGTTTAGAATTGTAAATAGATGGAGAAGTGGATTAATGACTGGAGAAGTGGATTAATTACTTAATGATTCCCAATGATTCTGGGAATAGATTGATAGGAAAACAGATGCATGGACATGTGGGCTGGTTTCAAGAATATATTTTCCTAGTACACAAATAAATCCTACAACAAGAATAAATTAGATGGATGGATAAATGGATAATTAAGTGGATTAACAAACAGAGGTAAACAGATGGATCAATGAACAGATTGATGAGTAGATGGGTTTAATGGAAAAACGGGTTGATTGATGGATGATTAGATGTATGAATAAATGGTTAGATGGATGGATGGATACTGTAGATGGATGGATGGATGATGAAATTAATTATATGCTCAAATGAATAAATCAGTGAATCGATAGTTGTGGGTGATTGGATAGATTATTGTATATTTATGTTAATTATTAACCACGTAGATGAATTATTGCATGAAAACTGGCCATTACATGTCAAGGTATAAATGCATGTACATAAATGCATGTCTTACCCCACTTGAATGTGCAGACAGTGTACTAGCAGCACTAGGTGTTCTGGACACCACTGGGCTGGAAAGCTGAGGAATTGCCCCTCTGGCAACTGTAATCTGTACATGCTCAGATGCTCTTTGCAGCAGCGCAATTGCCTGCTGATGGCTGATGTTCTGCTCCAGTAGCTGTCCATTTATCGCCAGGATCTGATCTCCTTCCTTCAGGTTACCATCACTGATAAACAAAGCACACAAATAATATGCAGTGTGACCGTACATGTTCAGTTATCCTGGTCCCGACACAAATGCCTAATAAGACCTAATCTTATTGCCAAGATCTGATCTTGCTCTTTTAGTAGGTCATCACTTTTTGTGCAAGTGAGAGAGATAACCTGGGATAAAACTGAACTCAGTACTGTCAAGCAATTTATTTCTGGATTTTATTCCAGCAATTTATTGTTCAGTTTCTACAGGGCAGTAATTTATTGCTGACCTCCTTTTGTTCACCAGCACTGTGGCCAGACAGAAGGGGCAGAAAAACATGCATGTCCCAGGCTAGATACACTGCCATAATTTATTTTCATGACCATTTAGCCTACCTTCACTGCTACACAAAGGAGAGAGATATTAAGGAACAAAACTGCACTCTCAGTTGAAAACTGCGAGGTCTGATCTCATAATGGCTTTTCAAAAGAAAGAGGAATATTGAGGGAAAAATTTCAGAAGTCAGCAGTTCCGTGTGCAGCAATTTAAAGATCTCATCTCAGAGTGGCAGGCTAGTATAAAAGTGTTCTGTTACGACATGCAGGTAATATATGACCTTATTTGTGTGTGAGACAGCCATTACCAGTATGCAACACTCCCTGTCTGGATTTCCTGTATGAAAATCCCAAGTTCTCCTCGGTTCTCATTTCGCAGTCCTACCACGCTAAAGCCCAGGCCTCCTGATACCGGCTTCACCAAGTCAATATGGGTTACGTACCGACCCTGTTTAGAAACACACACACATACACAATACATGCATAGGCACATGCACATATGTACACACACATGCTTAAATAATCAAATGCCATAAGAAGTGGTTATGGCTTTGAGCTACTGATTGGAAGTTCAAATCCCAACACCACTTAGCTGCCACTGATGGGCCCTTGAACAAGGCCCTTAACCCTCAACTGCTTGATTGTATTTGATCTCAACTGTAAGTCAAATAAAAGTGGCAGACAAATACAAATGTGTGGCAATCTGGGAAAACCCATTAAAAACAGACAAAAAATTGCCAAAATCATTTGTGTCCAGAATTGGTCAAAGTCTTGCTGAAAGAATTGGTCGGTCTGTGATTTCCTGGTACACCATGGCAACACAGACATCAGATACCGTCTGTCAAAATGTCCCTCATGTTCCTGCATCACAATGTCACAAAAGTCACAATGGTTAAATGCGATTTTCTCCCTTTTCACTTTGGGGGGTATTCAGACTTTGAATGAGATGTTGTTTTTAGAACTAAATATAGAAGAAAATTTCATCAGGTGAAGAGTTTTCCCAGGTCGCCACACATTTATCTCATCAGGTCTTATGCTTTAAAAACTATAAGGGTTGTTTAAATATTGTCACATTTAAATTGGGGGAAAGGCACATTATAAGTAGCTGTTAACTATCCTTTATTTAGTGTGTGTGTGTGTGTGTGTGTGTGTGTGTGTGTGTGTGTGTGTGTGTGTGTGTGTGTGTGTGTGTGTGTGTGTGTGTGTGTGTATGTGTTACCTGAGCCATGGTACGAATGATGTGCTCGTGCTCCTCTGATGAGGTTTGTCCGTTAATCTGAGCTGAGTCAGCATATCCTCCATTATAATCTGAGTTTACAGACGAAGGCTGAAAGAAAGAGCGAGAGCGAGAGCGAGAGAGAGAGAGAGAGAGAAAGAGAGAGAAACAAATAGAGAGAAGAAACGGTGGGGAGATGTTTGGTTAAAATGAAATATTCTCCTGCTCCATGAGAGGGTTTAATTGCCTTTTTATTTATTCATCGTCCAGGAATATAAATAGTCGTGCTGTTATGAGAAAAAGCCCATTTGTTTTTATCATTACAGGATCATTCCTCCATATGGTCACACATGCTCGTCATTAAATATTAGGACTGCATAATTAACTTCCATATTTACCAGCTTGCCCAGGTCTTGATACAGTACAAAATATTTTGCATAGATTATCAAGACAGAATATGTTTCAGAAAACATCTGTGCATAACTCGTAGGTGCTTTTGTTAAACTGTCCAATGTGGATCATGTAATTGTTGCTTGCTGTGGATGGTTTTGGAATTGAAAGTCATTTGGATAACCTTTTTCAATGCTGTACATTGTTCTCTCTGATATAAATCTACACCAAAGGCAAATTACTGGCAAAAATGCATCATGAAAATAAGAAATAATGATGCATTACTCAATAAAGTTGCTCTATAAAAGCATCTAAAACAGCCTACATTCCTATAATAATAATAATAATAATAATAATATCACTTTTTTGCACTGTACATCTCACTTTGCCATAAACAATTTCCACTTTGAGTGGTAATGTGCGTTAAATGTACTTCAGTGTCCCATTTTGTACAATGCATTAAAAATCCTGATCAAGTGCACTCCAGGAGGAGAGTTGTGGTCTCTCTGGATGAATTAACGTTAGAATCAAGTGGGCATGTGTTCATTTTTCAGCTTTGCTGAGAGGATGTGAGTTCTTTACAAATGGTTTCAGCCACTATTGTCCTCTTTTCTGACCTCTCACTGTGCTCTGGTCACCATGGGGACAAAGACAAAGCAAGGACCGTGTGGTTATTATAAACCTTGAGACAAATAGGTCTTGATTAAGTTTTTGTTCAGCTGCTGAATGCTTTCAAATGACTCTGACACTGAGGCGCTCAAAACTGTATAAAATCTTAAGGATGTTTTGGAATAATGTTCACGTTGTTCAATGTTCAAGGCGTCGTTTATTAGAGTGACGGGCGGATCGTGGTTGAATAACGCTGCTTTTGTGCTTCCTTCTGACCTCACTGCTAAAATTATAGATGACAACTCATAAAGGAAGAAAATGAGAGGAAAAGAAAAGAAAAAATGAGTAAGGGAGAGATGGAAAGAGAGTAAGTGAACACAGCAAGTCGATAAACTCTAATCTTCTGCAATGCAAGCCTCCCCCAACATACCTAACATAGTTTCACTTACAGGGTGAACTCAGACCTTCAAGACTCTGAAAACTTCTGAAGACTCAAATACTCAATAATACACAATAATACATGCAGTTCTCAATGGTTCAGTACTCTAGCACACTGGATTTTTATTATAACAACTATAATAATGACAGTATCACGTGTTGTCTTGGTATTACCGTCCTTTTTATACACAAAGGGGATTAAATATAATTACACATTTGTCTGCTCAATGATTTTGGATTCTCAGTATCTCAGATATTTCTTCTGTTTAATCTCACATGTACTCATGTACTCTGTACTTGTAGTCTTCCCACTGTAATCCCACTATCTCATGTGAAGCAGATAATGATAGCTTTCCTTTTTTGAGTCGCAGCTTCTCTCAAGGTTTCCTCCAAATGTTCTTATGGACCGTTTATTATCACCGTTTCTTATCACGGATTTCGGTAAATAAGCTTTGTGACACTGTCTTTTGTTAAAATCACAAAAGAAATGAATTGAAATTGAGCACTGAAAATTCTTTCTTGGCCACTTGTGTGTGAATGTGACTTTCCCAGTAGAGCCAAGAAAAAGTCTAGAGTTTATTCTAGTTGTGCAATTTGAAACCTGATTGAAATGTTCACATTCCTGAATGAATGGGTAGCTAAAGTTGATCTGAGGTTTTACAGAAGTCAGAACTCTGAATCATAATGCAGTTTCACTATTGCTTATTACTGTAGTGAAGAAGTACCCCCTGAACACATGACAATGTTGCTCAAGGCCGTACGTGACCCACTCCAAACTCACCAAAATATTTTTAGTTTTTGTATCAAATGTATTTTATGACTCATAATGAAGAACACTGACAATGGCAGTGTAGTTGTAATGTCCATACATCTTCTGTACCGCTTATCCTACACAGGGTCAGGGGCAGCCTGGAGCCTATCCCAGGAAACCCCCGAAGCATGGGGAGAATATGCAAACTCCGCACACACAGGGCAGAATCGGGATTCGAACCCCCAACCCTGGCGGTGCAAGGCAAACGTGCTGACCACTGAATATTTTGTCATGAGTCATGAACTGTAGATTGTAAAAAGGCCAGGCGATGTTTTTCCAATGTTGAAAAGGTGAACCTGTAGCCTCAAATTCCTGATTCAGATCAGGATATCAGGATCCTGGTATGGGCTGACAGAAGTGAAACCTGATGTGGTCTTCTGCTATTGTAGTCCATCTGCCACAAGGTTCGATCTTTTGTGTGTTCTAAGGTGCTTTTCTGCTCACCACGTTTATAATGAGTGGTGGCAGCCTGGCAGTTCAAACCACTCTGGCTATTCTTCTCTGATATCTTTTATCAACAAGGCATTTTAACCTGCAGAACTGCTGTTCACTGGATGAAATTTAGTTTTTCGCACCATTCAGTAAACTCTAGAGACTGCTGTTCGTGAAAATCCCAGGAGATCATCATTTTCCGGTCTGGCACCAACAACCATGCCACAGTCAAAGTCACTGAGATCACATTTTTCCCTGATTCAGAAGTTTGATGTGAACATTAACTCAAGCTCTTGACCTGTATCTGCTTGATTTTATGCATTGCACTGCTGCCACATGAATAGCTGACTGGATAATTGCATAAATTAGCAGGTTTAGAGGCTGGTGAGTGTGTATACAGACACATTGGGTTACTGGTTTGTCCACCTCTGATATATCAGATATTAGACATGAAACAAAGTGTAAAGTTGTCATTTTAAAATAATAGAGTGCAACTGTAACATCTAATGAATAGATTTGTGTGACATGGATAAGACGCAACCCATCACAGTTGTGTGGTCAAGTGTTGTATGAAACAGCTGTAAAAGGAATTAAGAATAAAAAGCCCCTTCATCTGACTCCAACTGTAGACACACATAAAATATGGGTCACATGATGGCTCTATTAAAAGAGTGCACTGAGGCTCAGCAAAACATTCCTGGATCCATGGCTAAACGATACCATTTCCTTCCCAGATCAATCAGAGAGGTTAGACCTAAGTTAGCATAATATGTTTAAATCCTATTTCGGTCCTGATGAGACTTTTGACTATTGTAAGGAGTGCAAAACTCTGATGCTTTTTTGATAATGTAGTTTTGTACTAACCATAAGTATTGTTTAAGCTGAACAGGACTGAGGGGAATGTAGCTAGCGTACCTGTTCCTTAAGATGCTGTACTGATTTCTGGAGGGAGAGGATCTGGTGGAACAGAGGGCTTTGCAGGACGGATTTGAGCAGGTTCAGTTTCTCATCAGAGGGCACGTTGCCTCCTTTCTCCTTCAGACGAGCCTGTAGTCGTTCCACTGCCTGCAGACAGCGCTGTGTATCTGTAATGCACCGTACACAAATACACATTTCAGACGTATGTTTCCCATGAAACAAACACACAAAAGTGATTCTCATAACATAACTCATAACTGATACTCATAACTTTTCTTGTCAGAAAAACCTAAATTCACCGAGGTGGGCTACGGAAATATATTCATTCCTTGTTCTTGTTTTGTTTTTTTGTTGTTTTTTTTTGTTTTAGGATTTTTTGAGACTTTTAAAAAGCATTCACACAGCTGCCAAAATCAATTGTTGTAAAAATAAAACATCAGTACTGTGTTTTGTCTTTATTTGCACTGACTGATTGAATGTGACAAGTATTTAAAGCCTCCGAAATACTAGAGTTTGCTCAAACCTTTGCCTTTGCAAAGCTTTCACTCTGCAGGTTCGTGTGTGTGTGTGTGTGTGTGTGTGTGTGTGTGTGTGTGTGTGTGTGTGTGTGTGCGTGCGTGTGTGTGTGTGTGTGTGTGACTGTGTGTCATGTTCTGTAGCTGCAGGAGGCTGAGTAATAGAATCTGAGCGCAGGATGCCTCCTGGGTAACACTACCTATCCCCAATAGATCCCACCAGGTGAGCTGAAAATGAAGTGAATGATTGAAAGAGACAGACAGACAGAGAGAGAAAGAGAGAGAGAGAGAGAGAGAGAGAGAGAGAGAGAGAGAGAGAGAGAGAGAGAGAGCAAGGCCAACGATACAGTTCATAGATTTGGCTTAGTTTAGCCTTACCACTGTCGAATATGACTCAGCTTATCTTACACACACACACACACACACACACACACACACACACACACACACACACACAGGTCTCTGAGCTTGAGACAGGAAAATGAAAAACAAAAGATCTCTGAGAGTTGAATATGTGTGTGCGTGTGTGCGTGTGTGTGTGTGTGTGTGTGGTTCCCTGCCAAACCCCAGCTAGGCCCCTGAATCTTGACTCTGATATCCAGGTGCACAAGTTAGTGCAGCAATGCAGGAGAGTCTGGATCAGTGGAGGCCATTTTTGTGCTCATAGAGCTTGACTAATCCCAAACAGTGCAACTGTGTGTGTATGTGTGTGTGTGTGTGTGTGTGTGTGTGTGTGTGTGTGTGTGTGTGTGTGTGTGTGTGGGAGCATCGGAGCTGTTTAACAGCCCTCTCAGTGCCTCTTCACAAAGCACTGACAGGAAATCCAATAACAACTCACAACTCTTGCTACAGTCGCAGTAAATATGAGTAGGTTTAGAACAACGCTGAAATCCTCCTGTGTGCTGCTTTTCAGTGCACAGACTCACACAACTCACACAAAAAGATGTGTACACATTGTTTGCTTAGTGATACCTTTCAAAGCTGGCATAAAATTGGGAATATATATAGCTGGGGGATTTTATTTTTGGTTCGAGGTGTTGACGCATTTTATTGTGTTATGGTCTGGCTGGATGCGTGTACGAGGCTAGACAAGGCTCATTTTAGTGGAACTCAGTGAATCGGACTTTCAAGAAGTTCCGCACATAAGTACTAGTGATGCATCAGTATGACACTAATAGGCAATACTTTCCAAAAAAATACTTGGTTGTTCTGATACCATAATTTGTAGCTACAGTTATATCAGCTAAGGGGTGTGAATGTGCAGTGGCTAACATTGCCGTCTCACAACTCCAGGGTCCACGGTTTGATCCTGAGCTCTAGTTACTCTCTGCATGGGTTTTTGTATGTTATCTACATGTTTGTGCTGGTTTCCTCTGGGTCCACCAGTTTCCTCCCACATGTCTAAAAACATGCTGTACTGGCTACAGAAAAAGTGTGAACATGTGTGTGTGTGTGTGCATGATGCCCTGTGATGGACATGCTCCAGATCCACCACAACCCTGACTAACATCAAGTGCATATTGTACCACATGGGGGATGGGAGGATAGTTTTTTTTTTTTTTCCTCCACTGTAGCTAAATGAATGAAAATCAAAAACAACAGAATTGATTAAGGTCAAGCTTTAAAAAGAAGAGGCCTCTAGTCAGCTGTCAGTTATCGGTGCTTCAACACTGATCTAGACAAAAACAAGGATCAAATACAGTAGCTAAAAGAACTCCTTCCTGTAATGTCAGGTAATGAAACAGAACTTACACAGTGTTATAACGTCTAACTTATAAACCATAACAAACGCTTTGTTCCCTGAGGAGCAAGTTAATCATCACAAAACCTTCTTGGCTGAACTGACGTCACTCCTGCTTGTAGATGACTTATTAATTGACCTGGAAACAATTATGTTGTGATATGGAAACAAATATGAACACGCTAGTGAGAGTGTCCTTACTCTCAGATGATAGAGATCACTATATAAATGTGTCTTAGTTCTGTTTGTATAATTATTAAACATAGATTTAGTTTTTCAACAACAAACTAGGTTAGCATGTGTATTGTAAATGCAATAGCAATACATACCAATTGTTTCAATCATGTTTTTTTCCCTTCAATCTTTGTTGATTTTCTCACGTAAAAAGACACCTGTAAAAAAGAAAGAAAAACAGTCATTTTAATAAAGGATTTACTAATAATAATAATAAAGTATAAATAACAATGTTATTATTAATAATAATAATAAAATAATTTATTATTGTTTATTAATAATATTTTTAAAAATTTACTAATACATAATAATAAAAAATAATTTAATAATAAAGATTTTTGTAATGGAAAGCCATTACTTTACTAGCATCCCAGTATGTCATCACACAATGTCTGCCACAACTGGCACAACTTTAGTGGCAGTGAGACAGTATGTATAACTGGTTATGTGTCTTTTACAGAGAACACTGACTGCTATTTAAAAGTAATACAGACATTACTGTACAATATATATCACAGAAATACAAGTTTCATACTTCATTTTTTCAAATAACACTATGAGCAAAGTGGGCAATTTCACAGTAATTTTTTTTACAGCTCTAGTTTTCCAGGGGAAGGTTGACATTTGATGGCGTAAAAGCAAACCATAATACTAAACCATGCAGGGAACTGCTGCTGACCTCCAAATGTGCAGTTTAACACCCCTGTTGAGGAATCTCACTTATCTTTGGGCCTGATAATGTCTGTTATCATATCAGCTCCTAGGAGAATCACCAGGGCTGTAGAAGTCAGAGCTGATAATCCACACTCTCCTAAGGAGCCTTTTATTGTAGGGTTTTTGCCTTTGTATTGGACTAAAGCTCGTATTTATGTACTACCATCTTCCTTTGGCCAGCTCGAACCTGCAGTGACTAGATTGGCCACGTACAGCATGGATTTCAGTGTAGAGCAAGAAAGAAGGCTTTTTCTAGAGCATGCATCAATGTCAAATGACACTAGAAACCTAGTTGAGTTTTAAATTTCCACATTGAAAATGGCTGCAACTGCAGTGTACATCTTAAAGATGAACAAAATGCCTTCAGCTACACGCTGTTCAAATTTAAGCACAAAACATGTCACAAACCAGATAATCTGTGGTCAAATATTATTTAAGCATTACAGATCTAGCAACATCTGGACATCAAACATGTCTTGCTATAAGATTGACATTTAATGTTTATGATAATAAACGTATTGTAAGCAGGATTACATGGAGTGTTTTGTTATTATACAGTACAGTTTTGTGAAAAAGTCCTCATTTCTTCTGTTTTTGTGTATATCTAATACTAAATTGTTTAAACAAAATCTAAGATAAAAACAAAGACAACCAGAGTAAAATACAGCTTTTAAATGATAATGTTATTTTTGAAGCAAAACTGGGCCTGTGTGAAAATGTATTTGCCCCCATAGTTATTAATTCCCCAAATCTATGAAACTGCATTCATAATGGGGTTCAGCTGGACTAGACACAACCAGGCCTGATTACTGCAAACCCTGTTCAATCAAATCAACACTTAAATAGAACTTTTTCAACAGCATGAAGTTGGTTAAAAGGTCTTACCCAGTAACACACTATGCCAAAGTTGAAAGAAATTCCAGAAATGATGGGAAAGAAGCTGATTGAAATACATCAGTCTGGGAAGGGTTACAAAGCTATTTCAAAGGCTCTGGGGCTCCAAAGAACCACAGTGAGAGCCATTATCTCCAAATGGAAAAACATGGCACAGTAGTGAACCTTCCCAGATGTGGCCGAGCCTCCAAAATTCCTCCAAGAGCACAGCAACTACTCATCCAGGAAGTTATAAAAGAGCCAAGGACAACATCAAAGAAACAACAGGCCTCTCTTGCATCAATAAAGGTCACTGTTCATGACTCCAATATCAGAAAGACACTGGGCAAAAATGGCATCCATGCCAAAACACACCTTGATGATCCTCAAACCTTTTGGGAGAATGTTCTGTGGACTGATGAGTCGAATGTGGAACTGTTTGTAAGACAGGTGTCCTGTTACATCTGACGTAAACCAAACACAGAATTCCACAAAAAAAAAAAATCTTACTTATGGTTAAACATGGTGGTGGCAGTGTGACGGTGTGGGGATGCTTTGCTGCTTCAGGGCCTGGACAACTTGCAATAATTGAGAGAAACATGAATTTTGCTCTCTACCAGAAAATCCTAAAGGAGACTGTCTGGTCTTCAGTCTGTAAGTTGAAACTCAAGTGCAACTGGATTATGCAACAAGACAATGATCCGAAGCATACGAGTAAATCCACCTCTGAATGGTAAAAAAAAAGCAAAATTGAAGTTTTGGAGTGGCCTAGTCAAAGTCCTGACTTGAACCAAGTGAGATGCTGTGGCAGGACCTTAAACTGGCAGTTCATGCTCGAAAACCCTCCACTGTAGCTGAAATAAAGCAGTCCTGCAAAGAAGAGTGGACCAAACTTCCACCACAGCGCTGTGAAAGACTGATCTCCAGTTATCAGAAGCGTTTGGTTTCTTAAATAAAATAAATAAATAAATAAATAAAAACTGTATTGTGTGTTTACTCAAGTAGCCTTTGTCTCGTATTTCGTTTGAAGATCTAAAACAATTTAGTATGAGAAATACACAAAAACAGAAGAAATTAGGATGTGAAAATACTTTTTCACAACACTTAAGTTCAAGTTAGTTTTTTAGTATAGTAATTATACTATATTACTACTACAGTACTGTATACTATTGTAGTAAGTTCTATAATATACTTGTTATAGTTTAGTAACTTATACAGAATAACTTGCTTATAGTAATCAGATTCCATGGAGTGTTTGATTACTATAATAAGTAAATAATATAGTACACACACACACACACACACACACACACACATCATATTTCTGCTATAGTATTATATACTATCATAGTATTATTCTATAGTAAGTTATATTGTATACTTTTAATACTACTGTAACTTATTGTACTATCTAACTAACGTATTGTAAGCAGACTTGCAGTAAAGTGCTCGGTTACTATGAGTTAATTATAGTATAGTAAGTTACTGTAGTAAGTATACTATATTTCTAATATAGTGCTACATACTATTATTATTATTATTATTATTATTATTATTATTATTATTATTATTATTATTCCTATAGTGAGTTATTATAGTGACCTGCAAACGAGACCCTGTATTAGACCAGTTTATTGTTTCCATGTTAATGGTTACTGTAAATATATTTTTTCTATTTGTAAATGCATCACCAGCATCTCCTCTTGTTAGCTTGATAAAGCTAACGGCTTTAAACGCCACTCCGACACCTCAATCCGCTTTTCAGCTGTTCGGACCGATGAAGCAACAGGTCACGGGCTGTTAAAGTGGCACATTAAACAACAACAAATGTGTGTGTGGAAACACGCAGGCATACGACCCGGGACGACGCGTTAAAACACCGACCAGAGTGATGCCGAAATGGAAAAGAAGACTGTTTCTCTTATCTAATCTGATATGAAAAGAGACGATGTTCCGTTAGAGTTAGCGTTAGCCGCGGCTATCTATATCTCGCTACATTGTTACACACCAAACCGAGCTTTGGAACAAAAGTGACCAAACAAACTCACTCCCCACCGTTTGAAAAAAAGCTTTTGAGGTCGTCTGAGTTTCCTCTAGAAACAAAAGCGCCACTTACCCGAGAGTTAATCCGTTATAACACGTTATATCAGTACGGGACGGGACGCGACTCTCCGGTTAACGGGACCGTTTTAAAGATGGGCGATGTGAGATGGTCAGTCACAGCGCGAGCTCAGACAGCGCGAGAAGCCCCGCCCCAATTCACGCTAAAGCCCCGCGCGCTGGCTGCCATGACAACCGGCCCGCGTGCCAACAAAAAAAATGTCAATAAGAAGGACAGACAAATACATCCAATAATAATAATAATAAATTGTTAGGTTTGTTAAGTTTGTTTCGATGTTCTACAGCATTTTTTCATCACTTTGTTTTTTATGCGTTACCTTTTTTTTATTGTATTTGTAAGTTTTTTATGGCTTATTTTTAATTAAAAATGAAATTTATTAATTTAATTGCATACACATTTGGTCCATTTTGTCTGCTTTTTTAATTGAAAAAAATTTCAACCTCAGCCCACTATATCCTAATGCAACAAATTACAAATTGTGTTTTTTTTTATATTCTTGTTTTTTTTGTTTCTTTGTCTTTCCATTTCTAATTTTTAATTTTTTTTATTTTAATTTTATTATTTTTTTAGCTTTGTGTAGAGTGAAATGTCAGGGCCCTGGGATGACAAAAAAAAATATGATTATAGAAATAATGATAGAAATAATCAAATGCATTTTTTCTTGCCATAATAATGTATTTTACAAATATATATAGTACTGTGCAAAAGTTTTAGGCACATGCAAAGAAATGCTGTAGAGCAAAGATGCCTTCAAAATAATGAAATTAAATGTTTCTACATTTAAAAAAAAATACAGTAAAGAGCAGTAAACAGTAGTAAATGAAACAAAGTCAACATTAAAATATATTAAATAAATAAATAAATAAAAATAGCAGTCTCTGGTAAAATTAGTGCAGTTTTGTAAGGAAATGAGCTGGTAAGTTTTATTGAGCATCTTGCAGAACCAGACACAGTTCTTCTGGAGACTTTGACTTTCGCACTTGCTTCTTATTTTTGCAGCAAAACCCAGCAGCCTTCATTGTGTTTTTTGTCTGAAAAGTGTTTCTTACATAATATGCTGCTTTCTTTAATGACATACAAACATTTTTTCTGTAACACTTAATTTTGTGCTAGAAAACTAATGTTTGGGAATCTAAAATGTTTTTTGTACTGACTTGATAATGTAGAAGTCAATAAAATAAAAAAAATCTATAACAAAGTTTGTACTAAAAAAAATAGGGTGCTTAAAACATTTGCACAGTACTGCATCATGGAATATCATGGAAAAGTTCACACATAAAGTGAAATATGTTAAGCCTTTTATTATTTAATCTTGATGATTACAGCTTACAGCTCATGGAATTCAAAAATCCAGTATCTTAAAATATTAGAATGAAGAATTTATAATACAGAAATGTTGACCTTCTGAAAAGTATGTTAATTTATGCACTCAATACTTGGTTGTGGCTCCTTTTGCATGAATTACTGCATCAATGCAGCGTGGCATGGAGGCAAACAGCCTGTGGCACTGCTGAGGTGTTATGGAAGCCCAGGTTGCTTTGATAGTGGCCTTCAGCTCGTCTGTATTGTTGGGTCTGGTGTCTCTCATCTTTCTCTTGACAAAATTCAGGTCAGACAAGTTGGCTGGCCAATCAAGCACAGTAATACCACGGTCAGCAAACCAGTTACTAGTAGTTTTGGCAGTGTGGGCAGGTGTCCTGCTGGAAAAGGAAATCAGCATCTCCACAAAGCTTGTCAGCAGATGGAAGCAGGAAATGCTATAAAATCTCCTGGTAGATGCTGCATTGACTCTGGACTTGAGAAAACACAGTGAACCAACACCAGCAGATGACATGGCACCCCAAATCATCACTGACTGTGGAAACTTCACACTGGAATGAAGCAACTTGGATTCTGTGCCTCTCCACTCTTCCTCCAGACTCAGGGACCTTGATTTCCAAATGAAATGCAAAATTTACTTTCATCTGAAAAGAGGACTTTGGACCACTGAGCAACGGTGTTTTGAGTAAAAAGGTGTTTTGAGTTTAGCTGATTAGAGCTCTTCTCAGGTCGACATTGCTGTATTATAAATTCTTTATTGTAATATTTTTGAGATACTGGATTTTTCCAGTATCTCATTTCCATGAGCTGTAATCATCAGGATTAAAACAAAAAGAGCCTTGAAATATTTCACTTTATGTGTAATGAATCTAGAATACATGAATGTTCCACTTTTTGAATTAATTTACAGAAAAAAATTAACTTTTTCACGATATTCTAATTTTCTTGTCTAAAAAATCTAAAAAATTTGAATATTCTAATTTGGGTGATACACACACACACACACACACACACACACACACACACACACACACACACACACATACACATACATATATATATATATATATATATATATATATATATATATATATATATATATATATATATATATATATATATATGCATATATATATATATGCATATATATATATACATATATATATATATATATATATATATATATATATATATATATATATATATATATATATATATATATATATATATATATATATATATATATATATATATATATATATATATATATATACACATATACTTATATACATATACACATATACATATACACATATACATATACATACACACACACACACACATACGTGAATACTTATGCAAGCCACTGTAATCCACTACACTTTGGAAAGTTCATTTCTTGATTAGCTGATGGAAAAGGAAAGAAAATCATCGAACCCAATGTTAATTAGCTATTGCATGGTCATGTCGGTATGACAGGGTGCTTGTGTCTAAAGGTCTCTCTGTCAAAGCTGCTAAGATTAACTTAGTGAATCTGTCATGCTCAAATGACCACACGTTATTATTATTAGCATATTTGCCAGTTGCAGTTACACCATCCTGGGTGTAGGGGATGCTCCAGCACCCTCAGCACCATCACATCACACAGCACCTTGAGAAGGGCGTTGAAGATCTCCTGAAGAATGATATGTAGTTTTATAGGATTAGAAGCTCTTCTTCTCTGCCCAGATGTGCCTTGCTGTTCAAATCTGATTTAGTGTCAGCACCTGTGACAAAGTTAAGCTCAAAGTTAAATGTATCAGGATCCTGCAGGGACTGTGCATGCACTCCATGCATGCCTACGAAGTTGTTGTTTTTTTTTTTTTTTAATAAACTGCCTATACAGCAGACACAGGGAGCTGATCTCCCCTTCTCCTTCACACACACACACACACACACACACACACACACATACACACACACACACACACACACACACACACACACACACACACACACACACACACACACACACACACACACACACACACACACAGCAGCCTTGAAAAACTAACATTTTGACCTCAAATCACATCTCTGAGATGTCTGTCACTATTATGCAAATTTTAGTCATAGTCAACTGATAGTGATTTAAAATGTTGTAGGTATTTTGACCAGATCCCGTTATTAGAGAAACTACTGAGTGACTATACTGTAATTGTGCATCCATTCCTTTCGTAAGGACACAGGCCAGCAGTATAGTTGAGGTCATAAGTTTACATACGCCTTGCAGAATCTGCAAAATGTTAATAATAAATTTTTTTTTAATAAGAGGGATCATAAAAATTGCATTTTGTTTTTTTATTCAGTACTTCCCTGAATAAGCTATTTCACATAACAGATGTTTACATATAGTCCACAAGACACAGCAGTAACTGAATTTGCACAAATGAACCTGTTTAAAAGTTTACATACGCTTGTATTATGAAACACAAACGGGGACTGGATGCAAACACAGGGGAAAAGTCAGTTTATTAGGAACAAACTAAAACTATTGGGATATATACACAACTGAGGAGGAACTCAACATAAAGGCAGGGTCAAAACAGTTAAACAATAATCCACGGAATCCCAAGGCATAAATCCAAAGACTATCAAGGCATACAGGTACATCTCAATAAATTAGAATGTCATGGAAAAGTTCATTTATTTCAGTAATTCAACTCAAATTGTGAAACTCGTGTATTAAATAAATTCAATGCGCACAGACTGAAGTAGTTTAAGTCTTTGGTTCTTTTAATTGTGATGATTTTGGCTCACATTTAACAAAAACCCACCAATTCACTATCTCAACAAATTAGAATATGGTGACATGCCAATCAGCTAATCAACTCAAAACACCTGCAAAGGTTTCCTGAGCCTTCAAAATGGTCTCTCAGTTTGGTTCACTAGGCTACACAATCATGGAGAAGACTGCTGATCCAACAGTTGTCCAGAAGACAATCATTGACACCCTTCACAAGGAGGGTAAGCCACAAACATTCATTGCCAAGGAAGCTGGCTGTTCACAGAGTGCTGTATCCAAGCATGTTAACAGAAAGTTGAGTGGAAGGAAAAAGTATGGAAGAAAAAGATGCACAACCAACCGAGAGAACCGCAGCCTTATGAGGCTTGTCAAGCAAAATCGATTCAAGAATTTAAGTGAACTTCACAATGGACTGAGGCTGGGGTCAAGGCATCAAGAGCCACCACACACATACGTGTCAAGGAATTTGGCTACAGTTGTCGTATTCCTCTTGTTAAGCCACTCCAAGACAGAAGTACTTATACTAGGACCACATGCAGTTAGAAGTAAGTTTTCTGATTATATAGTAACTCTGGATGGCCTTTCTGTTTCATCATGTGCAGCAGTAAAAGACCTTGGTGTGATCATTGACTCCAGTCTTTCCTTTGACGCCCATGTAGGTAATATTACTAGGATAGCATTCTTTCACCTCAGAAATATTGCTAAGATAAGAAATATATTGTCACTACATGATGCAGAAAAATTAGTCCATGCTTTGGTCACCTCTAGGCTGGATTATTGTAATGCCTTACTGTCTGGATGTTCCAGTAGGAGCATAAACAAACTCCAGTTAGTCCAGAATGCAGCGGCAAGAGTCCTTACAAGAACTAGAACATATGACCACATCACCCCTATCTTATCCACACTGCATTGGCTCCCAGTGAAATCCCGCATTGATTATAAAATACTACTATTGACTTATAAAGCGCTAAATGGCTTCGCGCCACAGTACCTAAGTGAACTTTTGGTCTTTTATGATCCGCCACGCCTACTTCGATCAAAAGGTGCAGGCTATTTGTCAGTACCGCGAATAGTGAAGGCTACAACAGGGGGAAGAGCTTTCTCTTACAAAGCCCCACAGTTATGGAACAGCCTTCCAATTAGTGTTTGGGACTCAGACACAGTCTCACTGTTTAAGTCCAGGCTGAAAACATATTTGTTTAATCAAGCCTTTTGTGAATAGTTTTTTTCCTTAGGTAAAGGAGCAGATCTAGAGGTCTCATGGGCATAGTGTGTTGTGGTGAACTGGGATGTCTGGATGCTGTCACCCCCCACCTTCAGCCGTCCACCAAGGTTTGTTGGTGGTGGGGTGGCTGGCCGCCTTGTCCCAGGGAGCCCTCATGTCTGTGTTACCTTCTGGCTCTCCCTTTTAGTTATCCTGTCATAAGCTAGTCTTGCCAGAGTACCTGCTTTCACTTACGCAAAGTACATTGTCCTTAACCATTACGGGACAATAAGCATACCTAATGATCTCTCTCTCTCTCGCTCTCTCGCTCTCTCTCCCTCCCCGTCTGTCGAGCTTCACATGGTACTCCTGAGATGCCAGTGATCCCGACCCCTTCTGCTCTCTGGACCTGCCCAATCCATCCTGATGCCCTACTTCTGGTTGGAGACCTCATCAATTGAAGTCACATGATGCTGCTGAGGATGGCCCCACATGGTGCAGCCTAAAGATCATTGAGATTACAGTGGTGAAGTTCAACAAAACAGACTTCATATAAAAACTGTAATGAATTTTTCATGGTCTCACAACTGCTATCTGACCGTGTTGTACCAGTACATTTATAGAAGGGACTTATTTATTTATAATTGCACTATCCGGTGTTACCCAGATGAGGATGGGTTTCCTTTTGAGTCTGGTTCCGCTCAAGGTTTCTTCCTTATATCATCTCAGGGAGTTTTTCCTTGCCACCGTCGCCGCTGGCTTGCTCATTTGGGATAAATTCATAAATTTAAAATCTATGTCCTGAATTTATATACTTCTGTAAAGCTGCTTTGGGACAATGTCCATTGTTAAAAGCGCTATACAAATAAACTGAACTTGAACTTGAATTCCTGAACCACAGACAACATCAGAGGCGTCTTACCTGGGCTAAGGAGAAGAAGAACTGGACTGTTGCCCAGTGGTCCAAAGTCCTCTTTTCAGATGAGAGCAAGTTTTGTATTTCATTTGGAAACCAAGGTCCTAGAGTCTGGAGGAAGGGTGGAGAAGCTCACAGCCCAAGTTGCTTGAAGTCCAGTGTTAAGTTTCCACAGTCTGTGATGATTTGGGGTGCAATGTCATCTGCTGGTGTTGGTCCATTGTGTTTTTTGAAAACCAAAGTCACTGCACTCGTTTACCAGGATATTTTGGAGCACTTCATGCTTCCTTCTGCTGACCAGCTTTTTGAAGATTCTGATTTCATTTTCCAGCAGGATTTGGCACCTGCCCACACTGCCAAAAGCACCAAAAGTTGGTTAAATGACCATGGTGTTGGTGTGCTTGACTGGCCAGCAAACTCACCAGACCTGAACCCCATAGAGTATTATGGGGTATTGTCAAGAGGGAAATGAGAAACAAGAGAACAAAAAATGCAGATGAGCTGAAGGCCACTGTCAAAGAAACCTGGGCTTCCATACCACCTCAGCAGTGCCACAAACTGATCACCTCCATGCCACGCCGAATTGAGGCAGTAATTAAAGCAAAAGGAGCCCCTACCAAGTATTGAGTACATGTACAGTAAATGAACATACTTTCCAGAAGGCCAACAATTCACTAAAAATGTTTTTTTTTTATTGGTCTTATGAAGTATTCTAATTTGTTGTGAATTGGTGGGTTTTTGTTAAATGTGAGCAAAATCATCACAATTAAAAGAATCAAAAGACTTAAACTACTTCAGTCTGTGTGCATTGAATTTATTTAATACACGAGTTTCACAATTTGAGTTGAATTACTGAAATAAATTAACTTTTCCACGACATTCTAATTTATTGAGATGCACCTGTAAGTTCACAGAGTATCATGGCATAAATCCATAATATCTCGAAGCATAAATCCACAAAAGATCAAGGCATAAGTTCATAGAGTATTGTGGCATAAATCCATAGTCCAGGAAATGCGGGAAGAGGGAAAAACCACAGAACATTTGTTCATATACTTTCATCTATCTAGTTATACATTTAATACTCCACGAGGAAGTGGAAACGGGAGGTGTTTTAAACATAAAACATCTGAAACTCATAATCAAACAATAAATGGAAAACCTATCAGTGAACGGGGCGGAGACATGACGTAAACCAAAAACAAAGGCACATGGCAAAGTAAACAAAACATGAGTTCATGAATGGGGAGGCGCTGCTCTCAGCAACGCGGCGCGAGGAATGCGGAAGTGTTCGAGTCAGCCGCTCACTTAGCGAGTGACTCGGAGAACGAGAGAAACTCTAACAGCTTGATTCTTAATACTGTGTGTTGTTACCTGGAGAAAAATCCTCCAGGTCCTGCACATTCTTTGCTTTTCCAGCATCTTCTGCATATTTGATCCCTTTCCAACAGTGACTATATGATGTTGAGATCCATCTTTTCACATTGAAAACAACTGAGTGACTCGTACACAACTAATACAAAAGGTGCAAACATTCACTGAAGCTCAAGAAGCCAACACTACATTAAGTGCTGGAGGGTATAAACGTTTGAACAGGGTGATCGGTGTAGATTGTTATTATTTTGTTGAAAGATCTTTTTTTCATAGATTTTTACGTTTCCCAGAGGACAAAATAAAAACAATTTACAATGATCATCCTGTTCAAAAGTTTACAACAAGCCCTTATATATCATGTTGCCTTGTAATGTTTGCACCTTTTGTAATAGTTGTGTACGATTCCCTCAGTTGTCCTCAGTGTGAAAAAATGGATCTCAACATCATATAGCCACTGTTGGAATTTTTGGACATATTTTTGGACGGAAGGAACCTGGAGAACCCAGAGGAAACCCACATGGACACATGGAGAAGATGCAAAACTCAGTAACCTGAACTCAGGGTTGCTATCCATTCTGCCTTGGAGACAAAGCAGATATTTATCAAACATGTTATTAACTTGTATTTATTCAGTAATAAAATACACAGAACCAGAGATAGACCAAAGTGCTAATGATATTCATGGAGTATTAGGCATATTTTGTCATTCAGAGATGCCATGCAAATATTTTGCTTTATTGTTGTATTCACAGTTTATGAAATTTGCTAAATGTGTATATAGTTTTAACACATGCCATGGCTTTAGAGAACAGAAACATTTGTAGTGAATTGAAAAAACTGTAAAAGACTCCTAGACTCTGACTCTCTGACTCCATCCTGCTGTGTTCTGTTTCTGCATTAAGTCGAAGCGGCTACGCGTGAGACAAAGCGGACGGTATTAGAGCCATAATAACCATTATTACTGTCTCACACGGCGGTAACCATCACTCAGGTGCCGCCGCTCCATGTCAGGCTGCCAGCGGGAGAGTGACAGAGAGAAGCCTCACCCATGCCGCCTCTAATGATCCACTAGGCTCTTCTGTTCCCCTGAACACAGAGCAAAATAATGATATTATAGGCTTCACCTGGGATTATAGATACAGTGTGTGTGTGTGTGTGTGTGTGTGTGTGTGTGTGTGTGTGTGTGTGTGTGTGTGTGTGTGTGTGTGTATACACTCTGGATGTTTATATGATCAATATTTACAGTGTGTGTTGTATTGACAGCCCACGCTTGGCTTTGTACAACACGTGTAAATACCATATCGATATTTTTCAGTCATCTGTAACATCTGGTGGATTTACCAGTGTCCTGAAGCTGTAAAGGCCTGATTACTATAGTGTGTGGAATTTTTTTTTATTGGTTTTCAGTCTCTGTTAGAGTCTTCATCACCTAATTTCAAAGAATTAAACATTTATGTTATAAATAAGCCCCCACTTTCTCTTAAAGATAAAAGAACACCAATATAAAGTTTGGCTTTTGGCATCCACAAAAAGACCACGGATCACTTGCTCTTAATGACTTAAATGTCTCAGGCAGCAGCAGCTCATAACCATAGATCTTTATAATGACATAGCCCCAAACAGAAGTAACTTGAGAGGTTATCACACTTGACATATGCTATAGTCTACTACAGTATTTAGTGATTATTAGAGTATCCCAGTAATTGGCAGCTGAAAGTCGACAACATTCAATCTAGTATTTTGTTTGAGGAGTTTTAGATGTACCTTCGCAGTACTGTGTTTGTCCAAACTAGCACAAAAATATGGGCATTGGAAAAGGGAGATAAAGTTTTCTTTTCTTTTGTTTTTTTGCTTAGTCATTGCATACAGGAAACAAGGTCACTATGGTGCACACGCATTTCTAATGTACAGACATTATCCACTCCATAATCCACTTTTACCTCAATTTCTGCAATATATCTTACAATTAAAATGGTTCTGTACATCACAGACACACTGTCTGCACTTTATTAGATTTGATTCCAATTATTTGCTATAAAACACAATCTTGGTATTTTTAAACTAGCCCGGCTTAGCAACCCCATTAACAGTTCCGTATGCTGCTCCTTCACTGAGTATGGGGTAGAGTGATTCCTGCCCTAATTAGTGCTTCTTCCAGTTCATATTTTTATCTAGTGGAAGCTAAGTGGGGTAGTGCATGTGCCCCACCTTCCCCTATAGATGAACCATTACTGGTCTTGAAGTTTTGTGGCTTTTAGTATGAATATGTTAACCTTAAGGTTATCTATAAGTTAGTGTGCTCCAAAACAATGACAAAAATCACACTTAGAAGATACATGCATTCAAATTTACAGTCTCTCTCTTCCACCAATACAGATTTTGATGACATCATTCTGCTTCTACTTCAGCTTCTCATCAGATTTTCTGTCCAACAAAATGCTCTCTAGAATCTGAAGTGTCCTGCCCCCAACATTATAAAAATCCATGGTACTTACTGTCAAGTATGGCTTAGCCTGGGCTGTGAGGTAAGCTAAACACTATTGGCTATTTAAGAAAGGCCAGAGCCACTCGATATGTCCCGCCCTGACTTCCTATTTCAGTGGAAATTATGTCAGAACATCTAATAATGTTGCACATTTCAAGGTACTTTACATGGACTTTAAGGCGAATGATTCTGGATTTTTGTGGGTCCGAGCACAACACCACCACCAACAGTCATAAAAAGTTTAGCAATCTACCTTATCTAACACACGGCTCATTACCAACACTTTCATGAGATGAATTTGGAGTGTTAGAAAAAGGGAAAGACAAATCTCTACAGGAATGTGGCACTCGAGGGCAGCCTATGTGGATTAGTTTTACTTAAGATCAGCAATGTCAATGTTTATCTCTCTTGAGAAAATTCCAAACCAAAAAAAACAAACTGTTTTTCAACAGACTCCAGGTTGGGCTGATTTTCTGTGATTTTTACATGTAAGTGTTGCCTCTTATGTTAGGTTTTTGGTTGATACCACCTGCTGTACCTTTTCATATAGGAGCGTGCATCCTGAGATTTTTAAACACCTCCGGCAGTCGTGAAATGATGAAATAGTCTGACATATGTAGCTGCTATGGGTCATTTCAGTTCCTCTTCATATGGCGTTCACTAGGAGCCTTCTAGAAGGACTGAAAAAAAATCAGGCTTAAAGTCAAAACCAAAAAAAGTTTTAGCAAACATGAGGAACAAAACATGATGGTGCATGCTGTAACAGGAAAATAATCAATGATGATGTGGTCTGATGTCCCTGATGGACCAAAGTGTTATACCACAACAATTTGCAAGAGATTAGATTTTTTTAATTAATTAAAGGATGGCATGTACTTTTTTTTATCAGGTTATAGTTACATTTAATGTTATGGAACATCCATGTAGCAAGTTAGTTCCTGTTATCACTTCTGTTATAGCAGCTATAAACGGTTGTTCCTTCACCAACCTCTCTCTCATATCAAGTTACTGAGAAACAGCAGAACTGACCATCATTTGTCGGAAAACTTAAAACTTAAAGTTGCAGCTTTACCTCTGACTATTACAATGTATTGACACTGGAGACTCCTTCCAAAAGTGCTTTAAGACACGTGAAGACATTCAGCGCATATTTTTAGACTGCTGCTCATGCTGCATTACGGCAACATAACACACTCGGAGGAAAGTGCTATCTACCTTCTTCCGCACACATGAGCTCAGAGCCGCCTATGATTGGCTAATGTCACTGTGATTGACAGGAGAGAGAGTAACACCATCCCTCCTATGCAGAGGGCATGGACAATTTTGCCCTCTTGTTTTTGATTCAAACTTGTGATCTCCTGGCAATAAGGTGAACACTTTTCTGTCACACTACTTGGGCACCCCTTACACATGGTTCTGTGGAGAGTACCACATACAACAACATCCTTTTGTAAGTCGTTACTAAAGAAACAATAACATATTAGAATGACAGAATTAATCTAAACCTTGCAGCAGGAACTACTGTCAGGATCGAAAATTCAGCAACACTGTGGTATAAGTCAATATAACACAAGGCTTTTTGACAGTTATTTACAGCTACAGCCAATATATTGCCTCAGTTAATAATCATATATGCTACAACATCATTATGGTAGTGTTCCAAAAATATATTCATGGCCCATTGAGGTACTGTACAAGCACATTTTTTTTTTCTCCCCAAGGACAATATAAATGTATCCTCAAAGGTACAAGAGTGATAATTAAGGTCTAATTTTCTGCTTTAAATGAAGTTGATATCTTCCAGGTATTTTGACTACGTAAAAGGACTAACAATGTGTTTTCGGGCGTACAATTTGAGTGACAAGTGACATTTAGCTGAATGGGATTTAACAATTTATTCTCTGCCTAGGATTTTTTGTTGTTGTTGTTCTAAGTAAAACTCCAAAACTAAGGTTTCAGATTCTCAGAGAGAATCTTCTAAGTAGAGCCACTTGAGAAAAGATCTTTTATCTAGTCAAGGAACCCTTGTGAACCCCTTTTTCTGAGAGTAGTTTTTTTCTCTATAGATATGTTTTGGTGTCTGGTGATACAGTATATTACACTGGTACATACTCTGTTGTTTAAATCCAGAACCCCACTGACTGCACACATATCCACCCTATTGAATTTCTTTCAGCAATGCAAAGCTATACTTATATTTAAGAAAAAAAAAAATTTAGTCCATTAGTTAAAACAATTATCAGTTACTTAGGACTTAATGGCTACATGCATTATCTGCCACAACAGATCTGCTCAGCATTGTAGAGATTACACCTGAAAGATCAGTCATTTTTATGGAATTCATTTTCATCCAATTCTCAACATCGTTACCTCCTGCGCGCTGAATCAGATCAGCTCATTAGAGGTGCTTATGGACTATGTAACCTCTGTTTCATCAGGAGCTTTCCGAGATCGTTCAAGAGAGAAATATCCTGGATGTCTAGCTAGCTGCACAAGACCAGACTTGATCAAGACCATCCAGGTCCATCTTTAAAAAAAGAGAGAGAGAGAGAGAGAGAGAGAGAGAGAGAGAGAGAAAAAAAACTGGAAATATCGATCTGCTCTGGGCAAGACATCATATCAGGTGAAAATTGGATGATCTATTGCATCTGAGGAACTGAAACTAAAGGGGAAAAGAAAGAATGAGACAATGTTCTACTCCTTCAGTGCCAGATCCAGTTTGTCGTTTCTCTAACAGCGTCTGTGGCAGTGGCAAGTAAAAAAAAACAAAAAAAAACCATCCATTTTAGATGTGAGTTCAATGGGTTTTGTTTCAGTGAGCGATGGAGCATCTCTTTGAAGCATTCACGTCTTAACTTTCTTGGTGCGCTCAGCACATTTTAAGCTGTGTGTAGTGGTGGAATCTCAATTAGCTTTTGCTACTGTGGATTAACTCCACTGTTTACTGAGGGTAATTGCACAGTTTGAAGAATATGCAGTGGTAAATTTGGGTCATCCTAGAGCACTGCTCATTTAAAAGATAGCACTGACCACTATTAAAATACGCTGAGTCAATAGAATAGAACACATTTAAATACAAAACTAGGGACTCCCCGTAACGCTTTGTTTGAAGGGGACTTACATAGGGCCCTCAAAGCACATTCTTAAAGGAAGGTTAGATGATTTATGCCAAAATCTTGTCAGACTTATGAGACCTTGAGATAGCAGACACTGTGACATACCACGCTGCTGTTGAATTCCCCATTCTGATTAGTCAGACGGTGTTGATTAATTTTCTACAACAGCAGTACTGTGTGTTTATACTAGCATTATAAATGTTCAATTATTACTTTTTTCAGGCTTTGTGAGCTTGAGACTCATTCATTCAGCTGACGTGGGCTGAAGATGTACTGGAATGGCACTTAGTTTTGAAAGCAGATGGAGCATTATTCTAGATGAAGAGCACACATTTTTGTCTTTCTCTCTGACATAGGTACTGTAAGTACATTTCACAAAAGCTAAGATGATAGTTGGACACTTCAGAGAAAGCTTCATGAATTCAATGTCAGCAAAGACATTAGAATAAAAATGTGCGGATTATTACCATCTTGAACGGTCAACCCATAATGATAACTGACATTTCTTTTCTCTTTTCTCTTTCATGAGTCACATAACAACATAAAACATTAAGATCACCTTGCAGGTTTTGACATAAGGATTGCATCAATTCTCCAGATTATGAATTTGTTATGACACAAGATCCAGTCTAGTCACCTTTTGAATGAAGTGTTATCAAATACACATATTCCTCATTTTCATCTTTCTTGCTTATAACTGAACCATAATGTGAATATTATCCTCCCGGAATCTCTGCACATTTGGTTGTTTTCTCTTTAAAGAGTCTCAAATGTGGTTGAATGTGTTCCCCTCAGCCTTTAATGGCAGTAACACTCTGAAAGCAATTTTTCCCCAGTTATAATGCATCACCTTGTTACTGCTATTTCACTCTGCCACTCATGTTCAATATCCTTCAGTAATGCGATAGTACACCCACTTAACACTGACTGTGGGAGGAACGGTGTTTATTCCTCCTTTACAGCATGTCTCTAGGGGATATAATAGATCGGGATAAACTATGAAACTGAATAAGCTGGTTCATAAGGCTGCCCTTTTTAACAAGCTCTTGGCCCTGAGATACTGAGATTTTTCTTTTTCTGTCTGCTGGTCTTGGATTGCATCTTGCTACACAAATATAAAATCTGCTATGAACCAGCTACCAAGTATGTCACAAAGGGCAAAAATGTAATATATAGACCACTAGGTGTGAGAGATACTGTATAAAGATCAAGCCTTACAACTCTACCTAGGCTAGGCCGCCAACCAAAAGTCAGTGACAGAGTAAGATGCATTAGTCCTGGAAGCAGTCAGGAGGCTACAGATAACTTTCAGCATGATGCTTCCACCACCATGCTTCACTCTATGGTTGGTGTTCTCAGGGTGATTAGCAGTGTTGAGTTTCCCCACATGCAGCCCTTTGTCAAGGCAAACATAATAATACAATTTTGGTCTCATTTGACCAAATCTTTCTTTTTAAACTGGCTCCACAGCATGGCTTTTGGCAAACTCATATGGCTTTTTTCCCTTAAGGTTGTGACATTACTAAATCTGAAAAAAAAAAAAAAAAGATCAAGAGGGGTGTGACAGCACATGATCAAAATGACACCTCAGTATATATAAATAGGTGACACTGAAAGTAAAGGAATTGCCTGTGTGCCTTTGCCGTGCCACATTCCTTCTGAAATGTGCTGGCGGACACATCACTGACAGCATGAGAGAATGAGTTACGGGATATAAGTGCTTAAGTAGTGCCATTATTTTGGGTATGATGTCAAAGTGCCAATTTTTGTCGACATAATCACCCACTAATGGATAGATGACAGCCCAACCGTTCGGACCTGAACCCATAAGTATCACCATCTCCGTTAAATCCCTCGCAATTAGCCTGAGAATACCTTTCACTGGTGACGGATCAATCAGCATGATTGACTAGCAGCTACGGCGAGGAAAGATTTTCTTCCTACCCCAGCGGTTATTGTGTGGGCGGCTATTCACAAGTCCATTTTAAAACGTGTCCTTGGACATAGAGGAAGAGTAGGTCCTGGAATTTAATGGTATTATGTCCTTCAGCCTCTCTGTGCTCCACATTATTATTTATTTATTTATTTATTTATTTTTAATTTTTTGGATAATTAAATACCAAGCACTTCATAAGCTGAATAAGGTGCATTAGGGGGCTATGATTGAAAATCACTGCTGGAAGACATCCTTCTAATTCTAGCAAGGTTATGTTTGGACATTATTTTATATTTGAGAAGCCATACTGTTTAGTAAACATCTATAATTTACTAGCCATCTCTTTATTTTTAAACTAAACTTACCTGGAATGGTTGTGGATTGGATTAAATTAATGATCTTTTATACAAAAATATGGTTGTATGCTGGAGTGCACGGTGGCTTTGTGGTTAGCACCTTTGCCTCGCACCTCCAGGGTTGGGTGGTTTGAATCCCAGCCTGTGTGCATGGAGTTTGCATGTTCTCCAAGTGCTTGGGGGTTTCCTCTGTGTACTCCGATTTCCTTCTCGAGTCCAAAGACATGTGTTGTAGGCTGATTGGCAGTTCCAAATTGTCCATCGTGTGTGAATGGGTGTGTGACTGTGTGTGTGATTGTGCCCTGTGATGGGGGAGCACCCTGTCCAAGGTGTTCCCCACCTTGTGCCCCGAGGTCCCTGGAATAGGCTCCAGACTCCCATGCGACCCTATGTAGTATAAACGGTATGGAAAATGGATGGATGGATGGTTGTATTCCAGCAAAACAATAGCACTGCATGAAAACATCCTGTAAAAACTAAGAGCTCAGTGACATTTTTATGGTGGTGCAGCAGCTAATTGCCACATCACAGCTCCAGGGTCCATGGATGAATGAATGAGTTTCACATTATTTCAAATTATTATTATTTTTAAACATCCACTCATGTTAATGGAAATAACAATGCAGTAAGTCAGTATATATATACATATATATATATATATATATATATATATATATATATATATATATATATATATATATATATATATATATATATATATATATATAAATTGTGACAATACCCACAATTTGTAAATTGTGAAGAAATTTGACAATACTCTGACTTAAAATACATAATAATAAAGATATATACTCACTGGCCACTTTAATAGGAACACTGTCCCCCTTCAAATTTATGCAATTATCCAAATCAGCCAGTCATATAAAAAGACCAGGCAATGTTTTTCCAGTTGTTAACTATATAATTTCGATGAAAGTGTGCCCATTGTCACTATCACAGCCTCAGATTCCTGTTCTTGGCTGACAGGAGTGGAACTCGATGAACTTCTGCAGTTGTAGCCATCCGTTTCAATGTTCAAGGCATTATGCATTCTGAGATGCTTTTCAGCTTACCACAGTTGTAAGGACTGATTATTATAGTTACGCTAGATGTCCTGTAAGCTTAAATAAGTCTGTCCATTGTCCTCTGCCCTCCCTCACCAACAAGGCATTTCCACTTGCACTGGATGTTTTTTGTTTTTCGCACCATTCTGTAAGACTATTGTGCAGGAAAATTCCAGGAGCTCAGCAGTTTCTGAAATACCCAAACCAGTTCATTTACATGTTAACTGATTGCCCTTTTCCATTCAAGAAAGGTCAATAAAACTGGTCTGCTCAGACAAAAGTCAATATAATCAATATCACACTCTAATAACTATGAAGAAAATCAATTGTTGAACAAATGAAAATAATGATGCTCCTATCCCAATCTGCTTAATGGAAATATAATGATGTGCTTTCAAATGAGTGCTTACTGTTTCTAATAATTCTGTAAACATGTAGCTCAGTAGCTATCCCACACTAATACAAACTCACCCAGACAGTGATGTTACAAAATACATCCTAACTTGAAGAATGCTGCTGGAGCACTGATGGAAAATTCACATTACAGTCACATTACAGCACCATTTCGGAGTTCTGTCTCACTGGCTCCTGCTGTTACTCTACCTCATTTTGTACTTTTTCTTTTCTGGTAGTGTAGTCATTTACGCCGTGATTGGTCAAGATTAGGAAGTCCTGTAGATGATACAAAATCACTTTGTTTTTTGTCCGTCCCCCCCCCCCCCCCTACAAATTCTGTGTGCTCGATTTCTATCTCTTCCCAGTTCCAGGCCTGCACTGTGCAGTATTTTACTATGTAGTAATCTAAAAAAAATCAAAACATAGAACATATTTTACATCTTACATTGGAGATTTTTAAAAGTAAATAATAAAACACAATAGGGCATGCTATTATAGGAAAATAATCAACGATGGTATGATATGATGCATTGCAAGTGAAACTGAGCAGCCAAAGCTGATAATTTTCCAATAACAGCATTTCTGGAAGAGTTTTATTACACCCAGTTACACTCTTATTTAGTAATAAATGTCATGTGGTACTGTTTATCCATTTATAGTTACATTTAATGTTGTCGAACATCTGTGAGACAAGTTTGTTCCTGTTCATATTTACGTTATAGTATATATCTGCTTCTTCATCATTGTTTCCTCATCAGTCTCTCTCTCTCTTGAAGTTAATAACACTAAAGCCAACCAACCAACCAAACAAACAAATGCAGCTTGTCATGTTACTGAGAAACCAGAAATGAGCACAGGTCCTCTGTCCTGAAGACTTTGCTATGATTAAAAAAAAAAAAAAAAAAAAACTTACTGAACACTAAAAGCGCTGATACTGGAGACTCCTTCCATAAATGTTAAATAAATATCACTTTACAGCAATATAAAATATAGCTTCACAATATAAAAGATTTGTTTTAGTTTGTTAAACAACATGTTTGTTAATATGTTTATTACTAACTTTAGACTATATGGGGTGTCTGCCGTACAGATACCTGGGAATTAGCTTTTACTATAGAACAATAAAGAAAAACAATGTCAAAAATTGTATTAACCCTCTACTGCATGAATCATTCAATTTACATCAAAAAAATATTTTCATGGATTTTTATTACTTGATGTAAAATTTAGGGGGTGAAGTCGGTAAACTGTTGCCATATGGTGTTCAATAGTGGAACGTATCATATATCATATATCATCATATCCAATTACTGCATTTTCCAGACTGTAAGTTGCAGAGTTTTTTTTTTTTTTTTTGCCACCTAGTAAGGAAGTAAAAGAAATGAATTAGAACTAGAAAGGAATTACAGTTGTAAAAAGTATGTGGATGGATTTACTCACTCAAAATTCATTAAAAAAATTAGATCAAAATATGTTTTGGGTGAAGAATCTTTTTAATTCTTTCTCTTGAAAAATAATATTTAGAAAATATGTCTGAAATTACAACAGTTTTTCTTACTTTGAATGTGATTAAATGTAAATATACTGTTAGAGAAGCCTAGTGTCTTTTTTGCTGTGTAGGCCTGTTTCAATTCATGAATGCACATACCACAGTTCCATTATCGTATGTTGTTGCCATATGGCAACAATAAAGTTTTACCATTTAACAGAATACACAAAATATATAAACTTGTTTAAATGACAAAAAATAAATGTTAACTTATCTCAGATAGTGTTTCAAAAAAAAAAAAAAAGTAAGTAAGTAAGTAAGTAATCAAATTTTGAGAGCCCTCTGAGGATGACCTTCACCATGCCATGTGATTGCAGAAAAGGAAGTGCAAACAGCACCTGGAGATAAAATAATTGTTGCCATATGGCAACACCATGCAGTAAAAGGTTAACTATTGTCACTTCTGACCAATCAGGTTTGAGAATTTGACAGTGCTATGGGATAGATTTAAATACTGACTGTTTTGTACTGACTGTTACGGGATAAGTTGTTTTGGTCTGTTATATGTAACAAAACCCTCTGGTGCCTGATGGGAGAGTTTGGTTCAAAAAATGTCCATCACCACACACTTCTTTTGTTCCTATACAATACACAGTCCAGGTCTTTTTACATTTGCTCCTATCTCTCAGGCAATCATGTACACTCAGCACATGAATGTTGAGACACATGAAATGCTTCCCTGCTTTAACACACCTGATGAAGTGCATGATAGGCTTAATAATTCACCAAGGAGTTGACTCAAGTGTGCTGGAGCAATGAAACCGGTGAGGTATGCAGAGGAAACAGGATTGAACTGGATCCCAATGCAACAAAGTGACAGACATGAAAATATTTTAGCTGGAGGATCTACGTAGTAATTAACGGCTATTTAATATTGCATATCATATCTGGGAAATATGGAGAGAGAGAGAGAGAGAGAGAGAGAGAGAGAGAGAGAGAGAGAGAGAGAGAGAGAGAGAGAGAAAGATCATCATGACTGCTAGGTGGAGCTCTTACACTGCTGCAATATGAGTTTCTCCCAGTCCACCTTGTGCTGTAAAGTAGGGTTGCCAGATTGGGCAAATTGGCGGAACCTGTTTAAATTATATTATGAGGACTTAGGCTTAAGTGGCACACAATAGGTAGAGCCTTTAGACTAAATGAGGAAGGTAATACAGATACAGAACAAACTTTTTATTCAAGGGAATATGTTGCATGTTTATAACACTGCTAATATATAGCAAACATAGATGTATATAGCCTTGTGCAAGTAAAAGATCACTGGTGCAATTTGAAGTCATGGTTCTATGCAAAGTGTGAGCAAGCATGGGTCTAGGGTGTGACAATGAAATGCTAGTGCTCAATGCCGTATCAGGATTCACTGGTCCTCATAAAAAGTATCAATATTGGTGCTACAACCGGCCTGAATCATTGTATTGGTATTGAAATTTCTGTGACATATTTTCCTATTTGATTCATTGACATATTATTTGTTAGAATGATGGTGTGAATGTGCATGGTGCCCTGAGATCCCATTCAGGGTGTATAACTGCCTCACATCCAGTGTTTCTAGGATAGGCTCTGGATCCAGCATCAATCCTGACATGAATAAATGAATGAATGAATGAAGGACGTAAATATGGGATGCAAAATGTCTAAAAGCAAATATTCATTGCTTGTTTGATGTGAAGATGTAAGGTATCAGATCAACCGATACTCAGCGCTCAAATATTAACATTGTATCGTAAAATGTAAAAAAAAAAAAAAAAAAAATGGAAGGAGGAATTTATTCCCTATTATACTATATTATCTTACTGGATAATTTAGTTCCGGTCAAATATACCTGATTAAGTACTTGAACAAGAGCCACAGTTTGATCAATCTCGGCTGGATCACCTAAGCGAGGGGGGTATGATAAGATGTTGAACACCCGATGGCCCCAGGAACAGCACACACTGATTCGGTTTAGGACTGAAACTGAATCTCCAGGAGCAGGGTTGACGATTGCTGCTGAAAAAAGGAAAAACAATAAAGGATAAAAGAACAATTGCAACACATTTGAAAGATTAAACATGCCTATGTTACAATAGTGCTTTTTAAATCACCACAGCCTAAATAAAACTGAATAATAAAAATAATTTTTAAAAAAATAAATAAAAATAAAAAATAAAAAAAACACAAAAAGCTGAGAAATCTGGTGCCAAGAGTTCTGGATTGGTTGAGTTTGTGAACATCTGGCAACCCTGCAGCTCAGCCCCGCAGTCCGCTCGCGCTGAGACTACATTGATCTGTGCGTGTGTTTCCACACAGCCGCGCGCGCACAGACACGAGTTCCTGGAGCCGCTGTAATCACGGCGTGATTATCATTTTTTTTTTTTTTCGTTTTTCCGTATGCAATCAGAGCTCGAGCAAAGGAAGAAACCTGAGCACACGGAGGAAGCCGCTGCTTCTTCATTCAGTCTGCGGGAAGGAGAGCGCGATGCGGCCGCGCCGCCGGAGACACGGTGAGCGCCTGTGAGAGAGAGAGAGAGAGAGAGAGAGAGAGATAATGTGCGCGTGAAGCTTTTCACTGCCAGAGGAAAAAACAACAACCGGACACTTTTTCGTGCATGTTGTTAACTCAAAATCTCAGTTTTTTGACAAACCTACCCAGTGGACTTGATCTCGTGCGGCGCTTGGAGACAAACCCGAAGGTGCAGAGACGCGTTCCGGTTTGGTTCAGTTGCACGCGCTCACCTGCGTGCTGCATTTGTGCGCCTCTATTATTAAAACAAACAAAAAAAAACAAAAAACAACAAAACAAATAACAAAACAAATATATGCCTAAAAAAAATTCCACAAAACATTAATGTCTTGTGCAATATTCATTTTTAATACATGCACACTTTTGTTTTGCTGAGATTGAATCCTTCTAATGATTGATTCGATCATTTATTCATTCCTGCACCCTGATATCTTATAAGCTAGTAATGCTTTTGATGGCGCGCGCGCTCCCTAATTAACCGCTTAATAATAGTAGCAATAATAAACACATTCAAAAAGAAACCTTCAAGGAGCAGGAGAGACATCACTGGACAGGCTGAACGGATTATCGCAGTGCAGCGATCCAAGTGTTTTTGTCCAAACGGAGGAGTCCATCTGAGCAGTCTATATATTTCTATATAGAGAGAAATATAAGGTAGGATAAATCGAAAGCTTTGTAAAATTGAAATTGCTCTATTGATCAAATGCATTAAAGTGGAATTTTTAGTGGGTGATCTGTTTGTATATATGAACCTGGTTGGTTATTTAGGGACAGTACATTTTGCTTATGGAATCAATAGGGATGAATGTTTTCATGTGATGAATGGTATAGGAATGCTGATGAGTGTCATGGGTGATGCTATGGAAGTTGTAGTTCTTTACTATATGCAAGCATGTGTGTTAAAGAATCTGGGCTGAAATGCTGCATCTGATTTGATTGGCGTGCTGAGCTCTGGGATTATTGGAGCAAATTTTGGTCACTAAAATCCATGAATCAAGGTGAAACAGGGATGCATTGGGGTTTTTTTTGGTGTGTGTGTGTGTGTGTGTTTGTGTGTTTGTGTTTTTGTTATGCAGGACAGAGTGTCATGGAGCTGGAGTGCAGCTGCTCCATACATAGTTACAGACAGATCACTTTAACATAGACTCATTCGTTGTCATTCTAGAAGCCCCATAAAATGACCGCAAACTGTATTCATCAGTCAATCATTCATTCGTTCGTCTTTAGTAATCGCTTGATCCGGGCCATAATGTCGACGTGGAGCCTATCCCGGGAATATTAGGCATGAGGTGGGAATACGGCAGTCCAAAACCAAAATCAAATGAAGCAAAGATTGACTCTGAGATATAACTCGCTCATGATCTACGGTTTGGACTCACACACGGCGTGGTTTTAATCAAAGGAGGAGGCGCTGAAATCTCAGATGAGGATCGTGTCAGTGTGGCTCATGTTGTAGAACGTGGAAAGAATTGCAGAAGGAGACACTCGGAACTCTACGTGCCTTTGCTGTGGCCGAAATTAGAGCTCTGGGATTTTAAATCGCACCCATATGAGATGTGATTACACACACTTTCTGACGTAAATCATGGTTCAGTTCCTAACATTTTAACAATTTGTTAAAAGTGTGTTGATCCTACAGATACAAAGGGTTAAGGCATGACATTACAATACATTCGTTTTGGTCACATCAATAATTCTTTTTTTTTTTTTTTTTTGATAAACTGCATCTATAACATATCTCATCTTAAACCATAACAATAAAATACGAAAACTCGTTTTTCTTTCGCTGATTTTACCTGCTCACTGAAGCATGCTTTAAGCTCCTCCCCCTTGATACAATGATGTCATATATTCCTGGATGTGTTTTTATGATATACACGTCAATTACCTTTATAAACAGTTACTAGAGTGGGAACACATTAAACCACATTGTATTTTTATTTATTTATTTATTTTTTTTACAAAATTGTCCTCAAAATCACCTTTTTTTTTTTGCCCTACAGTATATGGAACCCAAAAAATATCTCAGTTCCTTAATGACCGGAACTCACGAATGCGCTATGCTCACTCCTATTCCTATTTTAAAGGAAATTTCCCAAAATGTATTCTTGAAGTCACGTTTTGGATTTTACTCTGAAAAGTGGCATAAGATATTTTTTTCTAAAGAGTGAATAGTATTTTCTTGATTAAACAATAACGAGATTATTTTAAATTTTTTCTGTAAAAATTCTTTCTCTTGACAGTGAATCAAATATTTTAATCCTAACAACATCAAAAGACTAGCATTTTGGTTTTATTATGTATGCAATAAAATGTTGCATATTTAATTATTATACAAAGCTTCACTTGCATAAATATATTGTACATTTTTTTTCCCAGTACAAAAAAAACTACATAAAAGGCAAAAATTTAATGTTATACCTATTGTTAAAAAAAAAAAAAACTGTTTACTTGTAGTGTCTTGCTTTAATTAAACAGTTTGGTCTACCTCTGAAAAGCTACACTGTAACTGCATTTCAAAACAAAAGATTACAAACTAGCATGTCCACTATCTACTTAACTAAGTGAAGTCTTCATGGTATCTTGTGTTTTGGTTCAAAATGCTCATTAAGCACTTCCTACTATTAAAATTTGCAAAGAGACCTGGCTGATGAGCAAAAAAGACGAGTGTGTTTGTGTGTGTGTGTGTGTGTGTGTATAGGTTTGCTAGCATGTTCATTGTATTGCTAGTTCTAAACGGAAAAAAAGATGAACAGACGTATTGATTAGGTCAACCACTGTACTAACGATAGCATTTATTCACACCACTTCTGTCACTTAGATGCTTCCTGGGTTTGGTGCTGAGTGTGTGTGTTTGTGAAGAGAGGTAATTGCGAGACTTGCTTTTTTTTTCTCTAATTGGATGCCAGTGTGTGTTCTTTGTCCCAAGGACTTGGCCGCCATTTCTCAGCCTGTACCAATTTCCATGCAGTAGACAATAATATCTTTAGGTACATTGATATCGTGTGTGTTCGTGCCCTTAGATTGCATAGAGAGCTGTTGACCTCGGCCTTTCTGCATTGAGTGAATGGCTGTTGGAGTGTTTAGCTGTTAATGCCTCTCTAAATGACCAGAGAACCTCGGCAGTTAACTGGGCAGTTAGCGCAGCATTAACCGAGACCTCATCACAGGGTCCTGGGAAGGAGGTGTGCTGCTTTTTTCGGAACAGCAGCGGAAGAAGAAGGGCAAAGGAGTGAGGTGTGCTTGGATGAGTTTAGGAAATGATACAGTTCCACTGCTCTCCATGCATAGATGTGACTGAATATGAATGAACAGATAATGTGTTCTAAATAAATACAAATACAGATAAGTTCCCTGGGCATCTGGTTAAGACTAGAGGTGTGCATCAGGAATGGGATCTCATGAGACGAACAAGTTCAAGTTCAAGTTCAAGTGGTTTTATTGTCGTTTCAACCATATACAGCTGGTACAGTACACAGTGAAACGAAACAACGTTCCTCCAGGACCATGGTGCTACATAAAACAACACACTAAACCACATGAGACGACACAGAACTAAAGAGCTACACATTCTACATAAAGTGCATGTGCAAACAACACAAGACAGCACAGTAACTCCTAAAACAGGACAATGGGCATAGTAAGTAACAGTGTCGTGCCGACCAGTACACATTTGCAAGAGCAGGAGATTATATGAAGCTCACAGGACAAGCAAAGACATGCATACATTTACAGTGTTCATTTATTCATCCTTAGTAACCGCCTGATCAGGGTCATGGTGGCTTAAATTAGGCTGCTATACAGTAGAATAAACTAAATTTGTTTGAGGCAGGAACAAACAAAAGTAATAACTGTGTAAGCATACAGCTCTATTTGAGACCGGTTATGAACTTGAATGATGTACCTGAGGTTGAGGAACTGTCAGAGCCTCAATTCATGGCCATGCTGATAGTGCTGGCATTTCTGCCTCTGTTTTTTTTCCCCAGTGTTCATATTTAATTAAAGAAAATATAAAGACTCACTCACATTGACACAGATACTGATATGTGGATCACTAAACAGATACAGATAATGTCACTGAGTTACTACATAGTCTACATAGTCACCTGATCTATAGAGAAAGCGCTTGGCAAGTTCATTCATAATGACTCTATGCAAGTGAACTTGCTGTAAATAAACCCTACAATGACCCGAGTATGATTTTTTTCCTCCTAATCAGCCATGTCATATTTCTTTTTTCCTGCTTCTCTGCAGTTTTTCATGGGGAAAATTGATCTCCTTGACTGGCCCTTTGACCCCATCTGGTCGCAGATTAAATCAGCGGGCTGCACTAATCAATGATTATTGGGTTGGGGAGGGGCTTATCTGCGCCGATGGTGTTTGAAGATCAGGAAGTGTCATACTGTGACCAATGTGTGATGAACAGATTGTGCTCTATGGATCGACAAGAATGCCTCTCATCCAAAAAACAAACAAACCCAAAACCAACCCTTCTCATACTCTCAGCTTATGTATGGGTGTGTATCTGTGTGTGTGTGTGTGTGTGTGTGTGTGTGTGTGTGTGTGTGTGTGTGTCCATGTGCCTGGATAATCTAAGCACTGCATTTTTCTGTCAATCTACCAAATATATGAGCCGATGGTTCTCTTAGTGGAAGGCCTTGCTACAGGGCAGCTGAGATATTGCTTTTTCTTTATCTGTTACTTTTTTTGTATTGTTGTCAGCTGAAATCTCGGCCCGCAAAGTGCACCTAGTCTCTCTTGCTTTGCCTGACATGGCAGGCAGGGTTGCCAGATCCCTTAGGTACTTACGAGGAATTTTCAAGGTTCTGCCACGTCTTCAGTGAGTTTACACCCCCCCGCCCTCCTGCCACATGATTTAGCTCTTCTTACATCAGCTGGTATTTGGTTTTTCTCCTAATGAGGCTGATTTATAACTGTGCAGGTTAATTCGAAGCCCTTAGACAGCGAGCTCTGTGATTCGTTAAGCCCATCCTGACTACTTCCATATGGAACAATGTCATTGGCTTTCATGCTGTTCCTGGTTTTAGCTCCTGGAAGACCTCTTCATCCATTCAAGTAGATCTTTTACGCCCATTGGATTTCTGAATGGCATTACAATAAAATGAGGCATGTCGCTTTTCCATTAGCTTTGTTGAATTTAGCTGGTCTTAGTGCGATTACAGTGGACCTTTAAGATTTTTACTTGTTACAGTGGGGGGCACAGAGACCTAAAGGTTAGAACGTTTGCCTTGCACCTCTGCCTCCACCCTGTGTACGCAGAGTTTGCATGTTCTCCCTGTGCTTTGGGGGTTTTCCTCCGGGTACTCCGGTTTCCTCCCCCCATCCAAAGACATGTGTTGTAGGTTGAGTGACATTTCCAAATTGTCTGTAGTGTGGGTTGGCACTCTGTCCAGGGTGTCCTCCACCTTGTGCCTCAAGTATCCCTGGGATAAGCGCTATGGAAAATGGATGGATGGACTTGTCACACTGTATGAGATGATCACGATAAAATCATGTAAAATTCATGTCAGATCATACAGTGAAGATCCTCTAACGATAGACCTGAATGTTTCGTTTACGTTTCACCATTACCACATTTGTAGCTGTCTCGTGAGTTTTGCGTAATCCTATGTCATCCTCCTGGTGGCTTGTAGATGAGAATCATGGCAGAGGTCATGCTGAGATTTTAAGAAAAAATTTCTGACACTGTCAGCACTTTGTCATTGGCTATCTTTGGTCGCAGTGGCACAAAATCTTCATTCCTAGAACGTCGATTCAAGTAGAAAATAAATATACAGTGTAAAGCCAGCTTTAGTGTGGAGAACTTTAGTGTGTCTCATAGCTAAGAGTGAAAAGAGTGCTCTTGTGTTATTTTACTAATTCAGTGTGAGGCGGGTTCTCAAAATAACAGAGCTTTCGCCTCAGGGGGTGGAGAAATCGGTCAGTCTTTCTCCTGAGAAACTTGATTTAATAAACCAGTGGGTCTCTACATGTTGTTATGAGACAGAAATCCAGTTGTCTGGTCTCCCACTGTCAAAAGAAGACCTGGTCTTGGATCAACTCGTCTGGTTCTATGAGGAACATATGCGTAGGGTCAATTCAGGTCTGGTCTGAGATCAGTGATAAAGTTACTAAGCTCAAGGCCATGGTAAAAAGATAAAACTCTCTCATGTGGCAAAGACGCACAGATACACACAAACCAAAATGTGTTTCCCATGCACAATTCCTGATTGCAATTATAAGAAGGAAAAAAAAAAAAACCTCACAGTGAGAATCCATCCTTTCACACGAGGTTGCTTGGCTGCATAATGAGACCTCATTTTTCCAGAACAAGCACTGAACCATCATTTTCCTTACAAACCCTGTCTAGTGGTGAACTAAAACTAAATTAATTTAGATAACAACCTGCTTTTGAATGGAACTTGGCTTCCTCTTTTAACCGAGCTGTCCCAAACAATGTGAACGTGCGGTTTGTCGGTTTGCGGTTTAGCCGTTCCACAGCGTGACTCTGTTCTTAAATCCATCTCAAATTAAAAAAGTCTTGCCTCCCAGCTGGAGCAAGTAAAGTTGTTAGAGAGAGACACACAGATATAGTCTCGCAGCATAGCTCTGTCAGATACAGTTTTGAGGAGGAGAACAAGTGAAGTCTAACTTCCCAAAATAAACACCTCCCTTCAGGGGGGAATTTGAACTTGTTCGCCTCATGTCCTTGCCACGCGCTGATATGAGAGCGAACACCTGGTAGGAAGAACAAATCTTGTGATTAGAAGCAGCGAAGTGACATTTAATTGTAAAGCTCACCAATCTTGTGTGCCCGCCCACAAAGACGCACTACCGTTCAATTAAGCTGTTCAGAATCATCCATTAAGTCAAATTAGCGCAAGGCTATAATTAGCCACAGCGAGGTTCGTGGCGAAGGTGAACAGAAAGATGAATGTAACCCCATGTTCCTGTGAGATTCTGAAACTGTATCAGACACAGAAGACTGCTTCTCAGTTATCCGCTAGCTCATTTGATCAAGTATTAAGTTGCCGTTAAGGTATTAAAAACGCCAGGGATGCGTGAAGACTAGGAAAGAGCTTTCTTTACAACAAGGTTTTTCGTTTTTGTCATTAAATTTGCTTTGTTTATGAGCCTTAACAGGTAATTTGGTGTGATGGAGGCCTGATGTTCGACTGCAAATGGCGTCAGCTGCTCTGGCATGCGCTATAGCCATTTGTTAGCGCCGCCATCCACATACATTCTGTTCAATTAACGAAATTAATTCCTTGCCCAAGCCAGGAAAATGATTACAAAGGGAGGAGGCGCCTCCAGCACCTGATACAACAAATTGGGAACTCTGTACAGTATGTGTTTGTATGTGTATGCGTATATATGTTCGCACACACACATTTTGTGTACGTTTTTAACTGGTAACGTCCATTTTTTTTTATGTTAGTGCAAACCAGGTTTGTATAGGTTGCACTGGTGACAAGTTGACTCTTAGCTCAGCTCTGAATTAAAAAAACATGCTTGTGCAAAATATGATTATATCAGCATTCTTGCTTAAGCCTACTGGAGTACACAGCATCCGTAACTACTGCTGATATATACCATCTGCATGAGCCAGCACAGCAATCCATCTCTTTCTCTTTCTTTCTGCCTGTATCTGCCAGTGTCTCTCGGCCAGGTATCAGTTCCATCAGCAAGGTGACATCAGTGAGCCCTCAAGGGCTTGTATGTGACAGGAAATATAGAGAGCGTGTGTGTATGTATGAGCGTTTTCCAACCGTGAGCAACGAGTCAAGTGTCTATTTTGCCTGGAATTAAATCACTGCATCGCATTTCTTTAATGCATTAAAGCCGGCTTGGCGGAGGAGTAGGGCTCCATAGCAGGAGCAGCTGAGTCTTGTCTGAGACAGTAGTCTCGAGAGGAGATGAATTTTAGATTGACACTTGGCAAAGACGCATAAACTTTCACAACCAAACTCTCAGCTTAAATAGCCTCTTGGCTGAGCTGTGATTTTCCCAGCTCAAGTCGGGATTGCTTTTAAAGTATACAACAGAAATATTAAGAAACCTAACAATCCAGGAGAGTTTTGATAATTACCCCTAGGACAATTAGGTTGAGCTGAGAGTGCTGTGTTTATGTTGGTATCAAGGACTCCTTTTTTAATAAAGAGGAGCTGTTAAAGTGGACGATTCAGCCAAGACTAAAGTAACACGGTTTTGTGCTTCTCTGAAGGTCAGAAAAGCATTTCGATTTTTAGTTGTTTTTTGTTTTAGGTTTTGTTTTTTTTTTTTAATACGGGGTGAGATTGTGTTTTGGTTTTATGTCAAATGCTTTAGACACCATGCTTCCTTTCTCAACAAAAGAAGTTAGAAAGACAGTTGAGCCTATAAGAGGTTCAACCAAAGCCAAAAAAGCCAAAGCAGCAGGAGGTCCTCGAATCATTTCTCTCGGGTGAGTCATGCTGTCGTCTTTTCTCTCAGTTTTTGAAGAGGGGGTAGGATGGAAGGATATGGCTTTAATGCAGAAAATGCCATGGTGTGCAGGCTCATGGATGAAAAGAAAGGCTTCCTTTCTAACCCTACTTTTGTGTGAGGTGTGAACTACGGCGCTGGCGCTCCATAATGAAGAGGATTAAGCGAATCAATTCCAGCTCCGCTCTCTCATCACCCGTCCGCCCCCAATTACGCCAAGTTGTGCGGTTCTGCCCAACGCTGCGCTGCCAAATGGGGATTTACCCCTCAGCTGGGGGGTGTTAGTGCAAAAGGCAGACGGCCGAAATCATGGAGATGCCTGGGCTTGAGCCCGGGCTCAGTGGGCATGCTTCAGCCACAGCTAGGCAAACAGTGAGTCAGCCTCTCATTTCTTTGACTTTCAAGGATATTGAAGGAGTTTGGAAGATATGAAGGTGCCCATCTGGGCTGCTCTGGGACCAGCTTTGTGGTTTCTCTTCTATGCACAATTGACTCTGTGTGTTTAGGTAGTTATTTCCCAATCCTCATTCCAGAAAGCTCCGGTTTTGCTGACTTTTTTTTTCTTCTTTGTCTCCTCTGAACACATAGGCTTGCAAGGCTTCGTTAGAGAGTATGGTACGTTTTGTCAATAAACATGGTATAGAACCGTCCAGTTTAACAGAAAGAGGAAATTAGGCTGATGTGGCAGATGACCAACCATAGGTTATATCTTTAACTTAGCACTAAGTGCAAAACCTTTTGATAAAAACAGAATTCTGTGTTCAGAATGTCAGTCTGTGTTTTTCTCAATGGAAACCAGCACACGATTCTGAAGCTTGGGGCCATAAAAGTGTACAAAAGACATTAGATCATCTGTTTCCCATGGACTCAGATTAACTAACACCTGACAAGTCGAATCAGGGAGACTGGATTAAGTGTAGTGTATTAGATGGCAGAGAAATGGCATCCCCTAGACTGGGATTGGGAACCACTGGGTTCAGATGTGCGCCATCTGGCTATCTCTGCAGGCTCAGACATGATCCGATCTGGGAGTCTTCCCACCATCCAGAAGGTGTTTCTGGGTGGGACAGTGCCCATCTGGGATGCTTTGAGACCCGTTTTGTGTTTTCTCTTCTGTAAGGATGTGGCTACACTCTCAAGGAAAAAGGTACTATATTGTACCTTTCAAACATCATTTCTTTTGTACCTTTAGTGTATATGTTTTAACTGGCGATGGGAATATATGTAGTGTACCTGAGAATGAGTTAAGGTACAAATTTGGACCTCAAGTTCTTGAAAAGATTTAAGAGTAAATCTTTAAAAGTACACTACATGCAACTTCCCAGGACGATGTATCCTTACAGGTGCCAACCATATTGTCAAGGAAAGGTAAAGTTTAGTAGGTTATTGATTAAATGACTCTATGATCAGATCAAGGGGCTTGTCGCCGTGGTAACAATGGCCGGAAACAGAGTCATTAAGCTCTTCCTGAGCCCCGTCAGAAGAGGGGATGGGTTTAACTCTTGTAATTTATGCATTCAATCTGAATAAGAGCTCGAGAGGGCATGATGCACGAGCAGTTTGCCAAAACGAACAGACACGTCTGGAACACACACACACACAGACACACACACACACACACACACACACACACACACACACACACACACACACTGTTTGCAGATCCACTTCCCAGGCCCATGTGTTCAGTCAGAGAAACACTCACACTCTCCCTAACGTGCCCCATGTTTCCTCTGTCTTCCCACATCGTTAGCATAGCCCTCAGGGTCAAACCACTTATGCACTGCCACTACGCACAATCACAAGCACAGACACAATATGCGCTGAGTAACTGAGGCAGTGTCAGTGTTTTCCTTCTTATTTAACTCATAGAACAATATTTTCACTATTATAACTAAAGCTAATTGCAGAATTTATCTCTGTATGTGAATAGCTGTGTGAAATAAAGGCAAGTTCTTCTACTTGTCAGTTGCCAAATGAATCAACCTGAACATTACAAAAGTGTCTCTTTGTTTAGAGATGTATTCGTAGGTCACTGAGGGTTGATGAGCCTGTTGTTTTCTCTTAATGCGTTTAAACTGCAAGCGTAGTGTCAGAGTGTAGTGTTTGCACATGCTTTAATTCATTCTTCAATGGGCTGACCTAAAACTGAGCACAGGAAATACACCACAGTGGGGGGCTCGTCCTCCCCAGGGTTGCACTGTCACTGGCTGTGCAAAATGCCATTTATCTTAGCTTGTCACGCCTTGACTCGTGGATGGCTAAACAGTATGACTCGTGGGATGAACAGGTCAGGTGGGAAACACAATAGCAAGCCTTCAACTGAGCCAGGAGGAGATTGAGAGTGAGGAGTTAATGCCAAAATACGGACGTATGCGCACCTTAGAAGCTTGGAGTTTGGCAAAAGAGTGCTTTTCACTTATTTTTCACTCTGGCAAGGATTTGCATTAAGTCCAGCACCACTGACAATTGGCAGCGTCAACCAAGTAGTTTTCATTTGCAAGAACAGGCGAGGATGCAATGAGACACAGAACTTTGAAAACAACAATAAATGACTTCACCACCAACATTGACACAACAGGGTATACAGTACTTAAAGAAACTAATCAAGGACTTAACAAGGAACAGGTGAACACAACTGGGTAGCAAACCAAAGACAGGACAGGTGTGGAGACAGGACAAGAACAAAAATCAAAACAAACATGTGCATGGTGTTCATCAACATGAGAAATACATGGGAAAGGGAAAACCTTAACAGGAATGCCATTTGAGGGTAATTTTAAATATCTAAGTATGATATTAAATAAATAATCAAATAAATCATTCACATCTCACCCACTCCAGTCCTTAATGCTTTCTGGTGATCTTGGAGTACTTGGAATTCATCATTGCGAAAAATTCATAATTTGCTTTATTGTTTGGCTTGTTTTTGCTGCAGACTACCTTATTAACAATGCACTATTTGATAGGCTGCAGTTTTCAGTATGGTTTCCTTTTAGTGTCTTCCTCATGTCGTCTCAGGGAGTTTTTTCTTGCCACTCATCAGGGATCTAAATCTACGTCCAGATTCCGGTAAAACTGCTTTGTGTCTATGTCTGTTGTTAAAAGTGCTATAGAAATAAAATAATCCTGATCACCTGAATTTTTTTTTTTGCTCTTAAAATCGAATGCTTGCTTTAGGGTGGTCTAGACACATTTCCAAATCTCACTCATGCCCTAAGATCGGTACTCAAGGAAAACCTGGCAATCTTGGAGGTGTGAAGTATGCACAGTTTCATTTCAATAATCCGAACGGGCCGCCAAGAAAATCAAGTAACTTCTCAGCACAAATTTCAATAAGATCTCTGTGTCTAATTGACATGATCTTTTAAACCTAAATGGCTGTGGTCCTCATAGCTCCACGAAACAATATTCAATGTCATTGCGACACATGAATTATAGTTTTGGCTTTAATGTAACTTCAATAGCGGAATTGTGAAAGGAGAACTTGTGTTTGTGTGGGTGGAAGAGAAACAGTGTGTGTGTGTGTGGGAGAGACCTGGGACACAATGCTTCATTGATACTGCGGAAAAACAGTGATGCCTTAGCCAACAGTTCATTTAACATAGTTCTTCACTCCCCACCTGGCTGAGAAGTTGCTCACACCCAGCCAAGCCCCACGATTACAATCCGTGTAATAAACCAGTTGCAGTGACCCATGTCTGTATTACTTCCAATGACATTTAGCAGCCCTGTAGTCACAACGAAATCTGCAGGAATGAAAATTTGGCACGTCTGTAGGTGGCCATGCCAGTTCGACGCCACATAATGGACGGATAAGAGTTGGCGAGGCTGCACTCATGCCAATTTCAGAGTTTATTACGGATAGTTGATCTAAATTAGAGCGTTTACTGACAGAAATTGAATTGGCTTATAGAGTTCCGGCTAAGCTGCTCATACTACAGGCACAGTCCAGCTGTGGCATAGTTACCGTCTTGCTTCGGAGCCATTCTGGCACTATAGTATAGACCTTCTTTCGATCATCTCTGACAGCTACAGCTTTATTTATGCTTTAACCACCCCCTTTTTTGTTGCTCTGTTCTGGGAAATGTGGTTTCCTAAGGCGGGGAGAGCAGAACGATTATTCAAGGGCCTTAGTGAAGTTAATTTATGGCACATTTGGAAAGTGTGTTCGGGCATGAATATGTAATGCAAAACTGCACCTGCAACAGAATGCTAATTACCATGCATACACACACAGTAATATTGCTAGGCCTCCCTTTTGCACCACTAATTGGACTTCAGTCGCCACTGCAGTGTTTGGTACTAAAGTTTGGGAATTTAAATGTCACAATGCTGCACGCTTCTCATACATCCATGGTGCTAAACGCGCTTTGTGATGCTGAGGATATTGAAAGGTAAATGCCACCAGGTTTATAATACCACCTGGTCAACTCAAGGTCATATTTTGTGTTAAGAGCAAAAATTCAATGTGTGTCAACCGTGTTTTATAACATTTTTTGGTGAAATTCAACACGAAACTTCTTAAAGCCTTCCATTTCCATCCTGTGTTATTGACAGGTACATTTACAGCACTCCAGGAGAAGGGTTGAGTGAAGAGTGGCCGAATGAATCAAATGAAAGGCACCATACTAAACATGTTGCTATGGCCTCGGCACTCCTCGTTCCAAGGTTTCAGATGAATCGGGCACCTCCACTGCAGAGAGAAAAGTCTCAGAGCACACAATTCTCTCCAGTTACAGCCTGTAGAGCAGAGAAGAGTGTTGAGGTCAGCTGTACTGCTCCCAAGAGCACCTTATCTTCAGCATGATAAAGATTCCAGCCCATTTTGTTTCTCTTATTTCATCATTTAGCCACTTAAACAAAGTGCATCCTCATAAATAAAGCATCACACTGCTCTGATATCACTCAGCAATTTTTGGCGGCGCTCTTTAACTATGGCATTGTGTTCACTCTCAGAAACTGGTTGTATATTTCCACTAAACCAAAGTGCAAATGGTTATGGTTTATGCTTTTTGTTCTAAGAAATATATAAGGAATTCAGTACTTGTGTATGAAGTTAGAAAAGGTAGAAAAGATCTATTGAGCAAAAAAAAAAAAAAAAAAACACCCAAATAGTCAGAACTTGGACCTTAGGGCTCTTCTTGAAGCTTATAAAAGACAGTGTCAATATGAATGATGTCAAAAGACAAAGTATGAATGCTAGCCCTGCCCCAAATCTTGATCTTGATCTTTAAATATTTTTATACAAGTATTTTCTTTCTTTCTTTCTTTCTTTCTTACGCTACCTACTTCATTAGTGGCATTTAATCTGAGATGCTTCTCCACCTGCAGCATTTTCCCCCGTCTCCCTCTTGGCTTAGTGACTTAGGCTCAATTGATTTTCCCCCAATCGATAGTGCGAAGTTGGAATTAACAGGAAAGTGAGCGGTGTGTCCCACAGGATCGGAGCAGTCAGTGGGACTGATGGATCTGGCTACAGCAGCCGCTATGCACACAAGAGGAAGGTGTATCTGAATTCAATCCATCATCTGACACATACAGCCAATGATCTCTGAAGCAGCTCAAATTGCCAACCAATAATCTCCCTCACAAAATCCCCCGTCTCCTCCCGCCCAATAACACTATATCCCTCGCCACTTTCCTGGCCTTCCAACGAGGCTCGGATTGATGGAGGAGCCTGGCAAGGCAGCGCGTTAAGACTATGACACACGTCTCTCTCACCTTGAACTTAATTGACTCTCTCTGAGCTTGCTCTTGGAATTTGCTGATGCCCAAGGTTTGTGTCCATCACAAGAGAAAGGGCTGGTGTTGACGAAGAGCCGAGTCCTTTTGTGGCACGCCGCAAATGAATTTGGCTGTCATGTGTTCACTAAAGGTTACAAAAGAGGTAAGGACAGCTCTGATTGAACCAGGAAGTGTAAGTGACAGTTTGATATGTCAAAAAAAAGTGTAGATAGATGTCCTCTTGTTGGAGTCATTTAGACTAAATGTGAGCATAAAATGGCAAAACGTATGAACGTAGTCCACCGAGTTGGGGACCCCATTTGTCTTTGCTAGTTTGCTTGTCAGCTTGCTGACAGTCATAAATGCCCCATGAGCAGCTCTGATAAAACAGACACAGAGCTCTTACTCATCTCTCAATGTCCCAGAGCTCCACGGAAAGGCGAAATGGAGAGACAAAGGCAAAAAAAAAAAAAAAAAGGCCAGACATAGTCCCAAAGAGTAGTGAATGCATTTCTGTCACAGACGTCCCTAATGTTTCATTGTCCCAAACGTCATGGGGATTGTCATGTAACCACAGCGAAGTGGGCCGTGCGTGTCAGGTAACCAGGGTGATGTGGACCTTGTGTGTCAGGTTGCTGCAGGGATTCGGTCTCGGCGTTTCCCCCCCGGCGATGAGCCATCCTTGCAGGGTTCCTCCGGCAACAGACGGTAATCAGTCATGATGCTCTGAAGGCTGCTGGCTCAGGTCAATAATGAGCAGGCAGGGAGCTGGGCAGCCACTTGCAATGCAGGTAGGACCCCTCTCAAGCAAGAGCAGGGCCCTTTTATTTCCCTTACAATCAGTGGAGTATTTCAAGAGAGAGAAAGCTGGGAATAGGCGTGTGTGGGTAGGTGAGATGGTGAGATTCTCTAATCATGTTTTCTGTGGCTTTAAGTGCATGATTACTGTGGTTGAGCCAGGAGAGGTTTATCATCGAGGATTGTGCTGCACTTCGGGAGCCAGGATCACGATGATCCACGTGGTGAGCTGATGCTGATAACTAGTATCCGGTGACTGTTTAATGTTCAGCATTTCCAACAAAAAACTCTTTCTCCAACACCAGATCATTCCTCTCACTCCTGTCTTCAGTTATTGAGTGACTCGGTAGGGTGACTGGTGCCATATTGCATTCATTCATCACAATCCTGACAGTGTCAGCAGGGTGCTTGTCCTCTGTCTTGCAGACTCTCCACTAAAACCCAGGAAATATTATGAGAAGTTTTTATGCCTGAGTGGTTGCAGGTGTGGGAGGACTAGAGGAAAAAACTGAGCTCATTACTCTAGTGGTAGCTAACCATGTATTAGGTTATCAAAGTTTGAAGAAGTAGATTTTTTTATTTTTTATTTTTAGAAAGTCATAGTCCTATTTCACAGTGTAACTGTAAAGGTGTTTATTTCTGTGAAGCTGCTTTCTGACAAGGTCCATTGTTGAAAGCACTATATAAATATAATTGAATCGAGTGTTTGTTCAGTTGAGAGATACTCAAAAATACTCCTCATAGATAATGCTGCAATTAGTCTGGCTAATGCAAATTAGCTATTAATGCATCCCTGCTGAAAAAAAACAGTAGAAATCATCACAGAAATTTTAATGGTTTCCACTACAAATACCATTACAAACTATCAGCTAACAATTAAAACCATTAGCATTACCATTGTAGGTCCTTAATGGTATCCACTAGACATAACATGCCACCAATAGTAGGCAGCAAATTACCAGTAGAGACCCACAGGGACCATTACAGTTTCAATTAAAACCAAATACAATTCCTATTATAACCATTAAAACCATTACAAATTCTATTAGGGCTTCTACTGTTTTTTGTTTTTTTTGCAGCAGGGATGACACTGTAATTTACCCCTGCATTCCAGAACTTCTCTTAGATTGGTGTGCAGGTCAGATTTTTCCATTTACAATATAGACCTTCTCTAATTTTCTATTAAATGAGGGTTTTAGCATCGCATGTAAGCTCAGTTTGTAATGAAATAGGCTCATCAGCTTGATTTGTGTTATGACTGAATCGATATTGATATAACTTGAGAGGCTGTAGCTTATCGGTTTTAGACCAGTGTATTATTTAGTCAAGTTGTTTATTTTTTGTATTATATATCTGTAGTATATTTTTAATGGGCAAAAAAAAAGAAACAAGCAAATATCATCATACATATTGTGTATCATAATTTTTTAAACTATATATATATTTTATGTTTTTGCCACTATTTGAACCTATTGTATCTTTAAAAGTTTAGCTACAGATCCGATGTGCTAAGCTAGTCAGCTGGCTAGTCACTTAGCTAACTGACTTAGATAGTGATAAACACTATCTAAGTGATGAATACAGTATATTTTGACAGGGCTGGCTACTATGAAGTAGTAACTTGGTAAAAATATAAAAAATTGAGATACAGATACTGAAATCCCACTGTGAGAAATGTGAGCTAGCTTGCTAACGTCTGACTAGCTGTTTGAGCTGGCTAGGAATGTGAGGGGTTTCTGGCATTTATTTGAGAGGATAAAGGTACAGAGACGGCATTCATAGGCATTCCATTTTTATTAGTTTATTTGCCATTAAAAAGCCATTAAGCAAAAAAACAAAAAAAAAAACATTAAAAAAAGGCATTGACATTTTTTGACACCATTTTTCCTCTCCTCACCTTGGTACAAAGAAAGCCATCATTTGGCAATGATTAGCTTTTTCATTGTTAAGTTTTCTCTTACTTAAAAAGAAAATGAAGTACCCTGTGTTCTGCGAGAACTGAAAAAATTTAACAAGTTCAAATTGAACTTTGGTGAATGTGCTTAGGAATGTGTTCATCCTTGAACGAATGAGGTGTGTAAAGAGCGTCTTGAGTGTGAAACGAGGGTGTTGGCGATGACAAGGTGGAGCAAAATGAGAAACTGTCGCAGGTTGATCAGTATGGAAGGCCAAAAGGTTCAAAAACACCTGAATTTTTAACACGTCACCAACACGTGTATTTCACGCGTATTTAATGTGTATTAACGTGTATTTTATGGCTGCTTTTGTGACAGTTTATATGCTGGTTTAGCTTTGTGACAGACTTGATTGGCTTACTGAAAGTATTAAAAGGCTAGGACAGAACCTGTACCATGAAGGTAGCTGAACAAACTCAGGGTTACAGGATTAGTTCTGAGTTGACAAAACCAAACCAGTGCAATCAGGCTTTGTTGATGCCATTATCTTGATAAAAATATTTTTTCATAAAACTGCAATTTAAATATATTATTTCTAAAGGCTATACAAAAAAGACAATGACAGAACAAATAAATAAGCTGATCTATAGCATGTTAAATGGTGGTGGCCTAGTCTATGAACGGTACACCCCCCTAAGCTCACAGAAATGGTTTGACCCAAGTCTTCAGCAGCCAATGACACTGACCCGTTCGAACTGGAGAGATGGTGATAATTAACACGTATTTCATGCATATTTAACGCGTATTTCACGCGTCAAATACGTTACATTTGCGCGTATTTGACGCGCTGATTTTTCACGAGCAAAGTTGTTGACATGGTAAAATTCACGTGGTTTTTTTTAACCTTTTGGCCTTCCATAGATCAGGTTCGCTCCTTGTCATTCTTGTGTCAAAGTTGAGATGAGAGAGATATGCTCCTTTAATGATGTGGTAAATTAGGTGCAGAAGTATTTCCCCTTTGTGCTATGCTATGCTAGTGTAGATTTATTGGTAATACTGTACATGGCATCTTTTTTTTTTTTTTTTTTTTTTTTTTGCCTGTGAACGTTAGCCATGTATGTGTAACAAGCATCTCATATGCGATGAAGGGTGTCAGCAGTGGCAGGAGTGTGTGAGTGCAATGAGAAAATGTCGCTGGATGATCCCGGTTGCTCCTTGTCATTCCCACATTTACCGGCAGACAGTTGGAGCTCAGTGGGAGAGGAGCAGCATCTCACCTCCTCCACATGCTAAATGTCAGGAAATAAAAGCGCTCCAGTGCTCCAACAGATCATCCTCTTATCGCTAACGTGCTGTTGCTTTCAAGTCTGCCTGTCCTCTAAGAGCTCACGTGGAAAAGTCTGGAGAAGTTACCAGAGCAAAGATGCAATACATATATAAAGCAATGCAAAATAGGACAGGGATGTTAATATTAATGCAATATTCATGATATGTTAAATGTACACATTATACTATACTGTTATGCATAACAGGTGCAATAGGTTTAGCTTTTTATTTCTGGCTTCAGAGTTAATGCGCGTATTGTGACAGCTGTGCTCACATTATAAAACCTGGTCAAAGCATTAGTCAGAAATGAGTAAATTAGATGCAAGGCACAAAGAATCAAGCTAATGATACAAAGACGAATCAGCAACACTCGGGTGATTAAAAGAAGAAAGAAAAAAAAAGATATACAGAAAAGCAACATTTCAGATGAAGTGATTTAATGAGATCCCCAAAAGTTGATGGACTCCCAGTTTGGCTGCCTCAGAAGGAAATCTAAGGGACATAATAAAACTATATGTATAAACATATATAACATATACTCACATATATTAACATATAATAGGAACTACTGTACACCCGCTGATTCCTGCAATTATCAGCAGATAATGTGGCAGCAGTACAATGCATAAACTCATGCAGATACAGGTCAAGGGCTTCAGGTCATGTTCACATCAAACACCAGAATTGAGAAAAATCTCAGTGATCTCAGATCTCAGTGACATGGTTGTTGGTGCCAGATGGGCTTTTTTAGACACTGCTGATCTCCTGGGATTTCCACGAACAACAGTCTATAGAGTTTAGACAGGATGGTGCGGAAAAACAAAAAACATCGAAGGCTACAGTAACTTAAATAACCACTCTTTACAACAACTATGAGCAGAAAAGTAATTCAGAAAGTCAAACCTTGAGGCAGATGAGCTTCTGCTGTTGACCTTGCCTCTGTCAAAATCACACCCCCCCCCCCCGTGAGCATTAATTGAAGATCTTGACCTGCATCTGCAAGATTTTGATGCATTGCGCCGCTGCTACCCGACAGGCCGATCGGATAAGTGCACAAGTGTTCCTATTAAAGTGGCCAGTAAGTGCATGTGATAATCATTTATGACTAGAGGGGTTTTAGAGTTTAAGAGTTTATTCCTAGTGTTTTCTCAAAATCCTTCTTGCTTAACCATGCGTGATGCCAGAAATCAGTTCCTAAAAAAAACGTGTGATAAGGTCTAATCATTAGGCGACTTTCATTCTTGCCTGATTAATTAATTTTTAATATCTTTATTACATGCTTCATGCTATTCCTGAAATTATAATAATTGTACTTGTAGTGCTGAATATCATAGGCACCTCACTGAGACAGTACAATTCATGATACGCTTTTAGAAAGATTTGCATGGCAATGCAGTAACTATTTCTGGCCCATAAGGTTTTTTGTAAGCAATAAGGTGATACTTATTGTCAAAAAAAAAAAAAAAAAAAAAAATACAAATTTTTACATTTGAAATACACACATTATTCAGACACATTAGCAAACATTATTTCTGATCTTAGTAATTCAGGAGCAAACATTAGCCTGAGGTCAGCTACTGCTGTGCCATGCTTATCAAATATATATATATATATATATATATATATATATATATATATATATATATATATATATATATATATATATATATATATAAAGTATTAATTCAATATTATTGGCTCTTCTTATTAAGTCAAAATTTTCATCTTGGACATTCTGTTATCACATTATGATCACATTTTCCTAAATTCAGGTTGTTTTTTCTTATCATCAGTCATGTGGGTGTGAAGGTTCTGGCATCTTCTGTGCCTAATCTGTGCTGTCACACAATACTAATTATCCATTTTTACCAGCGTATTTGATTTTGTTTGTTGATTTTGAATTGTTCCATCCGTACTATATATACTCTGTGTTTTTCAGCAGTATCTAATCGATGTGTTTCGCTCAAACTTTGAAGCTTGCCACTCCAGTGACTTTCATTTTACATGAAAGCAGTTCTGCTTGTTTTTATCTGCGTCTTAAACAGCGTTTTTGTGTAGTTTTAGTGCGAGTCTCGTGTTCCCGCTGGGGCTTTCGGTGAGTTGCAGTGTACTGTTAATACACTGTTAGTAAAATGATGTGCTCGGCGATCGCAGCCTGGTCTAACGAGAAGAAGGGGTGGAGCCAGGTTAAAATGTTGCCGAAAACATGACACGGGTGAGATTGGTGATATAAACTGGAAATAAATCAAAAGCAAAACATTTAAACGAGTCTTTATGGGCATTCAGATGTTGACATGTTGAGGTTGTCTTGGTGATGTTCAATGACAAGAGGTGATTTGTCATTTCGTTTAGTTAGTGTTCGACGTGTTACTACCATACAAATAAACGTAGTACGTACTACATATTCAGGTGTATAGTATGTAGTATATAGTATATAGTGACACCTTTTGACATGGTTTTAGCACAACCTTAATCCATTAGCTATACTTCCACTAAACATTTTTTTTTCCCATGCCTTTTTACCAGCTGTTGGTTGTTAAGCATCGTGTTGCCTTCCATGTACTTTTCAGTGTTGATAGTTTTTTAATGAACAGTTACAGCAACAGCTGTAGATTTTTTTTTTTGGCTGCTAGTACTCGACTTAGCTTAAACAGATTCAAAGACTTGTGTTCTAACCTCCTGTCTGTCCCCCATTGTGTGCTTTGTACGCACTCGCAGTCATTGTAGCAACTCGCCGGGGTGTTTAGTCCTTTCATGTGACACAGCGAAAGGTCTGATCGCATCACACTCGCTCGGACGGCAGAAGTGAGTGTGCGAGTGTCTAAAGATCTCACTTTTTTTTGTGTGTGTTCAGAAAGCCTAGTTAGTGTCAACTCTCTGCTCGGGCGTATGTGTCTGGGCTTTAAGCTCTGTTCTAGCCTGCGCTGAGATGAGCGCAGCTGGCTGGCTCCGGCTCTAATTGCGTTCGGGGAGGATTAATTGGGGCACCAGCTTGGATCCAGCCCACATCCAGGTAATTTAAAGATTTTATCTCCCCCCATTGCCGCTGAGCGCACCATGACTCTCAATATTTGTGTAAAATGATTAATCATGCTAATCTGAGTGCCGCGCCGGTCCCTTTTCATTGGTTTTAAGAGAACAAGTGCAAAATGGAATCATTCATAAATAGGTCAGCACAACAGAGAGCTTAATTTCAGAAGTAAGCTGGTTAAGATGTAGTGAAAAGCTAATAGGGAATGAGCTGAGACTACTGTGTTTAACAGTGTATTAAAGGTTTTCCTTTATCTACCCTGATCGACTTGCATATTAATCTTTACAATTAACACAATTAATAAGGTTTATTTGATTATTGGCTTTTTTTTTTTTGGTTGAAACTGCTTTCAGCAACATATTGGTGTAGTTTCACTTTCACGGTTTCCATACTTTACTTACAAGAGCCTTTGCTTCATCTCTACCTAAGGAGAGCGATGCAGCAGCACTTTAAGTCTCTTAGTCTGTCTAGCTGTCTCATCTGTACACTCCGCTCAAACAGATCCAAAGTGTCAACTTTTATGCGAATACTGCCATTGACACCATTGTTAGATCTGAATGGATCTTTTCTTTTAAAGCTGCAATGAATAAACTTGTACTATCACCTTACTGCCATTTCCAAGAGGATAAATGTACGTAAACAACCAAATCGTTCACATTACAGCTTTATACCAAATAAAGATACTAATACGACCTTTGATATCACGCTGTTTGGTTTGACCTAAGGTTATCCATCCCACCCCAGTCCTATCTTGGTATGTTCCCGTTAAGCTTGAGCTCCTCAGATATTCCTCCCTGCGGCATATCCTCCACCGACCTGCTTACATCGCGCATTACTGTATTCTTTCTCCAGCGATCAAGAGTGATGGATCTCATGGGCGGAGGTGGTCAATAACCCGTCCAGCCATATAATCAGCAGTAGCGGGGCAGGGTGTGACGTGTACAGTGAAGCCTCTGTGGCCGCGGCGTGCCTTCCTCATGTTTAGCAAATGACTCTGAGATGGCCGTCTCTGCGGCAGAAATCTCAATCGGAGAAGGTGCTCGGAGAGGACTTTTAATTGTGCCGGCACTAAAGGATGAAATTGAGCAGGAATGAAGTGCTTTTGGTGCATCGATTTCTTCTCCCCAGCGCTGGAGTGTGAGTGTGTGTGTGTGTTGTGGATGGGGGTTAGATAGATAAAGAGAGTGACAGCCGTATCCCACTAACTCACCCCAGCTACATGAGAATGTGAATAAGATGCCTGTGGAGTCTAAACGGAAAGCTTTTTTTAAAAAACTTTTTCTGAATTACATTTTTTTTTAAAAGGAAAAAATAACATCCTTTAAGTGGTATTTTGCTGTTCAGAAAACTGAATGTCCAAAGAGATTGCAAAAATCTATATTTCATTATTGTGCATTCTGTTCTAACAGCACTTATTTTAAATGGCTGTGCATTCCAGCAATTTTCCGTATATAAACTTCAACCACAAGCGGCATATCGCAGCCTTACTCAAATAACAATTCCAGAAACATAATAAGTATAAAAACAGGCCTCTTTGTGCCAGATCGGATGCTTCTTTATTGCAAAACTAAACTGACTTGCACCACCATCTGTGAACGACTGTGGTGATTGGTCTTTATAACAAGGTGTTCCTATAGTGACAGGTGTGTGATTGACGTGCGGTGATGAACCTTGTGGCAACTCGATGGCTGCGCAGCCCCAAGGTTGCCATAGCAATGAAAGATGTCTCTCCCACTTTCCTATGATGACAGAGAGGCGGAGGATGAAGGCGTCGTGCTGCGTTTTTAAGGAGTCTCCCATTTGGGTTTTTGGGTTCTTGGCAGACGTGAGCGGTTTCTCGTCTCACGTTTGGGGACAACCATCTGTCTCCAGCCTCGTCAGTTCTCACATTCCTGTTTTTCTCGCACCTCATACACAATTCATAAAAAAAAAAATTTTTTTAAAAAAGTTACAACACCCGCATTCCCAGCTTGCCTTCAGAATATTGTACCAGGACTTCTGACCTTCATCTCATCAGGTCCATGTTCTCACTGGTCCTTCAGGAGTTATCTGTTGGAATGAACAAATTGTACAACCTCTGCCGTACACACACACACACACACACACACACAAAGTGCCGAGTGGTGTTGAAGTTGACCACTACTTCTCAAAAACACCAGCAAACCTGCAGTATATCACAATCTCAGAGAAATGGAGGTAGCAGTGGGCTGAGGACTCTGGATGGAGAGGGGAAGCAGTAGTGCAGGGCCACTGCGGACGGATTGTCTTTAGCTGAATGCCAATGATGCAGGCAGGCCAGGCTTTCAGCTACAAAAAAAGCCCTGGATGCATTGCTATGCAGACCCTGTTCCCTTTCAAAGCACAGAGAATCCAAAGCCGAGAGTAATAGAGAGAAAGAGAGGGAGATAGAGGGAGAGAAGGAAGTAGGGACTGCGCTGCACTGCGCTTCGTGAACAACATGCTGCCGTTTGCTTTGATTAAAACTGACGCCCCAAAGCTCAAATCAGTTTTCTGTTTTCCCCCTCCTCGCCATTATATCTCTATGCTGGAGTACTTTTTACAGACTGTTGCATTGCCACATTAAACATGCTGTTTGTTATTTCAGCTCAGAATGTTCCTGCTCCTCAGGGGGTTAGCTTATCTGTCATGCAGTTTAGCTCTGGGGTAATAAACATAAAAGCAAGCGATATTTCATATTTAATATGTTTACCTACAGGAGGATGCTTTCACTGTCTAGCAAACATAATAATGTTTTAACTGAATGAACCAGTGTACAGTGCAATTAATCTAGAAATGGTAACATGTTTTTGGTCAAGGATACAGGATTAATTCTGAATGACTTTGTTCTGATTAACGCCTGTTACTTAGCCTTAATCTTTAGTGATTAGTTTATGGCTATGAAAATGACAATCTGAAGTGGTTATATTTTGTTTCATAGTGGCGTTCCACATACTCTGAACAGATGAGACGTCAGGGTTTGGAAATTGAAGTGGGGAATCGACACAATTTTTGAATCGTCGGTTCGGTCCACTGAATTACTTTGCTGGATCTGCATCCAGACCACAGTCCACCAGTTGACTATGGGGGATTGACCTCTGTGGGAGACACTGGTCCGGGTTTATCACAACAGTTAACCCCTTGGATAAATTGGCAGGTCCAGACCTCACTCCCATAACTACATTCCTTTCCTATTCATTTCAAAGCAGCTACTAAATAATTCATAATAGGGCTTTAAGGTGTTAAACAGCTTGAATAATGCAGCTGCATGCACTTTGGGCATCATGTACATAGGTAACCACAAGGTGAGGGACATTTCCCTTCCACTTTCCTAGAAATGTAATTCAGTAACCCCACACTTTCCCCCCCAAAGTAAATATTAGGACAGTAGAGCGGAAATGTATAAATTATGGAGCAGCTAGAACCTAACCACAATCCATCTCTGTCAGTGGACGATTTGTGGTGACCAGCTAAAGGGTCTCCATCTGCCCAACCGGCTGTGAAGCAATAAGCATTACAGGCAACAAGAGCTTATGATGGTCACAAACATGTAGACATTTTTAAAATGTGAAAATTTAGACTGTAATTTTTACTCTAGGTTTGATAACTAAAATAAATAGTGTATTGGTGTTTTAACATCATAATACATTCATAATGCACATGTTGTGAATGGGATATTAGAAGAGACTTTAAATGGCCTGCATGCAGATATATGGTATGTATGGTACATGTATGCTATGAATGGTACCTTCACTGCTGTTTCTACCATTTTGCATGTTATCATGGCCTCCTCAACTCTTGCCATCTTCATCTACTGCATGCATAACGCCCATCAACTAACCCTTTGACAAAAATTTAAAAAAGTATCCCAATTTTGATTTTGTGGGAAAAACTGCACACCTTGCAACACTGGTAGCAATACTACTAATAGCAGTAGTAGTCGTATTATGGCCCTAATTATACGAGTTGCCCATGGTTTGCCTTTTCTGTATCTCATGAGAGAAGGCAGCTCTGTTAATATAGCAGGTATTGCAACATAAAAGTTTCACAAGGGAGCTTTCCATGGTATAATAGATAACATAAGAATAATGTAGCATAAAATGAACAATAAAACCCAACAGCACAAAACAGTTTCAGAGGGTAGAATAAGGATAAAAATAAAAAATAAAAAAGTATAAAATAAGCCTGATACTCTTGCTGCTCCACCTTTTTAAATCAGTGACCACGCTGGTAAAGAATGTGGTACCTTTGCATGATGACACCAAAACCTAAAGAATATTATAATTAACTGTTGAATGTTTTATCACCTTCACTGCTATTTCAGAAATTGTGTATCACATGGCTTTAAGGTAATAAATAATGTGATCTGCATAACAGATAAACAGAAATATGGTATGGAGAATAGTAAAGAAAAAAACAAGAAAGTTAGGGAAAAAATTCTATAGCACACTAATGTGTTCTTTGGTTAGTCTCTGTGGGAATACCCTTAAGGGTTTTCTTAAGGGTTAACAATACAATAGTGGGTTTCTCTTTCAGAAATGGTTTCAAAATGTAGAATCCGTTTAGAAAGCTACAACCAATAACCATCTAAACAATCCCTGACAAACCGTACTAGGTGAAAAGAAAAGGAACACTAGATCCAGAGATCTCTCTACATCCCTCTGAGTGCCAGTGTTTATCTTAACCAAGATAATTCTCTGTCTTTCTCATCAAGGCTCTGAGTTTCTTCAGTCTTATCTTGACCATTGTTATTGCTTAGACAAACTTTACCTGTCACTGACCAGACAAAAGTGACCGCATTCCCCCATAATGAGGTGCCGATACCAGCAGGTATTACAGCTGCAGAAACTCAAGTCACGGCAGAACAAGTCTTCGGTATGCAAACACTGATAAAAGCTGCCCCGTTTGTGGTGGGAGTAGAGTACACTTCTCTGGGGTTATGGTGGGAATCTTAACAAGCAAGGATTCATAGAGCAGTCTTCAGCCTATGTTGCATTCTCAAGTGCTACAACGCTCAAAAAATGCTTGACCATGCGGGCAGATTGGCTGTTTGGCCACAGATGAGTAAGAGACCAGAAAGCAGTCAGTTTGTGTCCTTGAAGACTCTGACCACAAGGGTTGAATAACACAACTGAGGTTTTGAAATTGATCTGTAATGCGCATTGACAGGAGCAGAGGTACACTCTTAGAAAAGAAAAAAAAAAAACGTTTCTCGAGTGTTCTTCGCATGATTAAGGGTTCTGCCTGTCTAATATGGAGACTGGTTGTGATAAGGTTCCACATATAACCTCAAAGGCCTGTATTTTCTTTTACTATTTTTTTTTAAAATATTGCTTTTAACTATGCATACTCAAGGTGGTTGCTGCATTCATTTGATGACCCAATTGTGCAAACCTACAAAATGTATATTGTCCACATGATCAGTAGTGTGATGGTGTCATCAGTCTCTCTCATTGGTAGGATGAGAGAAAAATATTCTATACCCTCTATGTATAGTACCTTCACTGCTGTTTCTACCATTTACATGTTGCATGTTATCATGGCCTCCTCAACTCTTGCCATCTTCACAGTTTCCGTAATGGAAAATCAGATAAAGTGTGGAAAGGTATTGTGGTGCTGATAAGGTGTGTCTCATTAGGATGGTAGATGGAATCTTTATTCTAGGAGTGTTCCAATACAACCCCTTTAGAAAGCTACAACCATTAACCATCTAAAGAACCCCTGAGGAACCTAAGCTGCAAATTGACATGAATTTGTTAATCTAGTTTACAATAGCTTATTGATTTATCCCTAAAGGGTACTACGTGGAAAAATGTAAGCACTTATATTCCTTACCGGACTACCTTTTAAAGGACCAATTCCTGAACAATAGATTTGCACATTTTAGGTATTACATAGCCAGCCATTCTGGGATGTCGCTGTGGACTGTTATTAAGATACAGCATACAACTGTGGGCAAGCTCTGGTAACTCTCCTAAAAACATTTGTGGCTGTTGTCATGGTTAATGTTATCAGCTGTGTCTCAAATACATACCATTACCTTACAGTTATACTCCCATCAAGCACTCTAGAGGATTCTTTGGTTTATTCCTCTGGAGAAACCTTTAAAGGTTCTATGTAGAATTCTACAGGGGGGTTGCTTTTCAAGTCTCAAGTAGCACCCTTTTCAAAATATTAACCATGTTATCCATCCAAAGAACCTTTAAAATATTGTGTACTAAAGACTCTACCCTGCAGTAGACTGCCATTTCAAGGTATATTCTTGCATTGTTGCCAAAGTCTCTTGGGAACCAGATCTACCAAGATCCTGACCAGGATAAAGTACTTACTGATCTAGAAGAAAAGTACTGATATACTGCGTCCAATGATTACATTGGTATTGCACCATGTGGATGCGTAGCCATTATTTCTGCAACCACTAATCAACATGCCAAATAAAAAACAGTATATGTGTATCAGCCATTTTGTGTATGCTTAGAAGAAATCTAATATAACCCTGACACTAATCTCTAAACTGGGGAATATATATATATTTTTTGCCACTGCGGAGGCCTAGGACAAAGTCTTCCAAGTTTTTGCCCAACCTGTCAATTTTCACAGCCACTGTAATGAACGCTGTGCATTTTCCAACGTGCCATTTATAGTGAAACATAAAATATACTCAGACATCTGTTTTCTGGATTAGAGCTAAATCACTTTTATTCCCCACAACGAATTTGAGCGGCACATATTCAATGAGAGATTTCTCTCAAGTCTACCCTTGCTCTAATCTGTCTCCATCTATATTCATCCGTACTTCAATTGCTTCCCGTGTTTCATCTTCCCTCTGCCGTGTGTCTCTCATGTCGGCTGCTCGGAGAGGTGTGCCCGGATGGAGGGATGAGGCGGAGAGGTGAGACAGAGCGAAGGCTGTTAGCTGTCCAATTTTACGCCTGGCTACTCTTCCCTCGTTTTGCGTTTCTAGTCGCGCATTTTCTAAAATGCTCCATCAGACACACATTTGAGGTGAGACAGAAAAAAAATGAGCCGTCAGAATTGAAGTGCCACAATGGCTTCATTTAGGAAACCGAACCCTCATTTGGTGTTTTTTTTTTTTTTTTTTTTTTAAAGGAGAACCCACCCGAATGGCTTACATATCCATTTTTATAATTAACATTTGGTCTTCAGTGGTATTTTGTAAAGAAATTCTGCTTAAACGTTTCCTACATCACCCACAATGCCAGTTGACTACCTGCTGACAGTAGTGCCAGTGGGAATTCATCTTTACCTAAAGAGAATGACGCGGCAGCGCTTTAGTTTTTTAGTCTGTCCAGCTCTTTGACCTCCTCATCTGTACTCTCTGTTCACTCAGATCATGTTCCAAATCTTCAACGTCCATGTTAATATCTCCAACAACACCATCGTTGAAGCTTTGGAACCTGAACTGTCTGAGCATCTCAGATCAGTGTTTGGCTCAACTTCGTCATCTGCACTGCATTCTGAAACTCTTGAGTTCAGCGTTTGCACCAACGTCTCCACTACTTCTCTCACAACGTCACCGGAAAATAACGAGTGAGTAAAAGAAAACTCTTGCTCTTTTGTTTTTCAGAGCTAATAGCTAATAACCTGGTTGTTATCCCTTTGAGATTGTCGAAATTGTATTTTTGCTAAATGACATTGTAACTGCGCTAGCAATGTACTCCTCACAACGGCACACAACTACTAACTTCTCATAGGAATAATGAAAATACTGCACCAGACCAACAAATTACCCTCAAAATCACTAAACACATCACTTCAATATAAACCTTTTTAATATGCTTCAGTGTGGACGTTTCATTTAATGAGAAGGAGAAACGTGTTCATTTGTCACATATATAAAGAAACACTTTGGATCCTGCTTCTCCGTTTGCACACCTAATACACACTCTGTTTTTATCTACTTCACCTAAGAGTGTTTAGGCGTTATTTTATGAAAAGCAGAATTAGAATGTATGCTGCACGACTTGACCTTTTTGGAAATGCCGTATTGGTAGTAAGATCTCCCATGCATGTGTACGATCATGGGCTACACAACCTAACGTCCGTAAACTCGTGTTTACGTTTGGAATCAAACACATCCTGCAGTCGAGGGGCTGATAGTGCGTGTTTGACCTCGGGTCAGAGCACTAATGGAGGAATTAAATTACCCATTAGAAGCCCGATGTGAGCAGGCGCTTGCTTTGGTCTTGTATGACTTACACGCACGCACACACACACACACACACACACACACACACATACACACACAGAGCTCTGTGTCTCTATGAAACCCTATGTCACATTTTGGCTGTAGTGTTGAATGAGGGCATTGTTAAAGCGACGGTGCCTCTCTTGACCCCTTCTGGCCCATTTCTGGGGTTCACACACACTTGTCAGTCCTTGTCTCCAACACCATCACTCTTGATGCACACCAGAAACCGCTGAGTTTATTGGAAACACACGTGCACACACACACACACGCACACACGCACACACACACACATATACACACCTCACTTGCAATTACATCTGTACAGCCTCCAAGCTCATCCTCTTTTAAAGGGTCAGGGGGTGGTGAAGGTTACTGGAAACGATCCCTCAATTGTTTTTCATCCAGGATCTACCTTTTATACCTCTTATTTCATTTTTCATCTGATTATCTCTTCAATTTCCACATCACTCTAGAGCAACTTGAAATTTCAAGAGCCCTTTGGATAACCTGGCTTGTAATTGTAACATTTTTTTCCCCAATGATCTCTTGATAACTAGAAAAGGAAGAAAAAAAAATATCACCCAAGCTTCACTTCCTGCTATCTGCCGTCTTCTGCTAGCGGAACAGGAATTTGTCGAGTCTGTATATCCCTTTCTCTTGGTCTATGAAAAGCTCTTTGTCTGTGTTGCGGCTCAAACATGCATTGTGCTCGAAACTTACCAGGGACGCTGACCTCGATAGGTGGAATCATGTCCTTGACTGCAAATATTTCTGATTATGCACAGCTCACGGGTGACTGGAATCGCTTTGTAATTTATAGAGGGTCGGAAGGGAACTGGCTGATTGAAAATGCAGGCCGTGTTCACGTCGCTAAGGAGGTTTTTTTTCTGTGCCCGAAACCATCAGACGTCACCTGCACAATTTTCTCCTCTGCTGCATTTTGGATGTAACTGCAAGGAAGGGAGTGAGAGGAGACACACTTCATAGAGAGAGGAGTGTCATTATGATAATGCCGGGCTCCTGTACATGTACACACACACACACACACACACACACGCACAATGAAGGAGAGGGGAAATAATTTAGTTGATACTTCACACATGAATTACTGGTCATTCAAAAATAGCTTCACATATCAAGGTGCAGTTTACACACACACACACACGCACACACACACACACACACACACGTTAAGAGGTGTCGTTGCTTGGCTGCTTCATCGATCGTCTAAATCACTCAGCACTCCGGGGTGCAAACCCTTCCAATTTGTGTGTGTGTTGTGCGAGAGTATGGTTTATCCTTCCCTGCTATAGATTTGTGCTGTCATCCAAATAAATTGTTTGATTTCCTCATTGCTCCATTCATTCATTCCCTCGCTCACCTACTTATTGTATATGTCTCTCTATCATTGCCTTTTTCACTTCCTTCCCTTTTTTTTTATTTATTTTTTTTAATAAATTCCCTAATAGGGCTAATTAGAGCAGGAGATGCAGCAGAAGTTTTGCAAGAAAGTGAAACAGACATCCAACTCCAAATCTGAATACATTATCGTCGAATTTTCCCCAAGCTTGGGCGGCCGACATCTGGTTAATTGAACCCCGTAACATTTAACACTGGTATAATTTGACCACTTTGTGTAGACTCACGCTTGGGCTCTACCTCAATACAGTCACCCACCCACCCCCACACACACACACACACACACACACACACACACACACACACAGAAAAGGCATAGTCTCATTTTCTCCTTTAAAAACGAGACGCAGAATGTGAACGACTCTGGACAATGGGGTTCGAAGGGTTTTAATTCAACAATAAGGTGGGTTTATGACATTGCTGTTACTCTTCCATAAGTGCCCTCTCACAAAAGTGTAACCTAAACGAAAATAACTGTAGTCACTTAGACAAAACATCGTGTCCCCAGACAAAACATGTGGCGTTTCTTTCCCGATATTTAATAACAGTGCCAGTCTTGTCAGATAAAGATTCCACCAGTGTTCCTTTCAATTTGATTTACTCATCCACTGACAATTGAGTGGCAATTCCACTAGAGTTTGTGGCCTATTCTGGTGTTCGTCTGCTGTTCCAAGTAATTCCACGCGTGTTGTATGAAATCGAGTTGTCCCAGTGTTCCATCATGTCCGTCATACAAGATTTGGCACTATCAAATCACTAGTCCAGGCTCTTGGGACAAGATTATGTGTCTGGGCTATTAGTTTTTCATTCATAGTAACTCATGATCACAGGGTGTTATTCTCGTTCAGCAACAAGAGTAAGAAAAAAAAATTGTTTTGTTGGTGTGTGTATTAAACTAAACAAATGTTTCACGGTCATGTGATGCACTTTGATTCATTCTGAATCTTACTTCATCCTGAATTAGCAGTTCGTACAGGATTTCACTGAGTTTTTTTTTTTTTAGGCCAAAAATGCTTGATTTCGTTGCGGCTTTTTTCAAAATTTGCGAGTTTTTTATGCTTTTCTTTTTTTTTTTGCGGAAAACTACTTGAATTGACGAAATCGCAATTGCAAAAAGTTGTTTTGTGTGCTCTTTCACAGTGATGTCTGTTGGCCTTTTAGCTGTACTCGTGTTCGACGGACGTCAATCGAAGAGGGCTTTGGCTGAATGCGCGTTGTGACGACGCCACATAAAATCTGCGTTCATTTTGAAAAATCGCAAGCTCCTCCAAATACTGCGGTGTTTGCTTGATTTTGCGTTCAGTTTTGCGATCGCAAAAATCGCGAAATCCTGGAGGGACTGAATTACGCACATCAGCTTTTACAAGTCGTGCCGATGAGCTTTCATGGATGACTGTTGTATAGGTTGTATAAATACTCTTAAAGTGTAATGTAAAGCCATCATATGACTCTCCTGCTAGCACAACATGCCCTCAAACCTTGCCAAGAAAAAGAAATACGCTAACCAGGCGTGTATATCATCTTTTACGTAGGATATGAAGATGTTCCACCTCACATACTTTCTTAGAAAAGGGTAAGGCTGAGTCACCCCCTGTGCTGCAATTAATGCTCTTGTTTGTGTCTAGCTTGCCATACTTTATTACATTATATTTGCTACCTTTTTTTTTTAATATAGCGTAGTCAATTAGGTTTCCGGGCAACCAATGCATAAGACTGGGCAGAACATTAGAGCTCTCTCTTGCAAGGAGGGCTAGTTAATTACTTTTTGATTTGTCCAACCTTGCAGTATTGGGTTCTGCTTAGGCGTGAAGTACAAATGTAACCCCAGCCTGACGATTTGGTTATATTCAAATTGAGTCATTTGTTGTCCGGGTAGTTTAAGTACATATGAAATAGAAGAGTCTGCCATTATTTAATGCAAGTTCTCCAGTGTTTTTTTTGAAGCTACAGTGTGGAAGTTCCCAATCCACTAATCAAAGATGGATTGCAGTACAGCTTTCAAGGACCTAAATGACTAAAGTCTCCACTGATCTCTCTTTTTTTTTTTTTTCTTCTAAGAGTAGGACTGACCTTAGCCACAGAACAGCCATGGCCAATCTTAAGTGCTTTGCACGCTCGTCCTAATTCATTGATTTTTTTTTTTTTAACAACGAGTGCATGTGTGTATGTGTGAATGGCTCATAGTCATCCCCATACATTACATCCTCTGTCAACCCGGTCCCCATTTCCACACGTTACAAGCAGTATAATGTGACGTGGAAGTCGAGCAGGATGTATGGAGCTGCGATGGAGGCAAGGCAGCCGTGACTGAGGAACAGGGTCATGCATTCAGATGCGTCCGGCAAGCAAGAGTATTCTAAGCGCTGCATACTTCCAGGTCATTGTTGCAAACGGAGAACACATAGCCCTTTACAAGGTTAAATAAAGGAAATGAAGGAATGAATGACCTGTTGTACATATAACCCATTGCTACCCTTAACCTTAGCCAACCATTTCCTGCAACACATACATGACACAAAAGGGCTTGCCCTGGTCTGCAAGCTTGGCTTTGTTTAAACCAGCGGTGTGTAATTAACTCCATGCAGAGTTCAACTCCCATTTAACCCTTAGAAGCAGAGACGTAACTTATGCAGGGACGCTGGGGGCTCATGTCTCCAACAAGAAGCAGGGTTGTAAGTTATGCTTTGACACTTGGGATCGCATGTCTCCAACAAGCAGCACGAATGTAAGTTATGTAGGGACGCTGGGGACGTATGTCTCCAACGCCTTGTTAAAAAAAACAGTTTTTGAAAGTATGGTTCATTAAAATGATTTATATATGCTTGTGTCATAAGCTGATCCAAACGCTTTCTAAAAATGTATTGTTTTTAGCAGGTGGGTCCCTAGTTCAATCCCAAGATCAGATTATTGTCTGTGTGGAGTTTCGAATGTTCTGCAGGTTCTCCGGTTTCCTCCCACCTCCTAAAAACATGCCAGTAGACGGACTAGCTATGCTACTTTGGCCTTAGATGTGCCTTGTAATGGACAGGCGTCCCATCCAAGTTGTATTCCTACCTCGCACCCAGTGTTCCCGTGATCCTGATCCATCACAACCCTGATCAGGATACTGTAGTTGAATGAATGAATTTATTCATTAAAAAATGGCATGCAAATATAAAGTGAGGCTCTGGCTGTAGCTGTCATTATAATGTCCGGTTTATCAATCTACGGGATCACACTCATTAGTTTACTTCCCTTTTCCTCTTAACGGCTGCCAGAAGTTGAAGGTGATGTACTTATACTGTAGACGATGTAAACCATATCGGTGTCATTTTAAAAAGACTTGCAAAGCATCCATCGTCCTGTGGTTGTGGGTGGTTTTTAAAACGCTGGTATGGGTTTACACATTGGAAATATATCTAAAATGCTGTAGAAATGAGGTTTTTTTGGGCTGTCATTATTTAAAGTGGTAAAAAGTGCTTAGTGGTTAGCACGTTTGCCTTAAACCTCCAGGGTTGGGGGTTCAAATCCCACCTCCACCCAACGTGCGTGGCATTTGCATGTTCTCCCCTTGCTTTGGGGGGTTTCCTCCGGGTACTCCGGTTTCCTCCCCCAGTCCAAAGACATGCGTTGCAGGCTGATCGGCATTTCCAAATTGTCCGTAGTGTGTGAATGTGTGTATGAATATGTGTGTGATTGTGCCCTGCGATGGGTTGGCACCCCGTCTAGGATGCCAACAAGAATGAGAAAAGCTTTTCACACACACATCGAAGTGATGTTCTGTCAAACGTGTGGCTTGTAAACTAAATTTGATCCTGCACTTAATTATTGTTATAAACGAAAATTTATGTATGTAATAAAAAATTCATAAAGGTAATTGTTAGATTAGTCCAGAATTGATAGATTAGCTTATGTTTAAGCTGTATTATTTATTTATTTATTTTCATTTACACACTATAACAATAATACCCTGGCTAATATTAAAAAAAATATCTCAAAACATTGAGATATTACAAAAGAAGTGTAATAATATTGAACCTATTCTTTATTTTACTTTATTTCAAATGATCAATTATGTACAGCAAGGGTTTAAATTTCTTTTTTAATATGTGTATATATGTGTGTGTGTGTGTATATATATGTGTGTATATATATGTGTATGTGTATATATATATATATATATATATATATATGTGTATGTGTGTATATATATGTGTGTATGTGTATATATATATATATATGTGTGTGTGTGTGTGTGTGTGTGTGTATATATATATGTGTGTATAAAAACAACGATATGCCAAATTCTGTTTATTTCTATAAAGAAGCTAAATGAATTGCCAAAGCAATGAAACAATTTCAAGGTTGAAATTAGTCAGATGTGTAGAAATTGGCTTAATACGCTTGGATTTGTTTTATAATTATTACCTAATGAGAAATATTAGATAAACCCTATCTCATCTAATCTTATTTTATCAAAACTTTCCAGTATTCAAAGTATTTACTTTTGTTAAGGTATATTTTTTTGGATCGTAAAAGTTTTTCAGTAAATATTTCCATTTAATGAAATGATGAATTATGTTTTTTTCCCCCCTCTTCATTTTTTGTTTGTTTGCAGCTACACAATTCAGAATAAAGAGTCAGATAGCTGAGTTTGCACTAAAAATTAAAAATTAAGAGTATTTTAATGTATAGAGAAATGACAAAAGTAACTTCAAAATTCTATGGACTTATATGGAATCACTGTGGTAGAATCTAACTGCCTTATTTTTTATCTATTTATTTATTTATTTATTTTTGCTTGTGTACACATTTAACAGCTGGTACAAATTCCTCCTGTGGCAATTTATTTGTTCAATATCAAACAGAGTACAGGCTTTAAGGTTATTATGGAGCTAATTCTATGGTTAGCTGTTTGGAATTTTCCATTTCAGATCTATTCTGTGGCCGCAATCGCCATCCCGTACTGCGGAACTACAGGCGGCCATTTTGGCACGAGGCAGTTTTCAGTAATCGGGTCACGGCCTGTTTGATGAGGAAGACAATGCTCCAGTTCCAGTGGCATTCCCAGCACATTTTACGCCTGTCGGTGCCCAAACTGCTAAACGTTGATGCGACAGGCTGCATGGTGACCTGCATGTATGTGTGTGTATGTGTGTGTATGTGTGTGTGTGTGTGTGTGTGTGTGTGTGTGTGTATGTGTGTGTGTTGGTCCACGCCCAGGACTCAGCCTTTCACCCAGAATTAACACGATGTGCTCAGATGAATGCAGTGCTCATATCAGCTCGCGTTAGCGTCTGTGCTAAACAGCAGCAGTCCACAGAGGCATTAGAGAGAAAAGAGACCATAAATAATTCAGTTGTCTGATCGGTCCATTTAAAGATACTTAGAACAGATGAGTGGAGAGGTGTTAACTACACACTGGGGGATTTACTGTCTGTGTGTGTGTGTGTGTGTGTGTGTGTGTGTGTGTGTGTGTGTGTGTGTGTGTGTGTGTGTGTGTGTGTGTGTTTGTGTGTAGGTTCAGAATTCACACTCGGATGAGATAGAGATCGCCTAATTGTGGTTCTGTTAGTCTGAATTGCTACAATAAGTTTGCTGGCCAGAATCTCAGTCCCTTATCACCTGGCAAGCTTAGTGATAGTCGACCGTTTTTTGGGAAGCTATTATGCTTGATAGTGGAGCTTTGGCAGTCAGAGGCTTCTTAATTGAAAATGTGATTAATATTGCAGCACTGAGACTGGAGTGAGATGTCACTGCTCCCTGTAGTGTGAAAAGTACAGCAATTTGTAGATTGTGTCAAGTTTGTGTAGCTTGTAGCTTGTGTTTTGGAGCTAGATTGATTTAGCGAATATGTGGGTCCCCCCCCCCCCCCCCCCAAAAAAAAAAAAAAATAAAATATTAGTTTAACAATACATATAGTAAGAGTTTTGGCCTGGGCCCTGTATGTGGATTACTGGGTTAGCATTGTTAAGTGTTGCTTTGACATGATGAAAATTTTTTTTTTCAAAACTTGCTCAGAAGCAGCTTAATCCAACTAAACAAGATGAGATCACACATTCTAAATCTTTACATATATCTTTTCATCATCTTCTTATTATTATTTTCTGCACATGATTTAGATTGTGGCCATAAAATACTAGGGTTTTTTGCATGGGGCTTTGTTACAACCCCAATTCCAAAAAAGGTGGGACGCTGTGTAAAATGTAAATAAAAACAGAATGAAAATCTCATAAACCCATATGTTATTCACAATAGAACATATAAAACATATCAAATGTTTAAACTGAGGAAATGCAGCATTTTAAGAAAAAAAAGGAGGTAATTTTGAATTTGATGGCCGCAACACGTCTCAGAAAAGTGGGGACGAGGCAAAAAAAGACTGGAAAAGTAAGTGTTACTAAAAAGAAACAGCTGCAGGAACATTTTGCAATTAATTAGGTTAATTGGCAACAGGTCAATAACGTGATTGGGTATAAAAAGAGTATCTTAGGAAGGCAGAGTCTCTCAGAAGTAAAGATGGGCAGAGGTTCACCAATCTGCCAAAAACTGCGGAAATTGTGGAACAATTTCAGAATAAATGTAAAATTGCCAAGACTATGAATATCTCATCATCTACAGTACATAATATCGTCAAAAGATTCCGAGAATCTGGAGAAATCTCTGTGCGCAAGGGACAAGGGCGAAAATCAATATTGCATGCCCGTGATGTTTGGGCCCTCAGGCGGCACTGCATTAAAAACAGGCATGATTCTGTAATGGAAATCACTGCATGGGCTCAGAAACACCTCCAGAACTCATTGTCTGTGAACACAGTTCGCCGTGCCATCCACAAATGCTGGTTAAAGCTCTATCATGCAAAGAAGAAGCCATATGTGAACATGATCCAGAAACGCTGCCGTCTTCTGTGGGGAAAAAGCGCATTTAAAATGGACTGAGGCAAAGTGGAAAACTGTTCTGTGGTCAGATGAATCGAAATTTGAAATTCTTTTTGGAAACCATGGACGCAGCTTCCTCTAAACTAAAGAGGAGAGGAACCATCTGGTTTTTTTCAGCGCTCAGTTCATAAGCCTACAGTGGGGGGAAAAAGTATTTGATCCCCTGCTGATTTTGTACATTTGACCACTGACAAAGAAATAATCAGTCTATAATTTTAATGGTAGGTGTATTTTAACAGTGAGAGACAGAATAAAAATTTTTAAAAAATCCTGAAAAACACATTTCAAAAAAGTTATAAATTGATTTGCATTTTAATGAGGGAAATAAGTATTTGATCCCCTATCAATCAGCAAGATTTCTGGCTCCCAGGTGTCTTTTACACAGGTAACGAGCTGAGATTAGGAGCACTCTCTTAAAGGGAGTGTTCCTAATCTCAGTTTGTTACCTGTAAAAAGACACCTGTCCACAGAAGCAATCAATCAATCAGATTCCAAACTTTCCACCATGGCCAAGACCAAAGAGCTGTCCAAGGATGTCAGGGACAAGATTGTAGACCTACACAAGGCTGGAATGGGCTACGAGACCATCACCAAGCAGCTTGGTGAGAAGGTGACAACAGTTGGTGCGATTATTCGCAAATGGAAGAAACTGTCAGTCTCCCTCGGTCTGGGGCTCCATGCAAGATCTCACCTCGTGGAGTTTCAATGATCATGAGAACGGTGAGGAATCAGCCCAGAACTACACGGGAGGATCTTGTTAATGATCTCAAGGCAGCTGGGACCATAGTCACCAAGAAAACAATTAGTAACACACTACGCCATGAAGGACTGAAATCCTGCAGCGCCCGCAAGGTCCCCCTGATCAAGAAAGCACATGTACAGGCCCGTCTGAAGTTTGCCTGAATGATTCAGAGGAGAACTGGGTGAAAGTGTTGTGGTCAGGTGTGGTCAGATCTCTTTGGCATCAACTCAACTCGCCGTATTTGGAGAAGGAGGAATGCTGCCTATGACCCCAAGTCATAACACTATCCCCACCGTCAAACATGGAGGTAGGAACATTATGCTTTGGGGGTGTTTTTCTGCTAAGGGGACAGGACAACTGCACCGCATCAAAAGGACAATGGATGGGGCCATGTACCGTCAAATCTTGGGTGAGAACCTCCTTCCATCAGCCAGGGCACTGAAAATGACCTTAATGACTTGGAGAGGATCTGCAAAGAGGAGTGGGACAAAATCCCTCCTGAGATGTGTGCAAACCCGGTGGCCAACTATAAGAAACGTCTGACCTCTGTGATTGCCAACAAGGGTTTTGCCACCAAGTACTAAGTCGAAGGGGTCAAATACTTATTTCACTCATTAAAATACAAATCAATTTATAACTTTTTTGAAATGCGTTTTTCTGGATTTTTTTTGTTGTTATTCTGTCTCTCACTGTTAAAATACACCTACCATTACAATTATAGACTGATCATTTCTTTGTCAGTGGGCAAACATACAAAATCAGCAGGGGATCAAATACTTTTTTCCCACACTGTACATCTCTGATGGTATGGGGTGCATTATGCCTATGGAATGGGCAGCTTGCACATCTGGAAGGGCACCATCAATGCTGAAAGGTATATTCAGGTTTTAGAGCAACATATGCTTCCATCCAGATTCCATCCCATCTTTACTTCTGAGAGACTCTGCCTCTCACTCTTTTTATTGACCTGTTACCAATTAACCTAATTAGTTGCAAAATGATCCTCCAGCTGTTTCTTTTTAGTAACACTTACTTTTCCAACCTTTTGTTGCCCCCGTCTCAACTTTTTTGAGACGTGTTGCTGTCATCAAATTCAATACGACCTCAATATTTCCTCAGTTTAAACATTTGATATGTTTTCTATGTTCTATTGTGAATAACATATGGGTTTATGAGATTTGCAAATCATTGCATTCTGTTTTTATTTACATTTTACACAGCGTCCCAACTTTTTTTGGAATTGGGGTTGTACATATTAAAACATTTCCTTCCCATGCTTCACATTTTCTTATTCTATGGATGGAAAATTTTGCCTCTTTTCTGAATGAAATGCTTAAAATTTCCACTTATGATGTTTTTTTGTTTTTGTTTTTGTTTTTTTGCAGTGTAACATCATTATCACCCTGAAGTTGATTATTTTCATATATGGATGCATTTTATTAATCAACAAATGGCACATTATACCTTTTATCCATTTATAGTTATATTCAATATTGTGGGATGTTGGACAAAACAAATTCCTGTTATCACTTATATTATAGCAGCTATTAACGGTTGTAAAAAAGATGTAAATAGTAATGTTACTGAGAACATAAGCACAAAGCGCTCAGTCCTGAAGACTTGCATGTGTCTGGAAACAAATTCTTACAGCTTTATTCGCAACTGTTACAATAGCTGACACTGGAGACTCCTTCTAAACATATCTAAACAATATATCATGTTCACAATATCAACAATTATGTTTTTTTACAAACTGGTTTTGTTATGTGTCGGCCATACACGTCACTGTGGAAGTTGTTGTAGAAACAATAATATACTATAATGACCGTGTTTAATATAAACTTTGCAGCTGGATCTATTGTCTTATAGAAAAATTAATCAAAACCTTCCGACCAATCAGAATCGAGACTTCAACCGCCTAAATCGTGTGCACATTTTACTACAAAAATCTTTTCATGTCCTTGCTTCAGGCCTCCGTATTGTTCTCATTAGCCAATCGTTATCTTGCTAATCACGGTTTAGCGAGTCTCGATATACAGTATATAGACTTTCCAAGCAATTATCAATTACAATTATCTTAGACTCAATCTAAGAAATCTAAGATGTAGCCTGTTCAGAATGATGACTAGTACTAAATCTGGAATCTGGTATACATCTAATTTTGATTTTATTAGAGGTTCTGAGGACTTTCTTAACCAACTTTTTCTATTAAACTCTTTTTTTTTTTTTTTTTTTAAACATGTATTCAAATTCTCAAGCATTCTTTTTAACGTTACCCTTAATCCTTTGTACATGCTTGTAATCCTTTTTTTTTTTTTTTTGGCCAGGTTTAATTAAAATAACTCTCCCTATCAAGCTCCTCTCTGTCTTCCTCGCTCCCTACATTTTAATAACTTTATATTCGGAATACTGAAGTATAACTAGAGCTGAGTAATATGATATCGCAGTTATCATCAGTATTTTTTATAACAATTATGCAGTAAAAAAGTAGGGGATTGGTGGTGGATGTGTATGCCTCCATCAAACATTTATTTGTAGAGTTACTTACCAAACCAAAGTTGTGTTTTTTTTTTTTTGTTTTTTTTTTAAATCACTGCAATTTGCAAATGATTACATTTTTTTATTTATTAAACAACACATCATGCTTTTTTTATCCATCCATTAATGTTGCGGAACATCCATAAGAAAATGGGTTCCTGTTATTACTTGTTACATCTATAAACAATTGTTCCCTTAACAGTTTCTTGAAGATAATATGACAAAAATTGCAGCTTGTCATTGAAAAACGCAGACTTTCATGTGTGGGGTAACTTAAAGTTACAGCTTTAGTTCTGACTGTTACAAAGGTTAAATAAACGTCGACATTTTCTGACCAATCGCATCCAAGAGCAACAGAATTCATAATGAGAAACTCAATGTTTTCACTTGATATTTTTATGTAATTAAAACGTCACCTTTCAGTCCCTCCAGGATTTGAACGCAAAATCAAGCAAACGCCGCAATATTTGGAGGAGCTTGCAATTTTTCAAAATTACCGCAGATTTTCTGCAGATTTGGGCCGAGACGTGTCGTGTGGCGTTGTCACAACACGCATTCAGCCAAAGCCCTCTTCGATTCACGTGCGTCGAACATGAGTACAGCTAAACAAAGATCCTGCAAAAGAGCGCACAAAATTGTTTTGTTTGAAATTTGATTGAAATTTCGCCAATTCAAGTAGTTTTTCAGACAAAAAGAACAAAAAAACTTTGCGTTCTCTCACAATTTTAAAGAATATTTTGCGTTCTCCCAAGAATATTTTGCGTCTTCTTGTAAAACCAGTTGTGTTCTCTGGCAAGAACAGACTTTTCACAGATTTCTGCATGGTGCGCTCTCTTGTATTTGCATCATTTAAGTGATCTGAACCACCGCCCTGCTGCCAGCGAGAAATTTAAATAGAATTACTGTTTGTATGTGCGAGTTTAAAAAAAATTGCGATGGAACGAAAAATAAATCGCAAAAGAGATCGCAAGAAAAATAAATAATTCAGAGCGAACACAAACTTTCTCGGGGGAAAACAAAAGTTTTGAAATATAAATTTTCATTCTCATATTTTTTCCATCACCATGTCCCCATAGGGGCTCCATATAAACCTCAACCTAAAAACTACAGAAAACCATTTTTTAATTGCAAGTTGGGTCAAAACTTCGGTACTGTTACTGTTTTGGCTGAGAACCTTGGCTGAAACATTGTCCTAAATACTTCAATAAGTTCAAAATTGTATTAGCGGGACATAATTTGAGAAAGGCAGACATCTTTGCATTGAAATAGAAAGCTCTGCATGTAGAGTTGTAGTAGTTTAACAAAACTGCCTAATGAGTGTGGCTGTGGCGCTGGTCGTCTGTGTAAAGAACTCTAGCTTCAACTGTGTGCCTAAAGCAGCCCATTCATCATCCGTCATGACTGCAGCTACAACGGATTTCGTCTTTGAATAATAAATCATGAGTGATGTGGGTTTTGGACAGCCGGCTGGCTGCAGCTAGACCCGACTAGCTAAAGGAAATGAAGTAAGATGGATGTGTGGACGCCATGTGACCGAAATCTCTTGTGGAGAGTTATATTTTGTTATATACACTGATTATTTGGTTAAGCTGTTTGCTGCCAGTGAATATTTGGAATTTAGTGAAAGAAAGAATCGAAGACTCAAATGAACATCTGAGAACAATTCGAAAAATTTGTAAGAGTTCCTTGCTAATTACAAATGACACAGTGTTGCAAGGCTGCAGAAGTCTTGGCTCATGTTTAGCACTAACCTGAGTGCATGGTTTAGTGTTTCTCCACTTGATGTGTGTGTGTGTGTGTGTGTGTGTGTGTGTGTGTGTGTGTGTGTATAAGTGACGGAGAAAGAGAAGGCACAGGGCTGCTGCAGGCTTTGTGCCTTACAGTAAGGTAGTGCAGGCGCGCAGCGGCACAACACTCTGCCTCCGCTTAGCTGATGTAACCCAGCGGAAACCTGGGTTCCTTCTCCCCTCCCGCAATCAACCTATCCCTCTCGTGCACCAGGCTTGGCTGTAAAACACTCCGCTGTCATTATGTCATGCAAATGTCAGCAGGCCTTTATGACGAAATAACAGCACGTGTTTTGCTCAACTCTCATTTGTAACTCATAACTAGGAGTATGCCAAACAGCTCCGAGTTTCAGTTTCTCAAGTCCTGATCGAGGTGTGCAGGTGCAGGGGAAGGCACGTATATCGCGCTTTTTGAATGAGAGTGTGGACCAACTGGTTTACGATCAGAGTTTTGCGTTTGCTGCGTTAGCTTGTAGAATATCGGGGGTTGAAATAAGACTTTTCAGAAGCGCAGCTCCGATCTTGCATCAGTTTTTTCTGTCTTTTGCATTCTATGACTTTTCTTTGAAATTGACCTGATATTAGCTATAGATGAGTCATTATTTTTCGATTTATTATTTTTTTTAAAAAGAAAGTTCTTAAAACTACATAGTAATTTGAGTATTTTGAGTGCTTAGCAGTAATCTAATTACTTGGTTGAAGTAGAAAAGTCTCTACTTCAACCATGTAATTAGATTACTGCTAAGCACTCAAAATACTCAAATTACCATTTTAAAGTGTTTTTCACACTTCCTGCATTTTTAACTTACTGTTAGATGTTTTAAGTTGCCAGATACCATTTGCGTGCATTTTTTTTTGAACCTGTACCAACAGTAGCCTCAGATTCCTGTTCTTGGCTGACCGAAGTGAAACCCAACATGGTTTTCTGCTGTTGTAGCCCATCTGCCTCAGGTTTCGACGTGTTATGCATTCTGAGATGCTTTTGTGCTCTCCATGGTTGTAAAGAGTAGTTATTTGAGTTACTAAAGCCTTCCTGTCTAATTTAACCCGTCTGGTCATTATCCTCTGACCTCTGACCTCTATAATCGACAAGGCGTTTCCGCCTGTAGAACCTGGATGTTTTTTGGTTTTTTTTGTATTTTTTATTTTTTTTCAGCATTCTGTGTAAACTCTAGAGACTGTTGTGCGTGAAAATCCCAGGAGATTTCTGAAATACTCAAACCAGCCTGTCTGGCACCAACAGCCATGTTCCTTTTAAAGTCACTGAGATCACTGATGTTTGATATGAACCTTATCTGAAGCTCTTGACTTGTATCTGCATGAATTTATGCATTGCGCTGCTTCCTCATAAATGGCTGACTGGAAAATTGCATGAATCGAGTATTAATTTATTTGCAGGATTATATATATATATATATATATATATATATTTTTTTTCCTCATTCGAATTGAGCTTTTTCGAAATCGCTTGAAAATGCATTAATAAAAGTCTATACATAATACACACATTATAATATGTACATTTGATACATACTAAATCTGTTTTTGTTTTTGAATTAATTCCTCTCAAAGGCAACAATATATTCCCACACCATTTCACCCACACTTGTACTTAACAAATCCACCTGACACCTACTGCTTTAGTTTATATTACCTGACAAGTGATTTAAGTAATTTATAATGGCTGAATCACACCAATAAAAGTCCTGGGATTTCATTTTGAAGCATCTGTATGAACTCGAACACAAAAGATATTTATTTGTATGCAGACAGTCTGTCCTGTCAGTTCCGAGTTACGTAAATGTCGATCAGGGCTCATATAAATCATAATTCTTACCGTGCTGTTCCTGGAGCCTTGCCTTTTTATATTTTAATGAATCTGATTACATGGATGTGAGGGGGCAGGAGGGTGGAGCTGTTATTAGATCAGCATGCACACTGCACAGATGCAGGAAACATGTTTTTGTGCCTTGGTTACAGCTCATCACAGTAGTCTGCGATGATTGTTCTGTATTGGAGTTCTTTAAAAATGTTGCACTGCACTGATCCCCTGAATCCAGAACAACCTTAGTGTATGAGGGACCCATGTAATAGAGTTTAAGGTATGTTGTAATTGGGGAATCCATGAAAGAAAAGCTTGAGGCTTCAGTGTGACCTTACTATTATATTCATTGCGATGACTAAACAGAAAAGTATAACTTACACACTTGTCAAGTGTAGCCCAGGGCTGACTATTGAAAAGAAAGAAAGAAATATAGAGGGATTAACACAGAGAGATATGAAAGGATTTGGCTGAAAAGCAACCTTGGTAGGAATTGTGCTCAGGGCTCCCATTAATGTCATCATACTACACAACTTTTAGCCTGAAATTTGCTTATTCATTATTACTTGCTAGTTTATTGTCTTACCCGAGGACAAATCCCAAACTAGCAGCTGCAGTTTTCTCCTGCTGAATAGCACTAGACTGCTGTTTGCTAAATCACAAGGCTAGTCAGCTAAATAATGCTAGATATTTAGCCTTATTAGCAAGCTAAGATAGCTGTGCAAGAAGCAGTTTTAATTTTGACGACAGAATGACACAAGTATGATTTATTAGCTACAAATACAGCATTATGTATCAGCTGGAGTGAGAGGTTGGTCCACAACGTTTGTTAAATTTTTTATGAAACTTTTGTCGGATGGACAGAAAAATGGGAGCCGTTGGCCTCAAATTTGCTGGCCAAAATATAGTACCTCAGACTGTCTAACTCCTCGTAATATACTACAGTATACTAGGGTATAATTACACAACCTAACTTTTGATATACTCACATGTCTTAGTATACTTAAAGACAATTAAACTGTCTTGGTTTTGATATACTAGCAGAGCTAAGTATGCTTAAAAAGAATGACACTATATTTTTGATGTACACATATGTCTAAGTATAGTTAAGGAGATTTACACTACTTTACTTCTGATATACTTAAATGCCTGAATATTCTTAAACAGAATTGCACTACTTTTGAAATACTAGTACGACTAAGTATACTTAAACAGAATTTCACTACTTTACTGTTAACACACTTGTATGTCTTAGCAAGCTTTAATTATATAACACTACCTTTGATATACTAGCAGGCTACCCTACTTTACTTCGGATAGCCTCAAATGTATACTCCAAGTCTACTAAAAGATAATTACCCTACTTTACTTTTGATATACTAGCAGGCTAATTTTAGATATAATTACACATCTTTAATTTTTATATATTTGTACATATATGTATACTTAATGAAATTTGCAGTACTTGACTTTTGTAGTGCTAGCAGGCTAAGTATAATTAAACAGAATTACATTATTTTTTGAAATACTACTATGACTAAGTATACTTAAACAGAATTACACTACTTTTAGTATACTTGGATATCTAGGAATTGTAACAGAATTAAACTACTTTAATATTGTTATATTAGTAGGCTAAGTATAAGTAATCAGAATTACACTACTTTACTTTTCATATACTAGCAGGCTAAGTATACTTAATCAGAATTACACTACTTTACTTTTCATATACTCAAATGTCTAAGCATACTTGAAGATTATTACACTGCTTCACTTTTGATATACTAGCAGGCTAAGTATACTTAAGAATTACACTGCTTTACTTTTGATATACTCAGATAATTATGTATAGTAACAGAATTACGCTACTTTACTTTTGATATACTCAAACTTGTAAGCATACTTAAGCATATATGTAAGCATACTTGCACTACTTTTGCTATTATAATAAAGGCGACTTCAATTTATTTAAACTAACAATTTAGAGTACACTTTGAAAATGTATGCACTATATCTTGTTAAATGGTGCTCTGAAATGCTGCCTGCTTCTCGAGCTGCCGTCTGACTGGAACGTACATCAGTGTGTGTGTGTGTGTGTGTGTGTGTGTGTGTGTGTGTGTGTGTGTGTGTGTGTGTGTGTGTGTGTGTGTGTGTGTGTGTGTGTGTATAGTGACTCTGGGTGGACACTTTGTTGTTGCTTCACATATCAATGTGCTGCTAAGATCAAATTGTGCTCATTAGCAACAACTCGATTTCACAGTTGGAGACAATACTGGAAATGTCTCAATGCTTGGCACAGACAAGAAAACCCGGGGTAACGTGTGTGGTGTATTGTTGTGTTTTTGGTTGATGTGACAAAATACTGGTGTGTGTGTGTGTGTGTGTGTGTGTGTGTGTGTGAGAGAGAGTGTGTGCTTAATTATTTAAGCTTCAGAAGAATTAATTGTCATGAAATGGTCCACTTAGTGTGGCTGAGGGTCTCATTACTCGCACTGTAATTAAATTCAACCTTTTCATGTTCAGGAAACCTTTGTGAAGTATGTCTGAGAACGAAAAAAAAAAACATTCTGTACTTCGTAAAAAAAAAAAGTCAGAAAGACGCAGGATCAGATGTGCAAGTACGTCTTAAAAATGCAAGAACGGTAACGCATGAGATGGGAGAACAGGAGAAGGATAGGCCATCAGAATGCTAATGGTGCTAGAACAGGCTGTTTAGCACCCAGCGCTAATGCTATTGAGAGCAGAGACTCTCGCCGCTTTAAATCTGCCTCTTAAACACTTATCTGTCCGGCGCTCAGCCTCATACATTTATTATCACTCGCATATATATATATATATATATATATATATATATATATATATATATATATATATATATATATATATATATATATATATATATATATATATATATATATATATATATATATATATATATATATATATATATATATATATATGCAGGCATGGACGTCATCAAAGGCATCTTACATATACAGGCCATCTGCCACATCTCTCTCTCACACACACACACACACACACACACACACACTCACACAATAACACATCATCATAATGGCCGTCTCAGTGCGTTATGTGAAGTCTAATGGGGCTTTTCAGGGGAAGAGCATCACTGAGCAAGCGAAAATCCTCACCATTATCATCATCATCATCATCATCATCATCATCTGGAGTCTTCAGGACTATCACTACTTATTCATTTCCTCAGTGTTTATGTGACAATGCCACTTATTTTCCAGCTCATCCTCTCTACACCATTACAGACTGCTCAGCCAAATTAATAAGTTGTTATGTGAATATTGGTGTTTCTCATAATGTCAGGAGCATATACTCAAGGCTTGGGTTATATAGTATATCACACCATATGTGAGGTATATGTAGCGCTCCTCACCAGTGCAAAATGGGTTATTTAAGAAAACAGTTGGCTCAGATTAAAAAATAATAATAATAATGAATCACTTTTCACATCAGACATCAGAATGTGATCTCAGGTGACTTTATGGTGTGGTTGTTGGTTTGAGTTGATCTTGGGATTTTCATGCACAAGAGTTTAGAATTTACAGGATCATTCCATCTTAAGTGGTCCAATACAGGTTGTTTGACCATTTTTAATTTTCCTGATTTTTTTCCTGATAACCTCTATGTATTGGCATTGCAAAACCACCGGGTTTAAAAAAATATATATATTATTTTTTTTTAATTTTCCTTGGTTTAACTAGGACGGCAATTTTGTGTCATGGCACCCAAAAAATTTTGGTTACACAGCTGTTTATGGAAACCTCAGGATGGTCCTTGGAACAAAAACTGATCTCTAGAGCACATTACAAAGTGCATGTACATAAATAAACATTTTGGACATTATTGTTCCTTAGACTTAGAACTTAAGTCCAAATGTAATGCTCAAGATTGCTCACAGTTCCATGTTTAGGGTCAAATTATAATGGGAAGGGTTCGGTTAGGTACTTTTTTAGGGGGTACCTAGGTAAGTATAGTGTGCATGCAGAACCTTTCAGGTTTGAGACTTCTCTTACTTTTTTATAGGGGCGGGAAGTGCAATTTTGTTTTATTCCCCTCATTTTCGGGTTGAATATCTCTGGTGGAGGACCAGATACGAACATGAAATTCTCACAGAAATAAGTCCTCTATACTAGCATTCTGCTGTAACAATTGTGAGTTTGAGATTCCACTGGTTACAGAGCTAGGGCTAGTAGAAATCTGTGGTAAAGACTACTTTATTCATGCATTTTGAGAAATTAACCGATGTAAAATAAGCATAACATAATAAAAATGAACAGTATTTCAAAGTAATTATGTTTATGATTGACATACAATAGCTTATGCTTGTCATTGAGGTCTAACATTTTACTAAATTTTATCCCGTAGACCTTGGTTAGCTTGTTCAGGTGTGTTTGATTAGGGTTGGAGCTAAACTCTGCAGAACAGTGGAGCTCGAGGGCCAGATTTGAAGAACCCTGATCTATCATGTTGGTACAGGTGTACAGTTGGTATGCGTGAATAGATTTTATCCAAATGTAGAATTACAGTGCGCAGCTGGGTGTCACTTACTGCTTTCATCACAAGAGAAGCAACCCCACAGCTCTGTTTATGACGCTGCTCATTTGTAAAACACCCAACTTGAGATGGACTGACCCTACGCAAAATTGAGCCAAAAAAAAAAAAAAAAACATCCAGTGAACCACCATGTTGACGAGAATGACCAGACTGCTTCAAGCTGACATGAAGGAAGCATAATTGAAACAGTCGCTCTTTATAACCGTGGTGAGCAGAAAAGCATCTCAGAATGCACAACACATTGAACCTTGAAAGCAGATGGGCTAAAACAGCAAAAGACCATAAACAAACAAACAAAGTAGACCAAAATAAGTGCATCGTGGCTTAACATTATATTAATGTTTGGAGGATTTGGATGTAATTTAATTACTTATGTTGAATGTAAATGTCATTTTATTATAAAGCTATAAACAATCGAATTTCTATGCAGGTAAACCATGGATCTGGCAACCCTGGTTGTCGCATGGCACGGTGACCAATTTTCAAGGCAGATCACGTCTTGTGATATATAATCTCTTAAAGTCTCCTCAGGCAGCTGTCAATAAAATATCTGACTAGAGACTCGGGAGCAAAAAAGACCTGATTGGATTGATCATGTTCAGTCAACCAATCAGAATAAGGAGGCAGAGGCGTCTTTATTTGCCAGTCAATTCTGCTGTTGTAGAGGCGTGGCTTTGGAAGGAGTACTGATCAGAGTCTGTTTGTTTGGGTTTTGATTTTCAGACCACCTCTCAAGACTGCACCTTTAAACAGATGCTGTTTATTTCAGCGTTGTTTAACAAGGAGCTGGAAGTTAAATCAAGCACCATGCACAATCATTAAACTCCAGAATTATTGGCACCCTTTAACAGAAGCATGCCTTTTTTTATATAGAAACTAAAGAATTTTATACACAGATTACAATTTGAAGCTAGTACTTACCTTTCCTTTAACAAAAATTCCTCTTATAAGAATCTCTTTTATAATAATATTATAATAGTATATAATTTATATCACTTCTTTGGAATTCTTGAATCTGATTGGTCAGAAGAGGATTATTTTTCCTACAACAGCAGTAAAAAAGTAATAGTACTTTTCGCTCTTAAATAAATTATTGGCAACCCTAAAAGAAGTTATATTTAATTGGTATACAAAAAAAAAAAAGTACCAAGAAATGTACTAATGTCTCTTTTTTTCTCTTTGTTCTTCTGCAGGGGATTATAGGAAGTGGACATTGGTTTGACCTTTGCTCTGATTGTGCTTGGAAGTTTACTCACCTGTAGCCCTGTAGAAGGACACACACACACACAGGTAAGGAGGACGTGTTGTTGTTATGCGTAAGATCTCACTCATCCTCAGAAATGCTCCCGCCCCTTTTCACAGGCTGCACCGTGTCTCGGTGATGTATTAGCTGTCAGTGGTACTTTATTCCGTCTTCACTTTGCTCCCAGAGGTGTTCATGTTCATCCATATTTATGAATTCAGGAGTAATTATACATTTTATAGAGCAGACAGATGGGAAGCATTAGGCTGATATGACGATGTGACGTTTTTTAGACCATAGGTCCTCGTCATCAACATGTGCAGACTTGCTCTCAGAAGCCAGTACCGCCCCCCCTGACAAACACCCCCCCCCCGCCCCCCCCCCCCCCCCCCGGAGTGAGACGTTTCTCGCTTGGTAACCACGACGACGTGTGTCTTCAGTTGGTAACCACGTGCAGCGTGTGTTTTCATTTTGTTCCTCCATTCAAATGGTTTCGGCGCAGCCATGCAAAGGAGCAGCTGCTCCTTCTCTCTTATTCTGTCTATTCTCTTTCCCGCATTTGTCATTGTTTTGTCTCTCTTGTGCCCTCATCTAATTTTTCACAGCAGTGCAACAGCTGAGTGAATTCAATTACTCAGCGCCTTCTCCTTTCCTCACGTTCCTTCCTGCGCTTACATCCAACAGTTCTTACACCAAAAAGCCATCGATAATAAGCAAATCCTACTAGAAATATGTCGCGAGCTGATGATTTGGATTCCAGTCAGGGTGCCATTATTTTCAATCAGCTAGAAATCACTTGTTAATGCTTCTTGATATACATATGTTTTTCAACTTCTGTAGTGTAAACTTAAATATTAGCAAATTCCCCCATCATAAACAACACTAGGGCTGTGCGATTAGATGATATCATGATATGATAGGATATCTATATTTTGTTTTAACCAATTATTTCATTTTCCCACTTAAATATAAAAGCTTATCTTGTTCCAGAGGTGCCAACAGCTGGGATGTTTTCGCATTAGCATTGTGACGATACGAGAAACACCTGAAAAGTACAATTTCCTGCTTCTTCAGCTAAAGCAGTGGTCAGATCAAATGGTAATAACATTTGCATGGTGGAAAAGCCACTTCACTGAAGGGGAAAGTGACATGAAAGCTGCACATTAGCTTCCAGTTACTTTCACTTTGCACTGACTTTATCTCGGTGACCTTTGACCTATGAATTTGCCAAACAAGATATTGTGAACCAATAGAAAGCAAGAGGGCATGGCTATGGTCTTTGGTTGGTAAAAACATAGGGTAGAATGTGTTGTCTATCCTTTATACTGTTAGCATGGACATCAGGGTTTTTTTTGTGGTAACATCATTTAATCAAAATGAAATAATTAAATGATCCACATCATGTGTAGTAAAATATCACAATATACCCTAGATATGGTTTGTACTCTATTGATATCCTTTCACTATCCTATCCTTTACGGGAAAATCGTGATATTTTGGAAATAATCATCACGTGTAATCATAGTTAAACTGTTTCGCAACACGTTTACACACATTAATCTATGACTGTAACTATTGGTTATGAAAATGAGGAAAAATGAAACACTCGCTGGTCACGGACGTGGAATTTATCAGCTTTAATTTATTAGTTCTGCGTCCGTGGTGAAAACATTTTTAGACAAATTGTCTCTGTAAGTAGCACAGACTCAAATGTCATCCACTAAGCAGAATTATCCATGTGAAATATGAAACCTTTGCATATAATTAATTACTGATATTTAATATTAAGCAGCTTTATTCAATAACAAGCTAAGTGCTTGTAGGTCGTTCTTCAGTAATTAATGACTGTGCTTGGGTATTTGTTTCCTGGATTGATTAATACATTCATAATCATCCTAGAGGAAGATTTTTTTTCCCTTTTCTTTATATTAAAAGCATATACAGTATTAATGATAAAAAATGATGAATTAATTACGGACACCTCTAAAGTTTTAGATGACTTCCTGTTTTGAAAAGAGTTCGGTTCAGTTTGTCTTTTACGCCGTAATGTCTCTGCCTCTTAGAAAGTAAGGCTCAGTCACAAATCAAGCAGCCTATTAGTGGTGAAAGGTGTCAAATTAATTTCAGTCTGAGGACTTTATTCAGTCGAAATGCAGTAATGCAGCGTGACGTGGAATCGAGTCCTTCATTCAGTGCTCTACTTGGCTCAATGCGAGCTCGCTTCTAGTTAGCGTCAGTTGTGGTGATGAAACGAGGGGGTGAGAAACACAAAGACGCACACGCACTCATAATACCAGTAAGCCTCAGTCGTCACACTCTATGATATTTCATCTCATATCCCTCGTGCTCTGATTTTTCCTCTTTTCTATCCACTTGCGTAGTGAGTGAGTGTGATGGAAGGCCATTGGGAACCAGAAGGCAGATGCAAATCACATGATTTGACTGAAAGCGAGGACCTGAAACTGTTTACCTTTCGGCTCGAGTTAGCACTTTGTTAAACAAAATGGCTCTTTGATTGCTACTGGAGGTTGGCGCTGTTCTTGCTACTGCAATGACTGAACCATCAAAACACGAAGAGACTCTTAAAGGCTAGTAGGCGCGTTCACACATGTTTATTCATGACCTGATTTGCATACTCATTTGCATACGCCTATCACTCTGATCTATAGAGCGTATTTGTTTGTATTTCTGAAGGTGTGTGAAAATGTGCAGCATTAGGTCCTCGTGCACACTCAGCTTTCTCCTGCAGCGTGTGTGTGTGTGTGTGTGTGTGTGTGTGTGTGGAGGACGCAGAGAGCTGACTAGCACTGCCTGAGACTCGGAACGACAGAAAGAGAAACTGACAGCATCATACAGCTCAGTAGAGAGGACACACACACACACACACACACACACACACACACACACACACACTGGTCCAGACAGGCTTATCTGGGACTCTGAAGTAATACTAGAAAAGGATTCTCTTTTGTTTTATTTTTGACTTTAGTGCCATCAGCCAGCTTTTAATTCTAACCTGTGCATCTTAATTGGCCTCAAGCTGCACTTTACAACTTAAAAGCCTTAATAAGCTCCCAAGACAAAAAAAAAAAAAAAAAAGTTGTTATTTATTTCCTAAGACTTGATAATAAGACTCTTGTCTTAATAACAGCACCAATCTTTTGTGTTTTCAAAGAGTTCCTATCATCTAAAGTTGATTATTTTCCTACAACAGCACACCCTGAAGTGTTTTATTCCTATTATATACCGCAGCAATTTGCCAATGTTTACACGAAGCAAGTTCGTTTCACTTGACTTATAACTAAAAGCCATTCCCTCACTTCCTCTTGAAGTCAAGTTCTCTTGAAGAAACAAAATTGCAGCTTGTTACTGAGAAACAGCAAATATCTCCATCCTGAAAACTTTCCAATGTCGGAAAATGCAAATGAACAGCTTTAGCTTTGACCTTTTTACTGGAAAATCAAATAAACTCGCAAACTTGCAATTTTTCAAAATTGCCGCAGATTTTCCGCGGATTTGGGCGGAGACGTGTCGTGTGACGTCATCACGACGCGCACTCAGCCGAAGCCCTCTTCGATTTGAATTGCGAGTGAACATTATGTCCCCTCAGAAAAAATGCGATCTGAAGGTTGTACAAAGCGACATTGACCTTTAACAACGCTGTCAAACTTGATACAACAACAGTACCGGTGTCATCCACCATCTTGTTTGTTTTGAGTTGAATGGATCACAGGACTAAAAATACATCATTGTTTTTGAATATCTCCATTTTCTCATTCTGCGCTATAACATGAAAATGGCGCTTTTCACCGCGATTCACTGCGATTCGTGATTTAATCGACCAGTGACACTACTGTCTGTGCTCCTGTAATAGAATATTAACAATTTCTGGGTCTGGTTTGCTAAAAGCATCATAAAGTTAAAATCACCTTAAAAGGGGGAGAGAGAGAGTTCGATGTGATGCTCTCTACCATTTAACGAAACTCAGACCTGACCAATCAGAATGGAGAATTCGATAGTGCTGTGGCCGACAATCAACAGACCAGAATGAGAAATAGTATTAGAAATGTACAATATGGCTAATTTGAGTCAGGCCCTGATAACAAAGCCCAATGCTGTGTCTCAGTGAAACAGAGGAACACTGTGTGTAACGAGCGCGAATGTAGTATTTCTACTGATGGTGGTTCATGTTACTGATCGGCAGCAGATGGTGAGAAACATCACACGGTGCGGCTGTTTAGATCTCTGATCATTTTACATACTGCTAGTTAAGATGCACCTTAATGGCTGTGGTGTGAATGGAGCTGAAATTATAGACAGCCCAATTTTTAAACGAAAGGATCTTCTTTATAGAGTGAACTGAGCTCAACTGGTGTAACTGCTGCAGATTATTAAAGTAAGTGTGTGTGTGTGTGTGTGTGTGTGTGTGTGTGTGTGTGTGTAATGGTATGTGTAAAGCAATCAAGAAAAGCATTTATAGTAGGTTTTCAAGACAGCATCTGTTTGTGTGCGCATCATGTGTTGTTTCTCGTGTGTGTGTGTGTGTGTGTGTTTCCTGCTGTTCTCCTGTCTACTGTCACAGGAATAACGACAATGACAAGCTGAAAGTCATGTGCACACACACACACACACACACACACACACCCTAAAGCAAGTGCGTACCCATAACAACCGGGCATGCTAATGAAGACTCAGTACTTGCTGTGTATTATACACACTATACATATGTGCATAAGTCAATGTAAGGACAAATGTGGACATGCGCGCACGCACGCGCACACACACACACACACACACGTGTGTGCGTGTCAAATTCTCACTCTTTGAATGAATGAGAGATTCAATTGTATAATTGTATGCATTGTAATAAATTTTACACAAATCTATAAATAAATAAACAAACAAACGAATGAATGAATTAATTAATAGATAGATAGAAAATAGAGTGGTATGTGTTTGTTTGTTTGTTTATTTATTTATTTATTTTTTATTTTCCAAATGCTGTCATAGATTTGTTTATGTATTGTTTATCAGGGGTGCTTCCAGGGTCGTTGCTTCCTGGTGTAATCCAAACACACACACACACACACTTCATTATGCATACAATTTCCTCTCCCACAGGCCACTGACTCATCATCTGGTTGGCCACAACCTGTCAGTTAGGCAAATCCTGGCTTTTAAGTACCCTTCTGCCAGCTCAAAGCCCAGCACAACCTCATACACACCACTCTGTCTTCCTCTGTCATCTTTGTTTTCTTACTTGTTTTCCCATTTTCCATCTCCCGTCCTTTTGTTTCTGTCTCTCTTCGGCAGGACACACCCTCCCTATATTATGCGCTTGTATCCGAATTTGTGTAACTTACCTCATGCATGCGTGAGACATCTGGAGACAGTGACTGACGGCTGTGGCCTGTGGCCAATCAAATCATGTCAAAAGCCCGAGGCAGCCTGGGAATAGTTTGACAGCGGATTCTTTTTTGTGTGTACATGCGCGGTGTTTGTACGTCTTTTGTGTATTCGTTGAGATTTGACACATGGAAATCCATCAGCTCACCTCCATTGCTTGTGTTTACTGATGGTGTTTAGAAGAAATACCACTCGTCAAGCACTCTTTTCCTAGCAGCGACGTGAAGCTCGCCCCACACACACACACACACACACACACACACACACACACACACACACACACACACACACTTCTCAGGTGGACTCCTCAAGTACTGTCTTGTTTGGGCCGTTTTTCTCGACATGGAGCAGTTCAGCTGAAACTTGGGTTCTGTGCTTGCGGTGGATTCACCTCCCAGGTGCTTACTATCAAATCTGAAGGTATTAGCTGCCATGGATGTGCTCTTCATAGGGAAACACTGCAACAGAGTGCTGGGAGACAGTCCTATTGGCAGTGCACCTAGGAAGTTATTTACAGTAATAAACAACATGTTATGTATTCCATAGGCAAAGACATAAGCTTCCCAGAGCAAACAATTAGTCACATCCACCAACAGTATTGCCTTAATATACACTATATGGCCAAATATTTGTGGATCACATCCAAATGTGGTTCTTCCCCAAACTGTTGCCACAAAGTTGGAAGCGCACAATTGTCTAGAATGTCTTTGTATGCCGTAGCATTTCAATTTCCCTTCACTGCAACTAAGAGGCCCAAACCTGTTCCAGCATGGCAATGACTGTGACTGTGCACAAAGCAGGGTCCATGAAGACATGGTTTGCCAAGTTTGGAGTGGAAGAACTCGAGTGTCCTGCACAGAGCCCTGACCTCAGCCCCACTGAACATCTTTGGGATGAACTGGAACCCCGACTGCACCCCAGACCTCCTCACCCAACATCAGTGCCTGACCTCACTAATGCTCTTGTGGCTGAATGAGTGGAGGTTATCATAACAGCAAAGGGGGGCTAAATCTGGAAAGGGGTGTTCAACAAGCAGGTATCAGTGTGATAGTTAGGTGTGCCCAAACCTTTGGCCATAGAGTGTACAATATCAATAGGTTGTGCACCTGGACGAATATAACCTATAAGCATAACAATGGATTGCCATACTACCCCTTGTCCCATGCTGTCCCAAGCTCATCCTAGGACTCTTATTCAACACGCTTAGTAATGTTTAACTTTATAGTATACAATTGTGGAAGGGTAGTGATTTATAATCCCACAACCCGGTGTCAGATAATGAGGATGTGTTCCCTTTTGAGTCTGTTTCCTCTGAAGATTTCTTCCTTGGAGTATTCCCTCGCCACAGATTTGCTCATTAGGTAACTAAATCAATATATGGATTTCTGTGATGTCTATTGTTAAAAGTGCCATAGAAATACAATTGAATTAAAGTGAATTGAGGTTACTTTTGTGTGTTATGTCCATGAAGGACATCACACACTCCAGGATAACAACTGTAGGGTGCCAAATCTTGGTGTGACTCCTTCGATGAGCATGATGGGACACCGGGACACATTGAGTGGTCTCTAAAATCACTGGGATTATATGGAACAGCAGGTGAAACACTGAAATAGGCACCACAAACCCTAGCTGAATTGCCAGTCAGTTGGAGAGTGGATAAAATTTGCAGGAACTCTCTCAAAAACACTTGTGGCATGCTTACCTGACAGGATTGATAGTGTTATTAAGGCAAGGGGAAGCGCAACCAAGTATTAGGGGGAAAAATATGACATGCAAGACCAATATTTTGTCTTTGTAGCTCATAATATTCAGACAGATGGTCATATTTAGAGTTCAAAAATGTGCATAAATAAGTTGTAGTCAGTGGATCAGATAACTTACAGCTTGTATGCTTTCAAGTTTCTTCATACCAAGGTCGGCAAAGGCTTGATGACTGTAATGCTGATCATCAAACCTGAGTGTAGTTCAAATACCAAATGGTGTCCTATACTATAACAAAACAAGGATGTACAAGAAACCAAGATACTAATACACAAAGGCTTTAATAATAAATGTAATTTTAGCCCCCCAAAAAAAAGAATAATGGGAAAACATGAAGGAGGATGGCGAGAAACAAGAACATTTGATGATGCAATAAACACAAACCAGAAATAAGACACAGATCATTGGCTGAGCGTGTAAAAGCCAATGAATTAGGATGGGAGGAGAAAATGAAACCAGAACAATAACAAAAGGTAAAATAGGAACAAAACATGGGTGGCATGATGGCTTAGTGGTTATCATGTTTGCCTTGCACCTCTGGGTTTGGGGGTCTGGATCCCACCTCCGCCCTGGGTGAGCGGAGTTTGCATGCTCATCCCGTGCATTGGGGGTTTCCTCCGGGTACTCCGGGTATCCTCCCCCAGTCCAAAGACGTTCTAGGCTGATTGGCATTTCCAAATTGTCCATAGTGTGTGGATGTCCCTCGCCTTGTGCCCAAGTTCCCTGGGATAGATTCCAGGCTCCACCACAACCCTGTGTAGGATAAGTGGTATGGAAAATGGATGGATGGAACAAAACATGATGTAACCTGGGAACCACGACATGTGCTGAGAAGGGGAATTTGTGACATTCACCATACATAGGGTAAAATGGCTTCCACACTCTATATAGTACAATTTATGACCAATAGGAAGCCGGGTTGGATTTGCAAGATATAATGATAGCTAGTTCCTCTGAAGCTTTGCTATTCTTGCTTTACTACCATCATAGTTCATGAATAGGTCAGGTTAGGTCCACGGTGAAGCTTAAGATCCATTAGATGATGCACTAGACTAAACAGAATTTAGCCTAAACTTTCCCCAATCCAATGTATTATCTTCATAATATACAGCATCTTGACAGGTTAAGAGTGATGAAGTTTGGCTGCTGCTTTTGGCACGGAGAGGAAACCCACATGACTATAGCAAAAAACTGAGCCAGAATCTGATAGACCTGGCCTTTTTCCACATACACCTTCACTAACAAGCAAATTGGCTCGTTTTTATTAAAAGGGCAACATTCCCTGTAATATAGCTGTCATGTTAAGCGTCATTCATATTTCAATAAGTGAACTGTCCATACGTCTGATATGGCCACAGACATGTGATGATGTGTAGATATCAAGGCAGGAAGGCAGCTTCTTTCTGTGTTGGACACAGCAGATACTCTATATCAGGCTTGATACAGAGCCTTCAGTCAGTCTACTTCTGGGCCAAAATTTAAATTGCTGCAGGAGTATTTTCAAGGGTGCTTTGGAAGGATAACTGTTCTAGCATTTTCTTGGCAACTATTCTGTTGTAGGGTTTTACATAGAACACCGAATAGCTTAGTTAGTGAGAGGAACCAACAGCAACCATCAAACAAAAAAAACCCACCTTTAGGGTGTTAGAACATTTTTGGTGCAGATTTCAAATACTTTCCAAAAAAAATACTTCAGTGGCATTTGAGGTTAACTCTAAACGTGTTGAACATGTACTGTCAGATTTTATTTCACATTCATGAACTCAGAACATTCTCTGAGGGGGGAAGGGCACGAGGCTTCCAGGCAGTGTTGTTTAATATTGGTTCAAAACGCCTACGCAAATCATTCCAGATTCATATGTTGATTGGCTCATCTTTCATTTTATTGGGTGTACTTTTGAGTGACAAGTTTTACTACTGTACTCCGATGTTAAATTGCAGAGCTCCTATGCAAAATTTGTAAAGGTTAGCAGGTGTGGTAATATAATATAATCAGAGTAAATGTCACAGGATATCATGGAAGTGTAAAATTGTGTCAAGATTATTAAATCGTTATAAAAAAGCATAGAGTATACAGTGGGTATAGAAAAGAATCACCCCCCTTTAAAATAATCACATTTTGTTGCTTTTCAGCCTGAAATGAAGACGGACACAGTTTTTGTTTTATCCAGCTGTATTTACTCAGTGCAACTTATAACATCCAAGTGAAAGATATAACACCAACATGTCAGAAAAAAAAAAAAAAAAAACAGAATCACTGAGTTGGAAAAAGGATCACCCCCCTCCTAAAAATGACTTGTAAACTCAATAAGGTGTAGCTAATCACCTTCTCAATGGCACACAAAGCCATTTGACTTTCAACTGTGATCAGCTGTGGTCATTTTGATTAGCTCAGCATGAAAAGAGCTTTCCTGGAGCATTTTTGTGGTGCAACTGAAGCAAACAATCAACTATGGGTGGCAAGGCACTGTCAAAAGATCTCCAGGATAAAGTTGTGGACAGGCACAAGTCAGGAGATGGATACAAAAAAAATTATTTTTAGGCTTTATCAATGCCTAGAAGTATAGTGAAGTCTATTATTAAGAAGTGGAAGGTATTTGGTACAACACAGACCCTCCCTGGATCAGGACATCGCTCCAAACTGGATGAAAGAGCCAGGAGGAAACTAGTCAGAGAGGCTACCAAGAGGCCTACAGCAACTTTGAAGCAATTGCAGGAATTTATGACACAGAGTGGTCATTGTGTACATGTGACAACAATATCACAAATTCTCCACAAATGTGGCTTGTATGGGAGGATTGCAAGAAAAAAGCCACCCACGACTGAGCTTTGCCAAAACGCACCTTGAAGATTCTGAGGTCACATGGAAAAAGGTGTTATGGTCAGATTAATTATTTGGCCTCAACACCAAACGATATGTCTGGCGGAAATCCAATACAGCTCACCATCCAAATAACAGCATTCCTACAGTAAAGCATGGCAGTGGTAATATCCTGTTATGGGGGTGTTTCTCTGCAGCAGGGACTGGAGCACTTGTCAGGATAGAAGGAAAATGGATTGGGCAAAATACCATCAAATTCTTGAGGAAAATCTGCTGCCCTCTGCCAGAAAGTTGTCAATGGGAAGAAGGTTTACCTTCCAACATGACAGTGACCCAAAGCACACAGCAAAATTGACCACACAGTGATTGAAGGAGAAAAAGGTGAATGTCCTTGAATGGCCTAGTCAGAGCCCAGACTTAAACCCAATTGAAAATCTGTGGCATGACTTGAAGACTACAGTCCACAAATGGTCACCATCAAATTTAACTGAACTTGAGCAGTTCTGCAAAGAAGAGTGGGCAAATATTGCAAAGTCTAGATGTGCAAAGTTAGTAGAGACATATCCAAACAGACTAAAAGCTGTAATTAAAAAATGAAGGCAAATTAAAGCAAGGGGGTGATCCTTTTTCCAACTCAGTGATTCTGTTTAAAAAATAAAAAATAAATAAAAATCTGACATGTTGGTGTTATATCTTTCACTTAGATATTATAAGTTGCACTGAGTAAATACAGCTGGATAAAACAAAAACTGTGTCTGTCTTCACTTCAGGCTGAAAAGCAACAAAATGTGATTATTTAAAGGGGGGTGATTCTATTCTATACCCACTGTACAGTGAAGGGAAAAAAGTATTTGATCCCCTGCTGATTTTGTACGTTTGCCCACTGACAAAGAAATGATCAGTCTATATTTTCATGGTAGGTGTATTTTAACAGTGAGAGACAGAATAACAACAAAAAAATCCAGAAAAACTCATTTCAAAAAAGTTATAAATTGATTTGCATTTTAATGAGGGAAATAAGTATTTGATCCCTTCGACTTAGTACTTGGTGGCAAAACCCAGAGGTCAGATGTTTCTTGTAGTTGGCCGCCAGGTTTGCACACATCTCAGGAGGGATTTTGTCCCACTCCTCTTTGCAGATCCTCTCCAAGTCATTAAGGTCATTTTCAATGCCCTGGCTGATGGAAGGAGGTTCTCATCCAAGATTTGACGGTACATGGCCCCATCCATTGTCCTTTTGATGCGGTGCAGTCGTCCTGTCCCCTTAGCAGAAAAACACCCCCAAAGCATAATGTTCCTACCTCCATGTTTGACGGTGGGGATGGTGTTATGACTTGGGGTCATAGGCAGCATTCCTCCTTCTCCAAATACGGCGAGTTGAGTTGATGCCAAAGAGATCTGACCACACCTGACCACAACACTTTCACCCAGTTCTCCTCTGAATCATTCAGGCAAACTTCAGATGGGCCTGTACATGTGCTTTCATGAGCGGGGGGACCTTGCGGGCACTGCAGGATTTCAGTCCTTCACGGCGTAGTGTGTTACTAATTGTTTTCTTGGTGACTATGGTCCCAGCTGCCTAGAGATCATTAACAAGATCCTCCCGTGTAGTTCTGGGCTGATTCCTCACCGTTCTCATGATCATTGAAACTCCACGAGGTGAGATCTTGCATGGAGCCCCAGACCGAGGGAGACTGACAGTTTCTTCCATTTGCGAATAATCGCACCAACTGTTGTCACCTTCTCACCAAGCTGCTTGGCGATGGTCTTGTAGCCCATTCCAGCCTTGTGTAGGTCTACAATCTTGTCCCTGACATCCTTGGACAGCTCTTTGGTCTTGGCCATGGTGGAGAGTTTGGAATCTGATTGATTGATTGCTTCCGTGGACAGGTGTCTTTTTACAGGTAACAAACTGAGATTAGGAGCACTCCCTTTCAGAGAGTGCTCCTAATCTCAGCTCATTACCTGTGTAAAAGACACCTGGGAGCCAGAAATCTTGCTGACTGATAGGGGATCAAATACTTATTTCCCTCATTAAAATGCAAATCAATTTATAACTTTTTTGAAATGAGTTTTTCTGGATTTTTTTTGTTGTTATTCTGTCTCTCACTGTTAAAATACACCTACCATTACAATTATAGACTGATCATTTCTTTGTCAGTGGGTAAACATACAAAATCAGCAGGGGATCAAATACTTTTTTCCCCCACTGTCCATGTAATATATAGAGCCCTTAGTATACGTGCACACACACACACACAGTGAAGATTAACATTTTACTGCTAAATGACTGACAGCTTGCTTTGTAAAATTCCCAGAACAAGATTCAGCAAGCAAAGTGACTGAGTCTGAATGGGAAGGGAACGTTCTAGAAACTTCCGACAGTCATAAATAGTTTATTTATTTATTTATTTTTTGTGAGTTGCTGTGCCAATTCATGAGATTTTAAAAAAGATTTGATGTTACTATATTCACACAGCCTCTGGTGTGAAAACGGCAGATGTCGTCATGTTTTGTGCGAAACAGTATATTTATGCAGCGAGGGCACCATCTTTGCAATTCACTCACTGAAATGATGAAGCTCTCATTAAGAGGGTCTCTGCATGTGTGTGTGTGTGTGTGTGTCCATTGGATGCTTCGGTGTCTTGGTCTCATTCTTTATTGCTCCTTTAAACCTTCCATGGCTACTCCCTCTCTCTTCTCCCTCCGGTTATTTAGTGGCCAGGCGCAATAAAACACATAATTTATAGCGTACTTTTTAATTAGAAATAATGTCTTGTAGGTCCTCGGTGATCTATGGCTTAATCAATATATAGAGCGCAGTGAAAGCATGATGGACGGAGTATTGACACGCAGCAGGTAGCCTAACTTAACACACTCTGTCTCTGTGAGCAACCGAGACGGTTTGTTTCAGCCAGGAGACGGATTTGCTACTATATCATCTGTCTTAAAGATCATTCGGAGGTTATTTTGCTCTTTTTTTGCTGATCCATCATTTGATTTGTAATGTTGCGGGTAAAGATTCAACGCTCACTGTGTGTGTGCTCTACAAAAAGCCAAAGAGGTCATGTTCACATCTCTTACCTCTGATACAGATATTTAGTTGAGATGGATTTCTCCAATCATCTTTTTCTTCAATCAATCTCAGCCTGATCTGATGTCAAATGACCTCAGCGGCTCTTCATTAAAAGAGACGATATGCAACGCACCTCTAATTAGCATTAATCTGAACATGTGTCAGGAAAGAGAGGCCCTGACTGATGAATTATGGGACACGTAGCCCGCTATGAGGGAGTGGAAGCAGAACAGGCTGTACAGCCGTGATAAGAGTGAAGGGTAATAATTGGCGGCTGATATGGCTTTGTGGATGACCTTGTTCAGACCTGCTACTGATAACATGCGTTCATGTCCAATCAATGGCTTAAGCTCACTCACCAAGATGCATCAGAACTCAGTCAGTAACAGCAAGAGGACAGATTTTAGACAGTTCTACTCCATTTACAAAAGTTCAGTTGTTTTACTTTCTTCCTAAGGTTCCAGACTTCTGAACTGCTTTATATATAAGGAATCAAAAATGTTGTAAAAAAAAAATTTAAATTAATTTTCCAGTGTTATATCGGAAATCGGAAAAGCTCATCCTGAAGACTTTCCCATGTCTGAAATCTTTAAGTTACAGTTTTACCTTCTACATTGGAGACTTCTTCCATCCATCCATCCATTTTCTGTACCGCTTATCCTACACAGGGTCATGGGGGGGAGCCTGGGGTCTATCCCAGGAGACTCGGGACACAAGGCGAGGGGCACCCTGGACGGGGTGCCAACCATCGCAGGGCGCACTCATTCACACACTACGGACAATCTGGAAATGCCAATCAGCCTGCAACACATGTCTTTGGACTGCAGGAGGAAACCGGAGTACCCCGAGGAATCCATGCAATCTCCGCACACCGAGGGCGGAGGCGAGAATCGAGTGCGCAACCCCGGAGGTGCGAGGCAATCGTGCTAACCACTAAGCCACCATTTAAAAAATCTGTTACAAGCCCATGTGTAAGTTCTTACTATAGAAACAAGCACATATTATAATGAGTGCATTGATATAAACCTTATATACCTGTTATAGAAAATTAACCAACATCTGACCAATCAGAATCAAGCGTTCAGTAGCACTCTGGTATAAATATTTGAACTTCATTATTTTTAAAGTAACCCTGAAATGGCTCCATGTTCTCCTGCCATCACATAGATCTAGTTAGACAGTGCTTACTGCTAGCCAACTAGCATGCTTCTCTCACAGGGCGATGCGAGTGGGCCTTTAGTATCTAAGTCTCGTTTTACATTTGTTATATTCTCAGACATGTATTTGATAGCCTCCAAATTTGTCAAAATACACAATAACATACTATGGTTCTTACTAGCATTAACTACTATATTAGCTAGCTAACTGAGTAGTTTAGAAATGTATAGTCTTGCTAGCTGGGTGAAAATTTTTTGAGGACTGTCATTGAGCCTATTTCGTGTGTGTGTGTTCCTTACAATGACTAATTGTACACACAGAAATACTACTGTGACTATACAGCGTCTTAGATTTGAAGAAAGTAGTCTGTTGCTAGGTGGTTTTAATCCAATTATAGAACAAGTCCAATTTTTTAGCGCAGCGTTTTGTGTGCATGAACATTTCAGTATAGTTTCAAGCCAGTAATCTGAAAGCCCCGGCTGATTTGTCATGCAGAGGATTCACATGTGGACGTAACGGCTTCCTGTAGACACAACATTTTATGGCAAGGGAGACATTTGTGCTTATGGAATACAAAGGGAGGACTGAAAAATAATTCACAGTGCTAGTGAGTCAGAAAACAGGAGTGGGGCGGGTTGGATGCCTATGCACTGAGAACACACATACACACATGCTTACACACACATGCTTACTGAGCGAGGAGGAGAGAGGCCATTGTTGTGTGAAATGTGGGAATGAGATGGGCAGAATGCAGAAAATAGATTAGCCATTATACAGTAACGGCCACGAGGTGCGTGCTTATAATAACTTTACTGATCACCATCTCGTACACAGAAACATAAACACACACACACACACACATATATATGAGTTACATTTTAATTGAAAAATACTCCCAGACCTTGGACTGTAATCCCAACTTCAATTACTAAACCTTGAGTATTGATTATTCTAACAGCCCTCATAACGTGTGTGTGTGTGTGTGTGTGTGTGTGTGTGTGTGTGTGTGTGTGGGCATGTATTTATATCTTCGTGGGGACCGAATGGAACAAGGATATGGATATCTGTAGTTTTGACAAAAAAATAAAAAACCCAAACCATACAAAACAAAGAAAGAGACTAAAGGGGGCCAGATCTGTTTTTTTGTTTTTTGTTTTTTCCCTAGTGGGGACCAGCCAAAAGTCCCCACTTTTTTGTTTTGTTTTTGTCTGTTCTGTTTAAAAAAACAACAGAAATAGGCAAAAGGTTTCCTTTTGGCTACTGAGTTAAAGCTTAGGGTTAAATTTAGGTGTGGGCATGGCATTTATTAGCACCTTTAATAATTATGTTAATGGAAGGTCCTCACAAGGATATTAAAGTCCCCATGAAATCAAAATGTTGAAGTTTTGTGGCTTTTAGTATGAATATGTTAGCCTTAAGGTTATCTGTAAGCTAGTGTGCTCCAAAACAATGACAGAATTCGCATTTAGAAGATATATGCATTCAAAATTTACAGTCTCTCTACCACCAATACGGATCAACAATTTTGATGACATCATTCTGCACTTTGGCTTCTCATCAGATTTTCTGTCAAATCAAATGCTCTCTAGAATCTGAAGTATCCCAACCCCAACAGTTGTAAGTTTCTTGGCTGTGAGGTAAGCTAAACGCTGTTGGCTATTTATAAAGGTGTAGGAGCCACTCGATATGTCCCACCCTGACTTCCTGTTTCAGTGAAAATTACGTCAATACATTGGATAATGCTGCACGTTTCAAGGCATTTCACGGGGACTTTAAAACAAATGTGTGTGTGTGTGTGTGTGTGTGTGTGTGTGTGTGTGTGTGTGTGTCCCTTGGAGACACAAAAGCAAAAATATTGACACAAATGTGTTTTTCTTTAATTGAAATTGAATTATTTTTGTTACTGGGGTTGAAGGTTAATAGACTAAAAAAGACGGCACACCTTTAGATTATATAGATAGTCAGCTCACAGTACCTTACAGTGTCGGGGTCCAGCCCTGTGTGGCTTTTCTTTCTACCCGTAAGCCAACGAGAGCGTAGAGAGCTCTTAAGTGGTTGGTCCCCATTAGACATCAGCTGAATAAGTGGAACCAGGTAAGCTGATATCGCTTTGTGTCTTTCGGATAAATCCACTACACATAGGTGATGACTGATGATCACATTACATGATCACAACTACATCGCATGCTGTCGAAACAGTGGTATTAGGTTGCGGATAGGAAATTCAAGTAGTGTAGTTAACTTAATCATATCCCGACTAACGTTGCTGGAGCAGTTAGGTATCTAATATATATACTGTAGCTAGGAGTCCCTCTGAAGTTTGTACAAATACGCAGGTTCCCAAAACATATATAAAAAAATCTTCTATATCTGAGCCAAGTCATTTCCAAGAATGGGTGCTTGAGTAACTAGTGCATGCCCTATGCTGATGAGTTTAGTGTCTGAGAATGTACTACAAGGTGAATGGTTAACTGCCCTCTACAGCAGGTCAAAACTTCTGAAACATTCAAGACCCTGTAAACATCTGATACAAAAGCCTTGGGCAATTTTGAGCTGAGTCTGTAGGTTTGGGTTGCGTATTAACAGTGAGAGACAGTCTTCGTCACCAAACAGGTAAAAACGTTTTTCTTAATAGTGGTATTATTTGTATTTTCATGTCTGTTAAAGGTACACAATTAACCATATTTTTAATCTTGACCAATTTTGTCTTCCTCAGTTAAATAAAAATAACTGCATTATGGTTGAGCTTTGCTAAAGTTACCTAACTGGCTAATGATAGCTATCGGTCTTTATTTACTCAGGTGCATTATCATAACCTCACAACCTGCCTGATCATTGACATGATCGTTTCAGATGTTTAGCTATAGGTATAGCTGCTACAAGTTTTTTCTTTATTCATCCAACAACTAGAGAAAAAAAATCATACTGCTGATTAACTTTCTATGTCTTTTGTATACGGCTGCAGAAAGTAATATGCTTCTGGGGATTTAAATACTTGTTGGTGTTCTGAAGTCTGAAACATTGCACATACTGTAATTATCTTGTCAAAATTTTTAATTCAGTTACATTAGTTGTCACTTTTTAGCCTAATTAAATTCGTGACCATTGGAGCTTTCACTAGCATAGTGGCTTTCACCAGCATTTTTTCTTTTTCAGTAAGAAAAATAATCATGATGAAAAAAACAATAGAAACCACTACAAAAATTCTAATTGTTTCCACTACAAATACCATTACAAACCATTATATTAAAAACTATAATATATATATATATATATATATATATATATATATATATATATATATATATATATATATATATATATATATATATATATATACACATATATTAAAACCATTACCATTATTGGTGCTTAATGGTATTCAAATTACAAGTAAAGATTTTACATTTAACCATTACAGTTTCCATTATAACCATTAAAACCATTACAAATTCTATGAGGGTTTCTTTTGTTTTTTTTTTTTTTTTTTTTTTTTTTTTTCACAGCTGGGTATCATTTAAGCCATTATGTTTCCATGTTTGAAAAGAGAACAGAGTCACTTCCTTCCAACACCAGCACCATGAGTTTGGTTGACTTGGACCGTTAGCAAAGAATTAGAATTTTTCATTCAATGGTGCAGCAGCTGGACCACACGCTGCACCCTTTCATCTATGTCATGCGCATAGGTCACGCTGAAATAGATAGTATAGAGTCTGTTTTTAGGCGGCGCTTCTTTTGAGGAGTAATGAACCCTTACCCTGCTTACCCTTTTCAGGTAAGTCTAGCTCTTGGAGAACACTGCAGTGTGCTGATAAAAGGGTTTTTTTCCCCTTTACTCCCAGACTGAGCACAGCTCTCTTTAGGTTTACACAGGTTTATAAAGCAGAACTAGCGTGAAGGAGTCCCAGCTAACAGAAGATCCTGTCAGACCTTTAAGTATTTCAGTGTTTGACAGGTTCTAGGTAGTTTAGGTTGTAATTTTTTGTTTAAAAAAAGCACAAAAACTATTAGTTAGCATTAGCTAGCTAATGAGTAAAGATAAAAATCCTTATACAGGTTGTATGAAAGTCTAATGACAGTGAAAACAGCACAGAAATATTGGAAATATAAACATTTACCTCAGATGTGTGAAAACGATTACACAGAAAAGTGTCTGTACAACTGAAATTACACTGTAAATACACTTAGCATCCACTGCTAACTGAATTTCCATGTTTTGTTTTCTTTTCGCTCATATTTTTAACCATCAACATTGCATTACAACCAGAAATACCTTCTGAAATGTGAATACCACAAAAGTGGAAAGTTGTAATAATGTTTTAGGAACATTTAGTGCTACAAATAATCAAGAATTGTGCCAAAACACAGATAAGGAATGACTCCAGAGATATAATGGTTCTGGAAATGGCTAAATGGCTTCTCACTTTTGTGGTATTCACAATCTAGAAGACTTTTTTTCCCTTCTAAATCTGAGTTCACAAGTTGTGACCCAATATTGATGTTTAACAACGTGGCAAAACTTATAAAAAATTCAGTTAATGCTCAATGCTAAATGTAATAATAGTGCAATTATAGCTGTACAGAGTGTTTTCTCAGTAATGGTTTCCACACATCTGAGGTAAATGTTGATATTCTCAGTAGTTCTGAGTTGTTTTTACTGTCACTAGACCTTCACACTACCCGTATAAAGGGTTTTAGTTCTAGTCATTAGCTAGCTTATGATTGTTGTCTGCGTTTCCCGGTTGCTTAACTTATTAAAATGACATAAAACCTTCTCAGAACAACCTGCACATTCTAAGAACCACATTTTCCACCATGCTAACTTGTGTAAAGATGCTATGCTAACCTAAAATCAAAAGCCTGAGCCTAGCACCTGTACACAGCTTTTACATCTCTTCTACTCAGCAAAATGCCTCGAGATAGATATATCCATTTCTTAATCTTGTTCTGACATCCCCAGTTTCAGCGGTGTTTGCATTAGTTTGTGAGGCTACAGGTGTGTTTATGTACATGTGTGTGTATGTTTAAGACCACAGGTGTCTGTGACTGTGTGTGGAGTGTTGCAATAGCTAAGCTTTCATGTCTCTCTTCTGCAAACACAGACATGCAGTCACCAATGCGCTTTTGTGTGCATTGAGGCGTGTCGACAAAATAGGCCTAATCCCTAATGCCTGGAACACAGAGGCTCGCTGCATGCACACAGAAACACCCACACCCACACACACACAAACACCCACACCCACACAAACACCCACACCCACACACACACACACACACAAACACCCACCCACACATATGTGCGCGCGCACACACACACAAACACACACACACACACACACACACACACACACACACACACACACACCGTCCAAATTCAGTCATCCACAGCTAGGTTGTAAAACTCAAAAACACAACAGAGGCAGAAGTGGTTCTCTTGTTAGATTAGCGATATCGAGTGTGTGGGTGTGTTTCTGTGTATAACCTTGAAGAGTAAAGCTACTGTACAGTAACGGACAAGGCCTATGCCCTGAAGTGAAATCTTCCTGTGCTATAGCTCATGATGAGGCGTGTTGCCGGACCGTGGTGTGTTAGGACCGTGTGTTAGCCGAGGGAGATTGAGCGCTGTTTATAAATTGTGAAATAAAGCAGAGAGGATGTGACCTTCACCCTTCTGGTTTAGCAGTGCAGTCTGTGTGGGTGCTCTCTTGTGTGGTGTTGTTTTTTGTTTTTTTTTTGTACTTTTGCAGTTGGTATGTGCTCTTTCTTTCTGTTTGTGAGTGTGTTTCTCATTATGAGCCAAGAAGACAACGTTGGTTGTACTGGGTTTGAACTCTGACCCGGCATTAATGGGACCATAAGGCCAACGGTTTGAGCAGGACATAATTTTTTTCAGCTGTACAGAGCTAGTGGGCGATTGCCATAACCACACGCACACAGTGGATGACATTAACAAGACTATGGGTTGATTTCTGAAAGCATTTTTTGTGCTTAAAGATAAAAAATTGAATGCACCGGATACTTTATTATATAACAAAAGTAAGAGTAGGCACTAAGATTGAATATAATTGAATTGGCCTTAAAATATTTTCAAAGATTGGGAAACGGGAAAAGAAAAAAGTACCAAAGGGCCGATACTGGCGCTGCTGCTGATATTAACTGGCAAGACAAAGATTATGCATGTGAATTTGCAGAAGCTTTTAAAGCAGGGGTCATCAACTGGCTGGATTTTAGGGAAAAATATTGTAGCAAAGCCAATCAGCATAAAAAAAATGTGCTGTACATCAGTGACTCCAGATATTTTCTGGATTTTCAGAACTCTAATATTGGTCTTGCTTTAAAAACGGAAGATTGGACTACAAAAAATGGCATCCCTATACAATATATCCAATACACTACCTTGTTATTCAGTGACACCTTTAACCTCTTGGCGTGTGTGCCTGATTTCTGAGTAGAATTATTTTTTCACTTAACATCTGTGCTATATCCTGACATTTAACATGCTCATCAATTTGATTGAATATTTTGCAAGGAGAATAAAGATCACAATCACAATTTATTATTTTTATTTTTTTAATATTGTACTTAATACATGCTTATAACTCACAGGGTGCTCATTAGCCACTAATGAGCTAGACCTACAATATAGGTCATAGCGAAGACGAGTGTATAGAGAGGACAACCAAAGTTGGTACAAAGGCACAAATGAGCAGTGTTTTCTGTCAGCTGGAGTGTAATATACTGTGTTCAGTCACCAACAACTTGTAAACCTGTACAATTCTTCAACTGTACAATTTCAGTGAGCCTGTACCCTTGCAATCGCACCAAATTATTTTACGCTGTCTTTCACAGTGATGTTTGTTGGTAAATGAGAACTTTTAGCTGTACTCATGTTAGACGCACGTGAATCGAAGAGGGCTTTGACCGGATGCACGTTGTGAAGAGGTCACGTGACGCGTCTTGGCGCAAAATCTGCGGAAAATCTGCGGTAATTTTGATTTCTGCGATCACAAAATCCTGGAAGGACTGCTAAATAATTTACATAAATGCACTTGAGTGGATAAGCCACAACAGAGGATCTGCTACATAAGCCGTGATGGTTCATGTTTGGAAAACTGTGCTCGCTGAGCTACAGACATACTGTACATCAATCTGCTCTGTTACATGATTTTCTTTTTTCAAGTGCATGGTTCAGGCCAAGGAAATATTTTTCTGGCCAACAGTTGATGACCCCTGCACTAGGTGATGCTTCTGTTTATCACTGGGTGTTTAGTATTAATCCTATTTAGGTGATAGTGCACCTGTCGTGGAAAGATTGGATCAGTTTCCACTCTGTCTGAATGTGTGAAACTGAGATCAGGTTTGTTCCTTTGTTGTGGACGGGAAGAGGAACGCCCAGTGACAGAGATACCAGTATAAACTGTGACTTTAACCATACTAGAAAAAACAAAACAAAAACCTGCCATCTGACACTTTGAACACTTCAGGTGAAACAGATATCCTCATTGCTTGCAGAGTCAGCTTTTATAATTCATGAAAGCTTAATATGTTCTGAGCCTGTAGGTACTTGTAACTATTAAAATGATCTCTATATGTAATTAATGCTGAAGCCAACTGGTTAAATTGTATTGAGGTTCAAAAGCAGGAATAAAAGAGAGCAGCAGAGACATGATGAAAAAAAAAAACACTGGACAAAGAAAGTGGAAAGGATAGAGGGAGGATGTGTAGAAAGGATGGAGAGGGGGAGAGAGAGAGAGAGAGAGAGAGAGACACATTGAGGCTGTAATTAGTTTTTAATGGTTAATTAATGTCAACAATCTCCTATAAGAGCCAGATAACTTGCACTTGTGTGCGGTGTAACGTACACCCTAAAATAATCCCATTTACACCTGTCAAAGAGCGATGGAGAGCGGGAAGGTGGGAGGCAGGGAGGGAAAGAGAGATGGAGAGGGAGGGGTTTAATGTGTAAGAAAGAGATGAACAGAGAGGTTCTTCTCATTCATTTTCTAGCTCTTTTTTTTTCTTCCTCTTCCTTCTGTGTGAGCTGGAAGCATGAGGGATTGAGAAGGTCTAATTGAGTTTCGCCATCTGCCTACACCAGGGACCCCGCCAAGCATCGAGCATGCCACACACACACACACACACACACACACACACACACACCTGCTGTCTTCAAGTCTTTTGATTTAGTGTGTGTGCGTGTGTTTGTGACAGGTGTCAATTACCATTAAATCTGTTCTTGTCCCAAACCTCCCCTGCTTCTGTGACTATTTACAACACACACACACACACACACATATACATATATGTAAAATGGACAACCATGGAACTACGCGTGGAACACCTCTTGCAGGTCTCTTTGGTGTTGCCATAGTAATAAGGATTCGTTTCAGCTCAATTAGCTTGCATGTTTTAAACACGGATCAAGTCACCGGAACGACCCCGCCTTTACATGAGGCCAGATTACAGACACAGATATATGCTTCTGTGTTTCGCTCTCGCTCCCTCGACTCTGTTTCATGGTCTGGAAATCGCCCACATGCACAAAACACGGTCACACGCAGACGCCTGAGTCCATGAGTTAAGGATGAGATCAGTGTGTTCGGTTTATCCCACCAGCCAGAGTGCACTGACTAATAAGGAGATTAGATTTGCATGGCAAATGAAGTGAGCTATGCGTGGTCAGGTGATGTGTATTTGGCTGACAGGGAAAGGGGAAAATTTGAAACTATACTGCAGGCCAAGAGCTTAATTGTTGGCGTAGTCACAAGTACTGTACATTAGGTCATTTTAACAAATAAGCCTCAAGTCTTATTGATGTTCTAATGCATCAACCTAAAGCCTGTTTTTTTTTTAAAAACGTCTTTTTGATTATATGAAATAGATCGAGTACACCCATAAGCAGTATTTATACAACCAACCCCAATTCTACTCTATAGTAATGACAGTATTCTAAACATTTTCTTTCTTATTTTTATTAAATAACATGCCCAGTTCTGTGATTTGCACTCCATTAGTACAGAAACCCTCATAAACATTCAGTCACCTTCCCAAACTTGTATAAGCAAAAGCACTAAATTAACGACGCTGTGTTCAGTCCACAAAGGCGAAGGTTTAATGTGTTACAGACAGTTTATAAATATGAGTCATAAAATGGCATTACTGCTGCCGGTCTACCTCTATAATTACAGTTAGGCGAAACACATCCACTCCGACAGTTTAATAGCCTGTCAACATCCAGTGGCCGAGGGAGAGACAGCAGGAAAACTCTTGCGTGTTCCGGCCTTCCGAATCACAAAGCCACTCACTGGCAAGCCGGAGGAATAATATTTTTAGACATGGTAATCTAAATGTATTTAAATGCATGTGGTGTTTCTACACCTTAAGGCCAATATAAATAATGTCGTGCAAAATAGATTGGAAAAATTATCCTGAGGTACAGCCTCCAGAGGTACAATCTTTTGCACTTATTTCTACATGCATACATACAGTGTAAACATATATAAAGGTGCATCTAAAAAAAAAATACAATATCGTGGAAAAGTTATTTTTTTCCCCATAATTTAATTCAAAAAGTGGAACTTTCATGTATTCTAGATTCATTACACATAAAATGAAATATTTCAAGCCTTTTTTTGTTTTGATCTTGATCAAATCTGGATTTTTCCAGTATCTCATTTCCATGAGCTGTAAGCCGTAATCATCAAGATTAAAACAACAAAAAAGGCTTGAAATATTTCACTGTATGTGTAATGAATCTAGAATATATGAAAGTTCCACTTTTTGAATTAAATTACAGAAAAAAATGGACTTTTCCACAATAATGTAATTTTTTAAGATGCACCTGTATAAGATGTATCCCATCATTCGTCTCCATCTAAGGCTGGTTTATGAGATTGGAAAAATGGAGGTACAACATTTTTCATCATTTAATGCAAACGTATTTTAATGCGCTTAATGTGTTTATTTGTGGTAGAGGAATAGTAGAAGACAGTGATATGTTAATTTGAGCGCAAAGGTTTGGACACCTTTAGGCTTAAATATAGAAGTAGTTTCAAATAGATTGGATAAATTATCCCGAGGCACATGATTTTTCATCAAGAAACCCTGGGGTGTGCAGACTTTTGCACCCTGTTCTACAATCATACATGTACATATACGTTGTTTTTTTGTTTTTTCATATCCCACAATTCTCTGGTTGGGCTGGCTTAAGACTGAAAAAAAAATGTTGAGGCACATTCTTTTTTATCCAGAAACTTTGGGGTGTGCACTCAGTTCTACATAATTAGTCTCTATCTAAGGCTGTTTTATGAGTCATTTAACCGACTCAATCTTTAAAGTATCACCACTTTTAAAGAAATAGCAGGTTCTATGAAAACGGTTCTCCTTCTCATTGCTGTTTCAGCGTTTGTGTCCATGGCTTTGTGAATTGTTATGTAGGAGCAGGCTGAATGCCAAACTGTGCAGTGATTTGACGGTAGGTCCTGCTCTAGCTTCTCGTCAGTAACGTTAGTTTCAATTATACACGTCTAGTCTCCCAGAAATCTACTTGATTTATACTTGAATTTCTCAGAAATCATTTATTCAACCCAGAGTCTGAGAGTAACCTTCGCTAAGGAAGGCCACTGTGCTAGCCAAGGCTATAAAAACCATTGGGATGTTTTTGTGCTCTTATTTTAAGCTAGTATTTTGAATGTGTTGCAGTACCTGAGGTATAGCAGCTAATCACTTTGACACTGGCCTCATTAGTTCCATGCAGCTAGCTAACACACATGCACACAAACACACAAAAGAAACATAAAGATGACAGGATTTGTATACAGAGGCCTGTGCATGAAGTTGCAGAGTAAGTTTTAGGTTAACAAAACCAAACAAATCCAACCCCGGGGTAATTAAGGTTAACAGATTTCATGATGCTGGTTATCAACTTTCTCGGTCAACCCAGGTTTTAACCCTGGAATATGAGGAATTTAAACCTACACTAACCACAAAAAGCAACACCGTTGCAACTGCCAACGCTCGGGAGCATTGCTGATTGTGTAAATGCATAAGTTTACTTTTAAAGGCTCACAATGAGAATAAACAGATTGAAAATGTACAACTCAAACAAATTTCATGTAATTTCATTTAATATAAATAATTTTTTAAATGGAATATTAATAAAATAAATATCAATTTGTGAAAATATATTAGGACAGGAATAATGCCAACGCGTGTAAACATGTACCGCTCGCAAAGAACCGCAAAGCAACACATACATTTTGCGTTACAGTAAGAGCGGCTTCGGCGTGTCAGATTTTTTATGTGCGGATCAAGAAGCCGGCAGAGATAAACTATACCATCTGCCCAAAATCCATATCTTTTGTAGAGATGGTCATCGGGAAAAGCCCGGGGATCGTGTCTGTTCCTAAAAGTTCTTTCCCCTCGAAGTGCCCTTCTTATTATTTGCGCTCTGAGCTCCACAGGATTCTCCACAAACGGCGAAGCCACCGCTACAAACACTAAAGGGTTAACTTTGACTCCTCAGATTTATCTCACTTGGCTCGCAGCTGATTTGTTGTTTGACCCAATTTGGGGTTGACTTATTTTACCAAGTATAAAATCTGCTCCTCAGACTAAACGCAAACTTACCTGGGTAGCCATCGAAAGCGGCTTCGTGACACAGGCCTCTGGACAGCTTTCGCTAAAAAGCAAATGTTATAATATATGGATACTACAGCAGAGGTGGGAGGTAACAAAGTACAATTAGTGTTCATTTCATACTTTGGACTTAGCCTTAGACATTTTGCTGTAATCTCTGTAATATGAGGTGGCACTTTAGCATCAGGCAGGTTCAATGAGGTGATTTAAATGTAAATTTGAACCTATTACCCCTCACTGTAACCTATCTGTTACTACATACACTTTGTATTTATCAAGTGCAGTTGTGTTGTGATGGCTAGCTATAAGTCAGAAGTTGTTTCTGTTCTTAGAGTTGTTATCATGCTAGCTAAGACTTGAGAGCTGTTCTTAGTTAGCCTTAGCTAATGTTTCCCCATGTTGCTTTGTGAAAGTGGCACTAACTAGTGTGTGAGTTGAACATTTTTTTTTTTGTACCATTATAGCTACTTTAAGTACCTTTTACTTTAGCATTATTTAAATAAGTTAAGACTTTGGTTATTTTCCCACGTCTGTAAGAGACTAAACATTTTCGTTTCTGTAAATATGGTCTGATGTTGTGTCTTGTGTCTTGAGATCCAAGACATGCACTTGACTTGCACCAAGGAGCCAATCACAGCGGAGTATGCAAATGATATGCAAACGAAGGTGCCACTCATTGTATAACCTAAACATAGTTGGAACACTGGGAAAGCCTGCTTTCAGAATAAATCCACCGAACTCTCAGAAACGCTGAGGAGTTCAATGAGCGTAGTTTATACTAAACGTGCAAGCTGACGTCTCTGAGGAGACTCTGTCCTTCTGCTTTAAACCAGGAACAGACGGAGGTGATATTTAACGCGATTTAAGGTGATTTAGAGATCTAAACTCAGCTCGCAGCTAATGAGCGATGACTCATGGGTAAAGCGTGACGAGGGCAACAGCAGGGAGACCGATCCAAGCTTTCTTGTGTAGTGAAAGCGCACGAGAGCGGTTAAAAAAAACTAAAACGAAGCTTTTGTGAAGAGACGGAGACAGAAAAGAACGAGGCATTTGTTGAGAGCAGGTTCCTGTCTGCTTAACACGGACCTAAAAAAAAAAAAATCTCGGCAGTGTTTCAGATTTGGTGAAGAAAGGCCATGCATGCTCTTTTCCTCTTTCCTCTCCCTCCTTTCCTCATTCTCGTACTCTCCTCGAGTCTCTTCGTCCATCTCATTATTATTCAGTTGATGCATTGCTTGGCACAAGGGCAAAGCTTTGCATAATTTATGCATGGCCATCATCAATTTTTGAAAAACAGCCCAGGCCGCCTCCTTTGTGCTTTTAACTAAATAGATGCTCACCGAACCCAATGCAAGATGTGTGTGTGTGTGTGTGTGTGTGTGTGTGTGTGTGTGCGCGCGTGACTTTCTGTATAAACTTCCAACCACTATTCATTTATGTATTGCTTATATGCAAGTGGTGGCAGAATTGTAGGATTATTTTATTTATTTATTAATTTTTGGGATGTTGCTTTCTCCTCTGTCCACCAAAGCAAGCTTTCACAAACCACCTGGGGCTCAAAAGATTGAAAAAAAAGGGGAAAAAAAGAGGATGGAAAGAGTGTGTACTGACAGACACACAGCTTTTCTTCTGATTGAAGGTGACGGCACCCCAAATATCTTCAAACAGTCCTTTGGAGAGGGAGATATCGGGAGAGAGCAGAGGTGAGGGACAGAGCAGTGTTCTTGTGGCTGGTCTCTGTGTCTGTTCCTCACTTTAGTTCACGCATGTGTAGGTAGAATAACCTTTTCGGAAGCTCCCTGCAGCACTCTGCCAGTATGACCTTTGACGCCATCCTCTTCTTGCGCACCCACTCAGTGTCCCCTACGACTCTGCCCCGGTGATTGCAAACCGTTTCCATGGCTCCCGTAACTACCTGCTGTCGACGGGTGCAGATCTGCAGCAGTTGAACCTGTCCGGTTGAATTCATGTCTTGAATGTTTGGCGGCCTGGGAAAACCCTTCACATGGTGAAATTTTGACATTTTCTACTATATATAGTTGTAAAAGCTCAGAATGAACTGGAATAAGTTTCTCTTTCACATGTAGCTCACCCACAAGTAAAGTTCTACCACAAGTAAATCATTTTAAAGTCTGTTTACAAACTGAACTTTTAATGTTAACTTCCCTAGTGTGGGGGGTTGTGGCGGGATGGGGCACAGTGGTTTAGCACATTTGCTTCGCACCTCCAGGGTTGGGGGTTTGATTCCCGCCTCCGCCCTGCGTGCATTGAGTTTGCGTGTTCTCCCCGTGTTTCAGGGGTTTCCTCCGGTTACTCTGGTTTCCTCCCCAGTCCAAAGACATGCGTTGTAGGCTGATTGGTATTTCCAAATTGTCTGTAGAATGTGAATGTGTGTGTGATTGTACCCTGCGATAGGTTGGCACCCCGTCCAGGGAGTCCCCTACCTTGTGCCAGAGTTCCCTGGGATAGACTCCAGGCTCCACCGCTACCCTGTGTAGGATAAGCGGTATGGAAACTAGATGGATGAATGGAAATTCCCCAGTAGCTATCAAGTAGCTCTCCAACGACTTGATCAAACTTGATCAAGATTCACTGTGTGAGGAAACAGACTCAGACTTCTTTTGGCAGACTGAAAGTTTTTTTTTATCACTGTGTTTGTTAAACTGACTCCTTACCCAACATGATCTTTGCAGGAAGATAGCCTAGGCACGTTTAATATGTAAATAAAACATTTCCATGTTGTTTTGGTGAAATATAGTATTTACTGTATGACTTTTTATAGATGAGGTGTCAAAGCCCGTTTTGGCAGAATAACTTTACCAATTTAAGCCTAAACCTTATTTTTTAAACCTTTTTTTTTTTGGCTGTTTGACCAGTGCACATGTGTAAAAAATCTCCGTCCTAAGGAATATTGTATTTTCCGAGCTAATATTTGTCATGTACATACAGTGGGGGAAAAAGTATTTGATCCCCTTCTGATTTTGTACGTTTCCCCCTGACAAAGAAATGATCAGTCTATAATTTTAATGGTAGGTGTATTTTAACAGTGAGAGACAGAATAACAACAAAAAAATCCAGAAAAAATCCATTTCAAAAAAGTTATAAATTGATTTGCATTTTAATGAGGTAAATAAGTATTTGATCCCCTATCAATCAGCAAGATTTCTGGCTCCCAGGTGTCGTTTACACAGGTAATGAGCTGAGATTAGGAGCACTCTCTTAAAGGGAGTGCTCCTAATCTCAGTTTGTTACCTGTAAAAAGACACCTGTCCACAGAAGCAATCAATCAGTCAGATTCCAAACTCTCCACCATGGCCAAGACCAAAGAGCTGTCCAAGGATGTCAGGGACAAGATTGTAGATCTACACAAGGCTGGAATGGGCTACAAGACCATCGCCAAGCAGCTTGGTGAGAAGGTGACAACAGTTGGTGCGATTATTCGCAAATGGAAGAAACTGTCAGTCTCCCTCGGTCTGGGGCTCCATGCAAGATCTCACCTCGTGGAGTTTCAATGATCATGAGAACGGTGAGGAATCAGCCCAGAACTACACGGAAGGATCTTGTTAATGATCTCAAGGCAGCTGGGACCATAGTCACCAAGAAAACAATTGGTAACACACTACGCCGTGAAGGACTGAAATCCTGCAGCGCCCGCAAGGTCCCCCTGCTCAAGAAAGCACATGTACAGGCCCGTCTGAAGTTTGCCTGAATGATTCAGAGGAGAACTGGGTGAAAGTGTTGTGGTCAGGTGTGGTCAGATCTCTTTGGCATCAACTCAACTCGCCGTGTTTGGAGGAGGAGGAATGCTGCCTATGACCCCAAGTCATAACACTATCCCCACCGTCAAGCATGGAAGTGGGAACATTATGCTTTGGGGGTGTTTTTCTGCTAAGGGGACAGGACAACTGCACCGCATCAAAGGGACGATGGACGGGGCAATGTACCATCAAATCTTGGGTGAGAACCTCCTTCCGTCAGCCAGGGCACTGAAAATGACCTTAATGACTTGGAGAGGATCTGCAAAGAGGAGTGGGACAAAATCCCTCCTGAGATGTGTGCAAACCTGGTGGCCAACTACAAGAATCGTCTGAACTCTGTGATTGCCAACAAGGGTTTTGCCACCAAGTACTAAGTCGAAGGGGTCAAATACTTATTTCCCTCATTAAAATGCAAATCAATTTATAACTTTTTTGAAATGGGTTTTTCTGGATTTTTTTGTTGTTATTCTGTCTCTCACTGTTAAAATACACCTACCATTACAATTATAGACTGATCATTTCTTTGTCAGTGGGCAAACGTACAAAATCAGCAGGGGATCAATTACTTTTTTCCCCCACTGTACAGTACATCCCTGGGGAAAAAAAACACAAAAAACCCCAGCAATCATCTGTTTAGTAATTCATTCCTTTGTTTATTTGTTTACTGGCGAGGTATCACAGATAATTAGATCGGATTACAATTTGAATACGTGTAATTTCTTGCAGATGGAGGCTTGTTTATTCAGCTTAATGAAATACTAAGACCAAGTCTTTCTTTAATTAACTCCAAAATGCAAAAAGGAATTATCCTTAGTGTCACCCGCAAGGGTATTGCGTCTTTCTAAAATATAGTGATATAGTGTAATATTGAGATTGATTAGTAAATATAAAACCATTTGTCTCGGAAAAGTTTGCACCCGTTTTGCATCATTCTCTTGGTTGTCCACTGGTGCATTTTCGCCATTTGGTGTTTTGGCAGTTTGTGTTGACTCTCTCTCCATCCCTTGTTCTCTTCTCTCTTTCTTAGTTTCTCTCCCTGAGATTAATGGATGTAGTTTTTGCTGTGGCAGCGTGTCTTCCCTTGAATATTCTCCTGTCAAACCTAATCACGCTGTTAGAAAAATGAGCCGCAGCTGCAGAGTAAAATCACACTTCATAATCTCCCCTCTCCCGCTCGGCCGATTGGAATATCTCCGCTTTATTAGAGAGGCAGAAGAGAGCCGGCATGAGCCGTGTGTGTGTGTGTGTGTGAGTGCGCGCATGTATGGATCCAAAATGGAGGCCAAGTCAAGACGGTAAGAGCATGAGGGAATTTTTCAGACCTCCATCATCAAGCTCGCACGTCTGTTTTGACCTGATGGACATGTTCAGTGTTTGAAATCTTACATTTAACAAACTGTCTGTTGTAAACACAGATAAAGATAAAGCGCGATGCACTGTGTATATCATGACGTCATGGAGATGCGAATTAAGAGGGCGAAACGTTCATCAGAGAGCACGTATGACTGATCTCCTCACCGCCCTCACCGCATACACGGGATAAGTGTACAGTACGCGGGTTGGAGGTTGGAGCTGCTCTGGCGTTCTGTATCTGAATATTTTAACCGCGAAACGGAGCAAATTGATATCATGATACTTTTGACGAAATCTAATTTCACAGTGGAACGAATGATGTAAATCATTTTGATTGTGCGGTCGCACGATGAATTTCAATTTGCTCTGCGCGTCCTACTAGTTTCGGGTTTTCTTCATCCGTCAGCGAGTCAGTGTTTATAAATCAGCGCGGCTGGTGGAAAGCTGCTGTTTATGTCATAACTCCTTCGTTTGACTGACTCTATATTAACCATAAAAGAAACAGCATAGCCTTTTTAAAGCCCGTTTGACGTAGGGCGACGCTTACATGGGAATTGTAAATGACTTCGAAACCCTCACTGAGTGGGATAAAGAGAGATCTAATTTTTCGCCCGAATTACCGTGTGTGTGTGTGTGCGCTTGTCTGCTGGGAGAGATGGATAAAATCAGGTGGTTCAAAACATAGCTGCATAAATTAGAGTTCCCCCCTCCCCCTTTTTTGCTACTTTTTGACCTCTGAGTTTGCTGAAATACGGTACACTGTCTGGATGGTAATTTGTACTCTTCTAAATTACGGACGTGGCCCGGTCAGGCTATCTAAAATTATGTGGTGGTGATAATTATCTAATTATCGCTATCATAGAAGTGATAAATGATAATTATGAGTTGCTATTATGACCCACCAGCCTTCCTGGGACTCTTTGTGTAATTTTGGTCCTGAGAGAATACAGCTTTAGAGAGAGGTTTGGTGGATGGATAGATACAGTAGTTGAAAGGAAAATTGCTCATGTGCTTAGTGGTATATATTATACATTATATACCATTTGAATCAATCTAAATAAAAAAAATAATAAAAAGACAATTGTTAAATTGGTGGTACAATGCATGATATGTAATAAATACATATACTTAAACATCCAAGCTCATCCCTAGTTCTAACACACAAGAATAAAATCTCCTCAAACACTCTTGATTGATTCTAATAGAACTCGTTCAACATAAGAAAGTTAACACACGTATCCAAGTGGTTATAGTTATAAGATCAGTGTCGCTAGAATGTAGCAAGTTCTCTTATACAGGACGATGTAAAGGCACAGTGACAGTGGAAACAACATGAACCCATTGTAAATATCAACATTTACCTCAGATGTCTTGGTAAAATACTGAGAAAACATTCCCTATAGCAACTGCTAACTGGACTTCTATGGCTTCTGCAATATTGAATAGATAGCTGTATAGAAATATGTAAGGTTTAAAACTCGACAGGGTGTGCCCTTGTAGGAAAATAATCAATGACCAGTTGGTGCGATACAGCTCAGCGCAGAGTTATTATTACCTGTCAGGGATTTGCCCCTCGCGCTCACTACGAGCATTACAGCGCTCACTTCCATGTTGTCATATGAGTTGTTTACTTTTCCACGTGTTTTGTTTTGGTTCATGTCCTGTCCTCATCCTTGTCTCGTCATTAGTTGTTTCCCGCATATGTCTTCATTACTTGCACCTGTATTCAGTTCACCCTATACTCAGTTTGCATATTTAAACCCTTGTATGTGTTTGTTCCTCGCGAAGTATTGTCCAGTGTTTTTCTGCCTGACTTTTACGAAGCCATTTGTTTTGTGTAGCGACATTAAATTTCCCGATCTTGTTATGCTACCTGGTTTTTGGTGTGTTTTGGATCATCCCTGTAATCGTCGTTCGTAGATCTCCTGACCTCTGCCTGTTTCCTGTTCCTGAGTTTGATTCACGTTTAGAATTTGTCTGCCTATCCTTCTAATAAACGCCTTAACTGCACTTGCATCCATCTCAACTCACACATCCTGAAGTGTTTTATTCAAGGTATACCACAACAATTCGGCAACTATTACAGTTTTTATTGATTAACAAAATGACATGCTGTACTTTTTTTTTTTTTTTAATCAGTTTAGGGTTATATTTAATGTTGAGGAATGTCTGCAAAACAAGTTATCACTTGTTACAGCTATAAACAGCTAGAACATGCAGCTTGTCATGTTACCAAAAAACATTCTTTCATAAAGACTTTCGCGTGTTGGAAGAGATTAAGTTACTACATTACATCTGACTGTTCACAAAGCTCTGACACTGGAGACTCCTTCCAAAAAATCCAAAAATCCTTGTGTAAATTGTAATTATACATAGAAACAATAGGGTGGAAACAATAGAAACAATAAGAGTATTAATCAACACCTTCTGACCAATCAGAATCGAGAATTCGACTGTGAGAAACTTCCGAAATCATGAAAAAGTGGGCGGTTTTTATGGAATCTTTTCATAAATATGGATTGCATTCGAATGCACACGAGACTCGCCAAACAGGCACAAACAACCTCACTATTTCGCCGTGTGGGCTCCGTGTTTATTTGTCTGCTTGCTTTTTTTTTTAGACTGATGGTTAGTTGAGTTTGTTGTTTGTCTCGCGGGTCTAATCTGTCAGTGACACATCATCAGAGTAACCTATAATCACGGGCTCGCTATGTATAAGCTTAATTAAGCTGATTATTTATTTTGCTCTGTATGTGTGTGTTTATGTCTGTGTTATTTGTGGGGGGGTTGGGGTGTGCGTGTATGTCATACTATACAGGAAATAATCACACATCGTTCTCTGAAGGATGCCATACATCTCTATGGTAACCTGCTTTACGCATTCGGATGTGATACATGTCGTAGGATTCATTGCTTCATCACACGGCACCTTGCTGATATTTATTCATTCTTACTAATTCCTGATCGACATATTCCGAGCACGGAATGGCACTGCGGAATTCTGGGAACTCGGTTGCTATTTATTATTGTAATGATTTTGGGTCAGAATATTTGGACTGAATTAGAGGAATAGGCCTAATTATAACCAGAGAGAGCAGGGGAGACGGGAGAAACCGCGCCTTGTTAAGATTCATCATGGCCTACAGAGATGTAATGCATTTTCAAGTGAGATTGTCATACACGACGAAGACATGCAGAGAGGGAGGAAGGGAGAGGTGCAGAATAACAAATGAGCCCGATTCGAACACACCTCCTCGTTCCAATATCTCCAGTTAGCTCTGACCTTTTAACTCTGACCTTTCGGTACCCTAATTAAGATACTTGTAATGCACCAACGGGTTGTAACGAAGGACGTTTTCACACTTGTGGTACATTTAGTCGAGTGTGAAAGCTGTTTTTTGAACCAGGGTCAAGCCAGCTAACAGGTCCATGTGTGAGAATGATATTTAGGTTTTGTAGATGACTTGGAAGTAAAAATCCACCAAAGGCATTGTTAAAATAATGTAGCGCACTACACTCTAGGGCTAGAGTAAAAATTGCTGAAAATTACCAACACCAACTTCCTGTTTTACTCAAGAACTTTTCCACCACAGGTCTGATATACGTGAATGGGGGAAAAAAAAAATCTTTAAAACACCTTCACATTCAGACCAGACAAGGTATTTATTTATGTATTTGCTACAGGAGTTTAAACCAGTGCAACTTACTGTTTACACCACAGCTGCAATATAGATAAGGTAGTTAGTTGTTAGTAGACAATGATTACATTTACATGCACATCAATATTCCAGTATTAATCAGAATTTGGTAATATTCTGATTAAGTACTGAGTCGTGTAAACGCCGCAATCCGATTGCCCGATTCAGATTAAGACAATATTCTGATTCCACCAAATTCTGATCCCCACCCCTGGAATATGCCTGTTTTAATCGGAAATTTGTTGCATGTAAACACCTTATTCAGGAAATCCACTGAAAGGAGATATATGTGCACGCCCAGTCCGCAAGGAATTGTGGGTGCTAACAGATGCTTAGCTGTAGGCTAGGTATTTAGGAATGGCAACTCAGACATACTTGCAACAACCATGTAAACAGGAATCTTCTGATGCCTGTACGCATATGAACATCATATTCGGAATATGGCTGCAACCCGAATATAGACCTGAAACAGAATTTGATGTGAGTGTAAACGTAGTCAGTGTTTTGGGACAAAAACTAATTAATTAAATACTCCATACAAACCCACACACATTCAAACCACACAATTTATTTATTTGTTTGTTTACTTAATTTTATGGTTTGTTTGTTTATTTTAGTTGGTTTTAGGTGTTTGTCCGACAATTTATTTATATTTTGTTTGTTTCCTGCGATGGGTCGGCACCCTGTCCAGGGCGTCCCCCGCTACGTGCCCCGAGTCCCGTGGGATAGGCTCCAGGTTCCCTGTGACCCTGTGTAGGATGAGCGGTACAGAAAATGGATGGATGGATGGACGGTTGGATGGATGGAGGCACTAACTGCAGTAAAGATTGTAGTTAAGGACAATGTTTTGGGATTTTATGCCTTTTGCTAGTTTTATTTTTTTAAAATTCAAAAAACGAATACACACAAAGCCGCAGAGATGGGTTTAACAAAGCCTTTTTGACTAAGGCAAGACACATTAACATATCACTTTGAAAAACACGTCCAAACCATCCAGAGTATTTATGCATTGTGATCAGAGCTGACATGTTTGTAAAGGATTGTTTTTATTCCTTAAGCGTTTATTAACTAAAATCCTGCTTCTTACTGTAACTTTGATAGATCAGATATGTCATTGCGATGAACAAGAGACGTATAAATGGCCCGAATTTTACGTCTGGTACTTGAGTGAAAATTACTTTTATGATGAAAACCTAAACAGTTTTGAAAAGTTCCGACTGAGCTTATGACTTGTGCGTAAACCCTGACAGTTCAACCAGTTCCCGATGTTCCAGGGCGTCATGATCGCTCAACATTTTGGATCGATGTCACCTCCACGCAGCCAACACTGAACATCACATCCACTTATATCTTTCGCTTCTAAATGTATTCACGGAACAGCCAAAGTCTTCGCATTGCAGGCAAGGCTCCAGTTTTTATCTTGAGCTTTCGCTGGGTCCATTTGAACGCCGTTTCTAATAAGATCCTTCTCCTAATGTTAAACAGACATATTGAGAAATAAAGGCGAAAGAGCTTCAGAGCTAGCGAACACACATGAAAGCTGCAAGGAGGGAGCAGCCAAGAAGCCAGAGGATCTGAAAACCAACTGCTCTGTGAAGCATGCCAGAGAATGAAGGAGAGGCGGAGATGGAGAGAGAGATGTTTGCAGGTAGCTTGTTGCCAGGAAGTCAGCAGAGCCGGTGGCGTTATAGAAGCTTCTCAGTCAAAATGAGTTTCAGCTCTGTAGATGTTCTGCAAATGGACCGAGGAAGGAATGAGGAGGTTGAGAGGGGGTGGAGTGGAGGTGGAGGTCACGCTGGCATCCTGTTGAGAAGGAAGACGCATCAGAAAAGCAGCAAGAGGAGGGAACCTGACAGTGATTGAAAGACTCAGCAGCCAATCAGCCCTCCTGCTAAGCAGACCATATTGTCCTTCCAGCAGGTAGTGGCACTGGATTTAATGAAGCGTAGGGGTATGTGCAGTGACTTCGCTAATCATTTACAGGTAGACAGCACTAATTCGGTGCTTGATTCTCACCCACAAACCAAATTGTTGTCTTGTTGTTTACATACATTTCATTCTATACCACAGTGCTGTTGAATTCTCGATTCTGATTGGTCCGAATGACTAATCCTGACTAATTTTCTATAACAGCAGCTCTTGCAAGGTTTCTGTTAAGGTGCTTGTTCTAATACGTAATCGTTTCTATGGTAATAGTTTACAAAGTGACTTGTATGATGGACGATCTAATCTAATCTAATCTAATGTAATCTAAGGCTAATAATAAGTATATTTAAAAAGTGTTGTTTTTTTAACAAATGAAAATGTGTAATTGGTATGGTGATGTTTATTTATCGTTTATGGGAGGAGTCTCCAGTGTCAGCATTTTGTAGCGAACAGTAAGTTGCGCTTTCTGGTGAGGGACCGTTGTTATAACGCAAGTAATAACAGGAACTAACTTGCCTCGCTGACGTTCCACAACATATAAACAAAAAAATAGCACAACATTTTGTTCATTATTAAATTAAGACCTGACAAATCGCTGTGGGATAAGAAGAATAAATCACTTCAGGACAAGTGGTTATTGGAAATTAATCCGCTTCGTGGTCATAGCAGTAACTGTGCTTCATGTCGAGGCGTATCACACCACACCATCATGAATTCATTTCCTATAACAGCACTCTTGTCATTTTTCATTCCTTACTTAGCTCTGCTTTACTCCTCTATGAAAAAGCATAAAATGATGGTAATGGATGGAAAAATACTCTCTCTTTCTCTCTCTCTCTCTCTCTCTCTCTCTCTCTCTCTCTCTCTCTTGCTCGCTTACTCGTTCCTGTATTGCAGTGGTTTTATTAACGTCCATAACAGTAAGTAGGGAAAGTGGAGTCTTGATTCATGCCATTTAAAAGTAGATCACATTACTGAAAAGGAAGAGGATTTACCTTCTGACTACTCAGTTTCATTGAGCGATTTGCTCTCTTTGAGCAAATTAAATTGTGTGTGTGTGTGTGTGTGTGTGTGTGTGTGTGTGTGTGTGTGTGTGTGTGCGATCCCTTGGTTATCAGCTCAGACTGTTCAATGAACCTGACGGCATAAACTGCAGGCCATCTCATTAAAGAGGATTCTCTCAAATCTCAAATCAGGCCAGACTTATGAGCGCACACACATTTACACACGCCAAGAGCTGTCTTCATGATGCCTTTGTCTGGTATTTTGATGATAAAATTGACTGAAGAGAGCGCCGGGGCTTCCAGAAACTTTTGGAGAGCGCTAATCAGGAACAGCCGAGCGTAAATCAGAGAACACAGACTTTCCTGAACACTGCTTGTTTTGGCCGCGTGCTCTAGAATTCTGGGCTGATACAGCGTAGGGCTGTCCAATTCCTTTACATACCACATCATATTTTTAATGAAACGATTTGGTTTTTGAATGTTTAATATTAATGAGCCTGTGATGTTGTACAATCATAGACAGGGTGTGTGTGTGTTACTGTGTCAGTAGTGAGTTCTTATCACATAAACCATGTAAGCTAAAAATTTTGTTGCGTCCTTAATTGGTGAAAATCACAAGGATATCACATCATAATTGACAATTTTTAACCGTTTACTGCATGGTGTAATTAATTTATCTCCATTTTTTTCATAGGCAATAAAACAAAACTTCTATTTTCCTATGTAACTGGAAAAAAGAGGCCTTAACTTTGACATAACAAAATAAAAGCAGTGTCACATGAACAGGAAGTGCTGTTTGCACTTCCTTTTCTGTGATCACACGGCCTGATGAAGGTCATTTGATTAATTTTTCAATATTTAGGCAAAACTACTTAAAGGAAAAAAATAAAACATTATCTGAGATATCTGAGCTGATATTTTGATTATTCTGTTAAATGGTCAAATGTAATTGTTGCCATATGGCAACAACATGTGATAATGGAACTGTGGTATGTGCATTCATGAATTAAAACAGGCATACATAGCAAAAAAAGACACTAGGCTTCTCTAATAGTATATTTATAGTTTTTCACATTCAAAGTAAGAAAAACTGTTGTGACTTCAGATATTTTGCAATTGTACCTTACTTTCAAAATTTTATGTTTCAAGAGAAATAATTAAAATGATACTTCACCCAAAACATGTTTGGATCAAATTTTTGTATGTATTTTTGTATGAGTGAGTAAATCCATCCACATACTTTTTCCAACTGTAATTCCTTTCTAGAAGATACAGAAGATTTTTTTCTTCTTTTTTTTTCTTCTTACATGTTTACTAGGTGGCAAAAAAAATTCTGCAACTTACTCTGGAAAATGCAGTAATTGGAATTGTAATCTCATACATTTTGTGTTATTTTTGACTAGATGATATTTCCCACCATTGCACATTGTTGCCCCATGTCACCTACACCTTACTACACCCCTAAAAATTTTTACATATTAGAACATATTCGTTCTAATATGTTATTGTATAATAATATACATATATGTTTGTGGCGGTGGTAGTTCAGTGGTTGAGAAGTTGGGCTACCGATCGGAAGGTTGTGAGTTTCAATCCCAGCGCTGCCACTGTTGGGCCCTTGAACTGCTCCCCAGGCACCGCAGCAGCTACCCACTGCTCACTGTGTTCACGGTTTGTAGTGTGTGTGTTCAGTACTCACAACTCCTAATGTGTGTGCACTAACTTGGATGGGTTAAACGCAGAGGACAAATTCTGAGTATGGGTTACCATACATTGGCCTTCACATGTCAATTTCACTTGTTTCTATAGTAACAGCTGATTCACAGGTTTTATCAGTTCAAAGATTGATAATAAATAGATTAAAACTATGTTATTAAACAAAGAAAGCGTATAGTCATTGTTATGGTGAAGGAGTCTCCAGGTTCAGTGCTATGTAAAGGTCAGTAAGTTTTCCACCATGAGAAAGTCTTCAGGAGACATGACTTGATGCTTTCTTGGTAACATGACAAGCTGTCATGTAAAAAAGAGAGGCTGCTGCTATAATGTAAGTGATAACAGGAACTATAACATTAAGCAAAAACAGTTTAGGAATCGTGTCTTATCGACTAAAAGCAGAACATGGAATCTTCAAAATTGGAAATATTATGGAAAATGAATAATACTCAAACAATGGAATTTCTTCTGACAGCCCTGCTTCACACATATACACACACACACACACACACACACACACACAGTACACCTGATGCCAGCTAAACACAATTCCCAGTTCAGGGCCAATATCGTGTGTGTGCGTGTGTGTGTGTGTGTGTGTGTGTGTGTGTGTCAGCTGTAGGGGCTGGGTCTGTTCGAGAACATTCTGGCAGAGCATCTTGCGGATGAATAAACCGGTCCATTACTCATCATAAACAGATTTAATCTCCTAGAGCGCAGAAATGCTGATGGTGTGAAAGTGGCCGAGCTCAGCAGGAGAAGAGCTCCTTCAGCACCCTCTGACAGCTACATGCTCTGCCTTCTTTAGCGTGATGCTAAGTTAACGTGAAGTTTCGGTCATCTAGGCTCATAAGGTTACCAGCCTCTTATAGACCCACTGACGCTATACAGTCTTTTACTGTCAAAGTGTGTTTTTTAAAGGTGAAATTATACTGCGCTGAGAGAAGTGTTGAGCTATGAAGATTTAACATGGGTACGTTCACTGGGCTGGGATTGACTCAGAACAAGATTCTATTAAGATCCATTTAGGTCTGGATGATATTTAGGTTTAGGATATTAAGTAAGGATGCATGTATACTTTTTTTTTTTTTGGTACTCGTTGATACTGATACCAAAATGAGGAGCCTACATACTACTATTCAATCAGGGAGATCACAGAACATTTTATTTAGCTCTGTTTATGTTGCTTGCAGTTGCATGTTGCTAACAATACACTCCTCATGCTCCATTTCATGTTAAAGATGTCATGACGCTAAACCATATCTTTAATAGAGAGTGTTAGGGTGGCCAATTTAAGCGTGAAAAGCAGTATCACAGAGCGTTATCATTAACTCTTTTTACCAGAAGCCAAAAAAATGTTCAGCCAGTCCCTCCAGGACTTAACATGCATTCAGCCAAAGCCCTCTTCGATTTGCGTGCGTTGAACATAAGTACAGCTAAAAGGTCTCATTTACCAACAAACATCACTGCGAAAGACCAATTCGCCAATTCAAGTAGTTTTCCGCAAAAAAAAAAAAAAAGCACAAAACACTCCGCAAATTTTGAAAAATGCCACAGCAAAATCAAGCATTTTTGGCCGCAACAAGCACAAAAAAAAAAAAAAAAACCCTCCACGAAATCCTATGAGGACTGTTCAGCATTTAATTTATTTCTGATGTCGCACTCCGCAGTAGTGGTTAATGGCTCATATGAAGGTAAACACTCAGGGTTTAAGAATCTGCAGTATTTCTTTTTTTTATACCTAGCTTACTAGGTTTATAATTTTATTGTGGCAGTTGTATACAGAGTTTTACTATCAAAAGCTTTAGTTGTGCTGTTTGTTTCATCTCTGTACTAATGTTATAGTGGAGAGGTGTGAATTATTTGCCCAGCAGGGGGCTCACACCCCCACCTTTCCCATCACTCTGCTCACCAGCAGCCAAACACAGAGTCACGATACTCTACACACAGAAACCCAACAGTGTCGTGACTAATCTTATAACAGACTCTGTACTCTTGCTTAAATAAGAGTTCTAAGCTTGCAAATACTTTTGTGTGTGTGTAATCCACAGCACCTTGTTTTATTAAGTTACTTGGTGTTGGTAATGTAAGACAGTGCTTTAGTATCTTCACTGTTGATTAGTCGCAGCAATGTACATTAGGGTTACGTCACATAGTATTACATGGTATTGGAGCATTAAAAAACATTTTTTTTTAATGAATATGTATGAGTACTAGTAAAAGGACAAGCATCAGTAAAATATTAGTACTTAAAAAAATACTACGGAGGCTTCCACTGTTTCATTATTTAACGCTATACTTTCTGGAGTGGTTTGAATGTGGTGGTTGTTTTTTATTTATTTATTATTTTTTTTACAACAATTTTCCGTGGAGATGTAATCGCCAGCTGCTTATGCTAACCTCGTTCTGTGTATCCGCAGTAAGATCAGCCACAATCCTCACCCCACAGTGTGTTTCATATTCACAAACACTCAGCTCTGCATATGGGAATATTAGCCCTCTGTGTGTGTGTGTGTGTGTGTGTGTGTGTGTGTGTGTGTGTGTGTGTGTGTGTGTGTGTGTGTGTGTGTGTGTATTTACTTGCTCACCCGAACGTCTGTTTGAATTCATTTGATTAGCTATTTTTTTTGTCTGGGAAAACAATCATCACTGTCTTTACTCTTGATGAAAAATTATGCAGCGCACGGAAGGAGAATGAATCACACGGTGATGGCGATGACTGAGACGTACATGCGAGCGAGTGTGTGCGTGTCTGATTGACTGAGAGGGAAAAGTTTGCGACAGAGAATATTTCATTGGTTAATGACCTATAACGCGTCGCATATTCATCTCCGGTGCATTTTTGGCTCCTCACTTGTTTGTTATTATGCAGGAATGGCTGGTATAAGTGTGTTATCATAGATAATCTCCTCATGCATCAGTGTAAGGTTTAATTTTCGGCGCCCGCATCGGACTTGCCGTTAACGGATGTCTTAAGGCGGATTGTTTTGGATTTTTGCAGAAACAAAGTACGACAGCACCACCAATGATTGTTTAAAAAAATAATAATAATAATTTAAAAAAAAATACACAGAATTCACACAGAGTATGAAGAAGTGAGAGTCGGGCTGATTTCTTTTCAGCCCAGAGTGTAGACTGTATTCGTGGGTGTAATGAATGAGAATGAGGTGCACGTGCATTGTTTACTCTAATCATTACTCACATCATTTCCCCCTGGGAATTCCTTTGAAGAAGAAACTAAATGTAGACAGACTTAGCACACATTGTCCAATCAAAGTGCAAGTTACACAAAAGGACAAACGACAGAACAGAACAGAGCAATATGTGCGTCTTGTTCTCTCTTCCACTTTTATTGTGTGTGTGTGTGTGTGTGTGTGTGTGTGTGTGTGTGTGATCACCTCAGCCGTGTCTGTTAATTAGACAGACTTGAGAGAGGAGAGGCAAAGTGATGAGGTTAGAGATTAAAAGACAGAGACAGAGAAAAGGGCTGTATGATCACCGAAGATGCGACAAAACATTAAAACCGTAATGAACTACATCTGCATGTTTAGCAGAGCTTTAAAAGGCTTTAAACACACCGATTTATGGAAACAGTGATACACACAAAGCACCGTCACGTAAACATTCATTCAGAATTCACTTGGCGGCAATTTAGTGTAGCTAATCCACCTACTGGGATGTTTCTGGGAGCTGTTAGGAAACGGACACGGGGAGAACGTGCGAAATTCCCAGAAGTGGGAGAAGTGGACATGTCCTAGCCAAAAATGTACTCAAGTTAAAGTGAAAAAGTTGTTACAGTTGAGGTCATAAGTTTGCGTACGCCTTTCAGAACCTGCAAAATGTTAATAATTTTAAAAAATAAGAATAATAAGAAGGAATTGATTATTGATGATCGGTGTAAATTGTTATTAATTTCTTTAAAGATCTTGTTGTTTTTTTTCCATTTACTACTGCCCTTCAGAAGTTACATAAGATATTTACATGTTTCCCAGAAGACAAAATAATAACAATTCATTTCAATTCATCATCCTGTTCAAAAGTTTACATCCCCCTGGATCTTAATGTATCGTGTTGCCTTCTTGAGCATCAGTGAATGTTTGCAGCTTTTGTAATAGTTGTGTACGAGTCCCTCGGTTGTCCTCAGTGTGAAAAGATGGATCTCAACATCATATAGCCGCTGTTGGAGAGGGGTCAAATATACAGAAGATGCTGGAAAACCAAAGAATGTGCAGGAGCTGGAGGATTTTTCTGAAGAACAGTGGGCAGTTTAACTGCTCAGGACGAACAAGGGACTCATGAACAACTAACACAAAACATAAAAACAGTTGTTGATCATCCAGGTAGCACACAGTATTAATAATCAAGCGTATGTAAACTTTTGAACTGATTCATCTGTGTATATTCAGTTATTATCGCGTCTTGTGGACTATATGTAAACATCTGCTATGTGAAATAGTTTATTCAGGGCATAAAAATGCAATTTTTATGATACTTCTTTTTTTTTTTTTTTAATTATTAACATTTTGCAGATTCTGCAAGGCGTATGTAAGCTTATGACCTCAACTGTAATTTTATATGTACTCAAGTGTTAACCGTTTTTCAACTAATAATATTTGTTAAGTCATGTTTTCCTGTGACTTGATTTTCTTTTTTTTTTTCATGCTGTTTTGCCTGAAAACACCTTTCAATCTCTGTAATTACCATTAGCTAGAATTTGACTGGCTGCCTAGCCAATTTATGTTAGCTACCAGAATCGATGCTAGTCTAACCTGGCATTAGCAAAGAAAACAGGCTAGCCAGCTAACCATAGCAGATTAGCGCAATTTACCATACGGTGCTTTTTCAAATTAGGGGGAGTTCTAGGGAGGCAAAGGAGACACGTCATTTTACACACGTCTTTATTTACTCCAGCGTATTGAAGCATTTTACTGTGATAGGGCCAGAGGCACACATCCTCTATCGGTAGACGGATAGCTATTGTGCTAATTGCATTGTGTAGCATGAGAAATTGGCACCATTTCTTTCTTTTTTTTTTTTTATAGTCATTTGAACTTGATTGGATGCTAAACCGATCCCATTTGATTGATATATAGCGTACAGTTACTTCCTGGATGAGAGAATAAGAGACTTTTTTGATTTGTAAAAAGTACTTTGAAGGTCTGAATAACAATATAAAGAGAAAAGGGAAGCTTTTTATCTTTGAAATGCAATTAAGTAAGAGTATTCGATTTCAATACTATTCAAGTAAACTATAAATACTTAAGTATAGTAATGAAATAAACTAAATATGACTCAAGTAGTTTCCACCTCTGCAACCTCCACAGAACCGGGGAGTCTGGAGCTGTGAAACACCAAAGCTACCTACTGCACCGCTGCACCGCTCCTGCTGGCATTTCATTTTTGTTAATTTATGTGGACTTATTTTTAGTCATGAATTGAAATATCATTAGTCAGGGTAGGTGTATTTAGTTAACATTTACATAAATGTCAATTAATACACGTGCCTTATTACTTTGTTAAGATCATTATGGTTTATTAATGCTTAGTTTAACATTCGTTACTGTTAATTAGTGCAGCAAATAATGTTTTTTTTAAGGGACTGTTAATGTAAAAGAAAAGACACTGACAAGATGACAAGAAAAGAGAAAGATAGAGGAAAGATTTTGTTTATTCAGTCCGGTTGTATTAGTGAATTGGTGCTTCGTCAGATACAAGTGATCATGTTACAGGATATGCATATATTTGGGACTGCTATATGTGTTAATGTCATCGCTGGCTGTTTCCCAGATGTGCCATACACACACACACATACACACACAGCTTAATACGACACAGCAGAGGTTGTAACCCAGTTTCCCCCTCGTGCGCACTCCACACAATCATTTTACAAATTTCAAGGCCATCATCCTAGTCAAGATCTAAATGTAAAGAAATGTGTGAATTTCTACATAGGAGATTCCTATGTAGGGCTTGTCACGTGATACCGTATGCTTCTGCATATACAACACATGTCGTACAATGCCAAATTGGGTACATTAGCAATTTAAACCTCCACTGAGACCATTACAGGTGAGAGCACGTCTGTTTCCTGTGCTGTGATCATCTGATCCATTTACAGCATAAAACAGAGACTCGTCTGAGTGCTGATAATTACCTTAAACTCTGTTTTCCTGTGGAGACGCTCTGAACATTTCTTGTACTAGTAGCTTTCCTGTGTTATTGGAACTCGCTCCTGAGGATATGCGAAACAGGACGTGACGTCATTCTCCGGAACAATGGTTTTAATGTGATAATCGTATGGGAGACTGGCATCTGGATCCTGACATATTTCTACTTAACAGTGATGCTGAGCTAAAATAAGAAAACATATGGAAATGTAGACTCAGAATTGAACGTGCAGTGATAAGCGAACTCATGTATTAATGTAATTCACGTAATAATACTTAACAATATATGTACAGTAGATATGCACATACAGTATGTATAAATAGGTCAGTCTGTACAGGTATCGCATATAAAATGTATGCATTCCATTTCTTCATAGTTCGTAGCATTATCATAGACACTGCTACAACTTAGAGACGTTTTTTATACTCATTTTTGACTGTCTGTAGGGAAAGTGTTTTTTTTTTTTTTTTTTCAATACGTAGGTCACAATTCTGCTGAGTCACTGCTTTCCTCCATTAATTCACCTCTTTTAGTCCTGACCTTAATGTGTCATTGTTTGATTGGTGAAATGACTGAATCACGTAAGCCATACAAAAGTTTTAGCCACCATTTGTTTTTAGTACAAACTTTGTTATAGATTTTTTTTTTTATTTTATGACTTCTACATTATCAAGTCATTACAAAAAACATTTTAGATTCCCAAACATTAGTTTTCTAGCACAAAATTAAATGTTACAGAAAAAATGTTGGTATGTCATTAAAGAAAGCCTCATATTATGTAAGAGACACTTTTCAGACAAAAAACATAATGAAGGCTGCTGGGTTTTGCTGCAAAAATAAGAAGCAAGTGTGAAAGTCAAAGACTCCAGAAGAACTGTGGCTGGTTCTGCAAGATGCTCAATAAAACTTACCAGCTCATTTCCTTATAAAACTGCACACATTGTACCAGAGGCTACTATTTTTATTTTTATTTTTTTGTCACACCAGATATTGACTTTGTTTCATTTACTACTGTTTACTGCTCTTTATGGGTTTTTTTTTTAAAATGTAGAAACACTTAATTTCATTATTTTGAAGGCATCTTTGCTCTACAGCATTTCTTTGCATGTGCCTAAAACTTTTGCACAGTACTGTACGTGTGTGAGTGAGTGTGACCGGCTGCAGAGAATCCAATAAATCAAAGATTTTGAAGTGAATAAAATGAGAATAACTAAATTAATTTAATTAAGAATAATAAAATGTACCAGGTTAAACAGGGCCCAGTGTAGCAAAGTTTTTAATCTTAAAAAAAAAAACAAAAACATAGTTGTAAGATTAAAATGTGAAACAGGAAGACGACAAAATTGTAATGTAGTTTGATTTAATTCGATTACATATGAACGAACTGAGAAAAGCTTTGAACACTAATCCCGCCCCAATGTTGTCCCTCGTGTTAGCCACAAGTTTGCAAGATTTTTGCCAAATTTACAAGACATTTGAGGTATTTAAATTGACAAAGGATGCCACGTTGAAGAAAACAGCATGGCCCGGTTGATGCAATGAGTGAATACAAGAGACAAGTCACATGACTGCGCTGCTAGTTGCTAAGTGATAGTTGTCCTACAGTAGATGCAATAGTTCTTAGTGAAGGGTGACTCATTATAGAGACTAATGCTGTGGGTAGGTGCTCATACTTGGGGACTCCAATCCTAAGTTAAATGTCAATTACATCACTAGTCGCTTCAGGCTAACAAAATGGTGACAACAAGCCACTGTTCAGGTCTAATCACATGTGCAGTGTTTTCTGCTGAAGCTTCATAGAAAAGGAGGAATGGTGGTTGGGGAAATGTGGGTACAAAAACATTTTCTCAGTGACAGAATTCTAGCCTCAAATCAGTGTAGCCTGCGTAAAGCACATGAATATGGTTACTGAGTAACAACACCACGCTGCTGATGGAACAGTCACAGATCGGCTTTAACAGATGGTACTATTGCAAATTGCTTTCCATGCAAAATAGGTGACAGCAGGGTCGCATCTCTGTTCACGCTACATGACGTCCGATTACGCTTTCTGACACACTTAGAATTCAATGTGACCTCCGACAGCGTAGGAAATTTGCACTATTGTACTATTTCTGTGGTATTTTCCTTTTACTTGAATCAAATTTGCACTATTTCACTTATTTTTAAAAACCATGCCATCCTCCTGTTGTTGTAGCATGTAAAAAATTTCCGACACTGCCAGAACTTTCTTTGGTCGCACAGAATGCAAGACTATGATTCATGCCTGATGTACAGTATAAGCCTGGCTTTAGTAAATCACAGGTGTATTGCACATTTCCTACAGAGTGAGAATGTGTCCCTGAATACATCTGTACTGCCTGGGAATTTTATTTTGACCTTGCTTTTAGCTTGCTGCTCCAATCTCCTTTCAAAAACAAATAACACCACTGAACATTTATAATGCCATTTACTATGGAAGCCCATTTCTGCCAGGTAGAAAAGAAGAAAAAGGGCATTACATACAGTATTTTTCAGTATGTGAAAATTCTGACTTATTGTCTCAATTTTTAAAAGTATAATCTCATAATTCTTAATTATCTCAAAATGTTCAATTATTATCTCTTATTATCTCAGAATTCTGACAAAAATTCTTACTTATTATCTCAACAGCTTGACTCATTGTGACTTAACACCTCATAGTTCTGAATCTCATTTTTGTGACTTATTATCTCATTTTTGTGACTTATCATCTCAGAATTCTGACTTATCTCAAATGTTTTTAATGTTATCTCATTTTTGTGACACATTATCCCAGAATTCTGAATTATCACAAAATTCTGACTTGTTATCTAAAGATTTTGACTTATTATCTCAAACATAACTCAAAATTCTGACATATTGTCTTAAAACTCTGATGTATTGTCTCAGAATTCTGACTTATCTCAAACTTCTGACTTATTATATCAATTTTGTGACTTTTTATATCAGAATTCTACCTTAGCTCATAATTCTGACTCATTATCTCTGAACTCTGACTCAGTATTTTGACTGATTATCTCCAGATTTTTATTTAGCATCTCAGAATTCTGACTTATTTTTGACCTATCTCAAAATTCTGATTTATCTTAAAATAGTGACCAAAATTCAGACATTTTCTCAAAATTGTCACCTATTTTCTCGTAATTCTGACTTATTAACTCAATTGTGTGACTTATTTTCTCAAAGTTTTGATGTATTATCTCATGATTCTGACTTATTATCCCAGAATTCTGCCACATTATCTTAAAATTCTGACTTATCTCAAACTGACTTATTATCTTAAATTTTGGACTTTTTTAAAAATATTCTGACTTATCAAAATTCTGAAATATGACATAAGACAGAATTTTGTGATAATGAGTCAACTTTTTTTTCCTTTCTTTTGTACCTGGCACAAATTTACAATTAGAGTAGGAAAGTGAAATTAAATTGCCGGTAAAACGTTGCATGATCTTTCATGCCTCACTGTTATTTGTACAGTAGTTGTGTCATTATCTTGTATTATTTTTGACCGATTTCTCAGATAGGTTACCTATCATTTCTTTTTTTTTTTCCCCTCCTCACTCATATCTCATATTTTCTCCTCACTCGTTTCCTTTCCTTTTTTATATTTTGTGGCTTTGTTTCACTGATCACCCGTATCTGTCACTCTTTTCCCCACTAAATCCCCCATTCCGGCTCTCTCGTCATAATCTGCTGTCCTACATTAAGCAGATCAAGCTTAAAAAGTGCAATTAATTGAAGCACAGGGAGTGGGCGTCACTCTCAGTGTGGAATCAGTGCCAGAAAACACTGATTAGAAAGTTTGCACCAATGTGTGAGTGGGTAATGAAGCTGTCTGCTGCAAAACGCCATTTACTGCCAACTCTGGGCAAACTTATCAAACACACCAATCCCACGTCTCTCTCTAGGGATATTTGTGTGTGTAATTGTTGGCATGTCGGTCTGTCTGTGCATGTGTTAATGAACGCCGGTGATGCTGTCTGTCTTATGTGCTGCGTCTTTGTCTCTGTAGACGTGCTTCAAGGCGAAGTCCTTTCAAAAAATCCTGGCCCTGTATTGATAGGATTTCATTTTTTCCCCTGTATTCATGTGTCAAATGAAAACACATCCAAAGCTCATTAGGGCTTAATGAGGTTTCGGACTGATACCTGGCTCATCTCGCTTCCGTTTTCTCGTGCTGGAGCTATGACATGTTTCAGGCACGTGAGAAGAGCGATGAAAAGTTAGCATGAAACTGCAGGAGAGAGGAGGAAGTGATCTAATTACATAGAAATCTCTCACTCACAGTCATTCACAGCACAACATGTGAGTGAATATTGTACTGTTTACCTCTACAGCACAAATATATATTTTTAATCTTTATTCCTTATATAATAATAATAATAATAATAATAATAATAATAATAATAATACATTAGACTTATGTTAATTATCATTTCCTTTATATTTGTGTACTATTTTATATTTCTAATATTTTTATATTTTATTGATTGCTTGCTATTTATGGCATTTTTAAAGCATGTATAAAATTTGCAATTAAGTAAAATATATACAAATAACAAATGTAAACATTGTAAAAAAAAAAGAAAAGAAGTAATAATAGAAATTCTAATATATTACTATAGTGTATATTATCCTGCGTATTCTTATTCTTATTATTCATATTCTTATTAATCTTATTCCTATTCATATTCTTCCTCTTCTTCTTATTATTATTAAAAATACAGTTATGGACATGTTACAGGATATTTATGTGATTAAAAAAGGGTATATTATGTAATACAATGCTCTCTTGAACTTTTCCTGAAGTGACAGAAACAAGAAGAATTCTGTTTTCGAAGTTTTCTAAGATGCTGATTTGCTTATAACTCTAATCTATAGTCTACCTCAAATAATTAATGCAGTTTTAAAGGCCAAATATTGATCCTTTTTTTTTTCTCCACTTCACTTTTCTAGTAACCTTTTTTCCATATTTATTTAATTACTATTCAAATCATCTTACACGTGGCCATGATTATTTTTTATTCTGAGTTTATTCTGAGTCGGCCTCTAGCTTCTTCCCCCCGCTGCTTGACAACCCTGTGACAGTTTTGGTGTAGACAGCAAAAAGAAAAAGAAAGAAAAAAAGCCCAGCATGCGCTGACGCCAGGGAATCAGAACCGAGGAACAAAAAAGCCTAACACACACACTCTGACGTCAGGAATTCAGCAGTGGCACTTGCTGCTCTGGTTCTCCCAGAGGGATTCTGTTCTCTCTGATCCTCCTGGCCCTCCTAACAGCCTTAACAGAACAGTACTGGGTTCACATCTGGGTTCATTTTGATCCGGGATGCTACCGTGGTATACATTTGTGTTGATTAAAGGAATATGTTTGTTGTGTTTAGTGTCTTTCTGGAGATCCTTATTTGTGAAAAAGCCACCTAGAATCGACTTTCCTCGACATGTTGGTGTATTTTCACTGTGCTTAACGACGTCCGTGATTACTCACAATGCCATTCGTGGGATTTAACCCTCTCTTCCGCTCTACCTGAAGCAACCGATGCGGCGGTGCTTTAGTACTTTAGTCTGCCCAGCTCTCAGCTCCTCATCTGTACACTCTGTGCAAACAGATCAGCTTCCAGATCTTCAGTCTTTGTATTGTAAAGCTGCGTTGCATTCTGGAACATTGAGTCCAACGTTTTGCACCAACGTCTATGCTACGTCTATGTTGGAGTACACTGAACGCTGCTTTTTGTATTTAAGAGATAATGGTAAAACCTGACTGTTTAAGATTGTTGAATTTTTTTTTTCTCCTGGTATTCACCAGCTGTGACATCATCAAGCCTTGCACAAAACAACAAATCAACACCAGAACCACTAAGCCCATCAGAAATATTCCAATATAAATGCAATTAATGTATTCCAGGGTGGAGTTTTCCTTTAAAATACCCAGCAGTGGGATGATGGGATTTCATGCGTGAGGGAGGAAGGAAGTTTGTAGGAAAGCACTGCCCATATCCACCCCCCCCGTCCCCCGTCCCCAGTGTGACATTTTCTTTCACCGCTTCTCCACAGATGCCAGAAACCCCAGCAAGACTACTTTCCATTAAGCATGAAGTAAACACTTTTCACATCCGATCAGTGTTTTTCACATGTGGGCCGCGTACCTGCTGCTACGAACCAGGTTTGTGTAATGATGTAATGAGATGTTTGTCACACATCGCTGCTACGAGTCCTAATCAACACTTTCCCGTCAACAATATTCTGATCATTTGTTCGAATGTGATTAAATTCAAGGGGTGTTGCGTTCACGCTCTTATTTCAGAAATTATACTCTTCCACGACACGAGATGCGAGTTTCGCACAAAAGATTCTCAGAAAAAAAACCCCAAACTTTTCATGGAAAGATGTTTACGTGGAATCTCATCAACACATAACCGTAGTGCGGTGCGATCTCTTATGGAAAACTGTAGGCATGGCAAGCTCGACAACAGTGTAGAGTCTGAAAAAGTGATTGTTGTGAAAATCAGCATCCTGCTTTTAAAGTTATTGGCACCCTCCATTAAAATGACCCAAAATAAATATATAGAGTAAACTGAGCAACCAGTTCGACCAGTGATGCTTTGAATGAATCATATGGGGGCACACAATAGTTTCTCAAACATTAACTAGTGCACTTTCTTTCTTCTCTTTTCAAAAAATATTGGCACCCTTCATGAAACTGAGCCAGAACCAATAAACTCACCGGCTACTTTATAGAACAGTTAAAGATTGGAAAAGGCGAAAGAAAAACCAGGCGATGTTTCTGTCCAATTTCTGCCAATCTGTGCACACTGAAGCCTTAGATTCTTATTTTTGGCTGACAGGAGTGGAACCAGATGTGGTCTTCTCCTGTTGTAGCTCATCCACCTCAAGGTTTGATGTGTTGTGCGTTCTGAGATATTTTTCTGCTCACCACGGTTATAAAGACTGGTTATTTGAGTTGCTGAAGCTTTCCTGTCAACTCAAACCAGTCTGGCTATACTTCTTTGACCATATTCCCCATTCAGATGTTTGATGTGAACATTAACTGAAGCTCTTGACCTGTATCTGCACGATTCTATGCATTGCCCTTCTGCCACTTGATTGGCTGATTGGACAACTGCATGAACGTGCAAGGTTACAGATGTTCCTAATAAAGTGGTTGGTGAGTGTATGTATAAGTGTAAGTAACAACACATGCAATGAGTGATACTTTCAGCTTCAGCATAAGGGGACACACAGTATAGTAAAGATACTCTGAGCCGACATGGTGATTATTTTTTTAATAAGCAGTAGCCACAAAATAATATATTGTAACCACAAAAATAGTGTCAATAGAAATCATTCATTGTGTGTATTTATTTTATTTTCTATAATAATGTTTGCCCAATTAAAATGTTCTTCTCAGGGACCTAAAGTGTCCAGTTTTTCTGAATAAATAAAGGTTACTGTTGGAAAAACACCTTTTGTTCAGGGATATTGCACTTTCAAAACAGCTCCACATTCGCCAGCTCTTGGAGGCCCTCCTGCACTGCACACTTGTTTTCCCCACCGTAACACACCTGACTCAGATTAGCTAATTACCCTGCTGTTTATAAGCCGATTCTGCTGTGTATAGAGCATGAAGTGTTCAGTGCATGGGGAATTGAGATGTTGGGAAACACTGAATATTTCTCTACTAACAAAGCTGTTTTTGTGTGTGTGTGTGTGTGTGTGTGTGTGTGTGTGTGTGTGTGTGTGTTTGTTTAGGTGACACCGTAGTGGCCCACGACCTTCCCCAACTTGAGCTCGGTTTGACTAGTTTGACTCCACCAGCTGGATCTCACACCTGTATTGGCCAATCGATAGAAAGCAGCGAAAAGGGGTGGGGCCATGTGGGCGCTTCGGATGCTCCTATTGGCCAGCCTGCTGGGCCCTGCGGCTCTGGGTGAGTAATCTGCCCTACAAAACTTTTGAATAATTCAGAAAACAGGATTATGAGATGTCTTACAACTGAGTGCTAAAGGAGATGGCTAAACAGGAAAATGTCCCTGAAGCTTGGCTAATGAATTCCGCCAGCACCAGAGAGTGCTAAATTAATTTGAATTTAGATTAAGCTCCACTTTGGGAGGAAGAGAAGAGAAGAGTTGGTAGACTGAACGCCGGTCTTAAAGATGTTAATTTGATAGTGTGAAGTCATTAATAAAGATAGGAACGGGTTGGATGCATTTTAAGTGTATCTACATGCGACTTGTTTACAAAGACATTTGTTTTGTGTTCTTCTCAGTAGCTTGTTGGTGTAAAGTTAGAGACTCTACCACTTTTCTTTTTTCTACGCTGCTGTGCCTAAGACGCTCTTTCCAGCGCTACATACAGTACACTACCGTATCAGTGTCACTGCTTTGCCGAGAATGGTCTCCTCTCAAAATAATATCCGGTCAGCAGTAGACCTGTTGTGGTCCCTTTCTGTTGATGGACAGGGTACATTGTGTACCTAAGAAAATGTTGTTGGAATGTGTATATTTTTGAATATAACAAGTAGAGTTGGACCATCAATTATATAAGATATAAAACACAAGAAACAGGAAAAATACTCAACAACAGGACATGCTGTTAAAGGAAAAGAATCAGTGACAGGTTGGTGAGATGCCACGCAACACAAAGTACCAGGAAGTTGATTGTTTTCCTGTAACAGCATGTTTCCACTTCCAATTCCACAGTTTATTACAGGATTAGATCGAATTTGTTGTTTCTTTATTTTCTCTCCAATATCAGAGCCACCATTTTTTTTTGCTAGTATTGGATTGTTGCCATCTCCACTAACAACATATCATTATAACTGTTACACAAGCTTTTTTTAATTAATTTATTTTTTATTTTTTATTATAAATGTGGAGCATCCATCATACAAGTCCCTGAGTAGGTTGTTCCTGTAGGAAAACTAGTGAGTGCATTAGTATAAACCTGTGATTTGATCTACTGTCAGAGCTGCTGTAATAGAAAATTATACCATAATCATGGGTGGCTTGAGTGACTTCTTGAATCTGATTGGTCAGAAAATGTGCATTACTTTTGTATAACCACACTGCTCGGTTAGTAGTTCCTGTTGTAACATGTTTAACGACAGGTTTATATTAATAAATTATTTATATAGTTATATCGTTTCTATAGTAACACATCATAGACAGGGACATCACAGACTAACAATAAACAGATAAAAAATGTAATCATTGAAGTTTTTTTGTTAGGAGATGTTTATTTATCGTCTATGGACGGAGTCTAGGGTGTCAGCACTTTGTAAGAGTCATGTGGCTTTGTAAAGGCTTCAGGACAGGAGTTTATACGCTTTACGGTTTCTCGGGAATATGACACGCCACGTTTTGTTTTTTTTTAATTGGAAGAGAGAGAGAAAAAGTGATGCTGGTGATGGAATGATGTTCATGTTTATCGTTGCTATAACATAAGCGATAACAGGAACTAACTTGTCTCCTGGACGTTCCACAACTTGAACTCTAACTATAAACCATTAAAAAAAACTTGGCGTCGTTCATTAAGAAATGAAACATTGTAATCGTTGACTGTCGTTGACAGTGCAGTCGTATGGAAATAATCCACTCAGGGTTCTGCTCGGTGTAGGTTATTTTTGTATATCTGTCGTGTGTTAATTCCTTACTTGATTAACACCTTCTGGCCAATCAGAATTCGAGAGTTCCCCAGGGTCGAGTACAAATGAAATGAAAGATCTGTTTCCTGGACCGCACAAACTTTCGAAAAGTACCGAAATTGAGGAACGCCCTTATGGGTTCATGGATCATAGTGTTGAATCTGGCTGCTGTGCCCAGAGGTTAACTCCCGCCACGTCCTCTTTGTCACTGTCCGCACGAACGATATTGCCCAGACTCCATAATGCGGTGGAGGATTGGGCGTGTATGTTGTTGTCCAAGGATCCAGACCCTGCCGGTTCCACCACGGAACCGCCCTAAATCACAATACCCACACCTATTCCTGGAAGAGCCTGATTACTGCGGTGGAGGTAGACATTGTGCATGTGGAAGACTATTAAAAGGACGCAAAGGGAAATACTTGTATAGTGTGTGGCAATAAGTAGAAATAAAGCAGTCTCTGCGTCTCTTCAAACCATTCCCTTCAGGCATAATCGCCTGGCAACACCTTTATTATCAGCCCGTGCAGCATATATATACATTTTTTTATGACTGAGAGAGAAAGGGGCAGAGAGGGAGAAGGAGATGTAGAGTGACTGTATGAGATAAGGCCCCACAGGCTAGTGGAAGAAGACGGCGACTCTCCAAAGTGACACACATTTTTCATAACGTGAGTTTGACACACGCTGGGCTATGAATGGATTTAGCCACACAGGGGAATGAAAGAAAAAAAAAATAAGAGAGACAGACTGAGGGAAGGAAGGTATCTGTGTGTGTGTGTGTGTGTGTGTGTGTGTGTGTTACTGGATTTTGGGTGTGAGTGCAAGCTGGAATCCCATTGACAAGAAGACGTCTTTAATTAAAATAAAACAATCAAGCATCTGAAGTCAGTTATTGGCTGTAGCTTTTGTTTTGTTTTCCTTATCATTCGTTAATAGCCAGTGCCTTTTCAGCCAGTAGAGAAAAAGGAACCGATGTCAGCGACCAGAGGCGAGAGTGTGAGAGCATCCATCCATCTATCCATCCATTTTCCATACCACGTATCCTACACAGGGTCGCAGCTAGAACCATGAACCAGCCAAAGAACTCGCGAGGAACATTTTCAGCACGGAAATATCCAAGCACTCTCTTTCTCACTTCTGCTTCCTTTCTCCCCATCTTTCTTTTTTCCATCTCAATCATTTTCTTCTTTCTTACTCTCCTTTCTCACTCCTACTCATTCCCTTGCACTCACTCTTCTTTACTAATGCCTCTTGTCTTAATTGCTTTCTCCGTATTTTTTCTCTTCCTCTCTTAATTGCTTTCTAGTTTTTCACTTTGTCTCCATTCAGTCTGTTTTTTTCCCTTTATCTGTTATCTTATTTTCCCTGTCTCCCCTCCTCTCTGTCCTTCTTACTTACTTCCCTCCTTTCTTTCTTTCTTTCTTTCTTTCTTTATTTCTTTCTTTCTTTCTTTATTTATTTCTTTCTTTCTTTCTTTCTTTCTTTCTTTCTTTCTTTCTTTCTCCCACACTAACTTCTAGGTCAGAATGGTTAGAGATAGTAATACTGGTAGCACGAGTGTGATTTGGGACAGACCTTGTCTGTGCATTATTTCCAGTTTTCTATTTTCTCATAATACAGACCACTGCCCCCGTCTGGTATGGAGAGTAACGTTCTCCTCCCCCATAATTTGTTCAGAACGTACGTGCATGTCGACTGTCTGTTGAATTCGCGGTGCTTTCGAGTGCAACTTTTTGCAGAAGACACACACCACGGCTTATCGGTTGTTTTGCTTGGCTGCAGTTTTGCCCATTGCCTTTTGACCGCTGATACAATATTGCTACATATTTTTCGTGGCTGTCTCTTGAAAATGTATAAGAATAGTTTTCTGTCAATCAGGATATTTCAGCCTGTCTGACACTGTTAATTAATTTCCTATTTCAGGGGCAGTCGTTAATACCGCACGGGCCTCTGAGTGTTCTCTAGACTCATCTAATTAATTTCACTAATGCCTCTTCGTCGTGGTATTAATTAGAGAAATTTCAAGTTTTTTCTTGTTATACTTCATTTAATAAAAATAATATAAAACATAATAAAACACACGCCGGAACTCAGATCATGCAGGAGAGGCTTTAATAATTTAATGTGGTTAATATGGGATGGCAGATAAAATATGATTCTTTTCATATGAAGAGTAGTGTGGCTGTAAAAATGTTTGATCGCTTGGATCGCTGGCGCTCATTTGGGGGGGGCGGCTTCTGTATTCCGCTCTCTCAGCATTATTTGGGGAAAAAAATGAAAGAGAGGAAAAAGGTGAGAGAATAAAAACAGGAAACAGCCGTGGTATTATGGTCGCTCCATGCTAGAATGAGAGTTCAGATCTGTAAGTAAAAAAAATATATATATATATATTTTTTTTAAAAGCCTAATTTGGTTAAAGTCCACTAGGACACACATTTTATCTTATGTCGTTTTTAGGTGTATGTGGCTTCACATTGTGCATAGAAGAGGTGAGAGAGAGAGAGAGAGAGTGCAGAGAAATTCTCACACTGACACACCCAAGAACAGCGAGGACAGCAGATATGGCTCTCGGATAGCCGATAGAGGAAGGATGGATCATATCTTCAGTGTAATAAAACTGCCTTCACTGCAAGATGGTCAATTCAGCAGAGGAAGGCATGAGTCAGAAAACGCGTGGGCGGATTTCTGTCAATGAAATGTGTGAATGCAGAATTGACCCCAGCTGTGTCTGGTGTTTTAGATGTCTGGGAAAAGAAAGGTAATACTCAGGAAACTATCCACTGCTTTCTGTCAGATAGATCGAGCTTTTAATATGGTCAGCATTGACTTGTGCACTATGTGGCAGGCAAACCGCATGGGAACTTTTAGCACGGGAACAATAAGAGGACTTGAGCTGCTTTTGGGGAGGGTGTTGTGACCGTTATTGATGTTTTACTCTATATAGCGGTATCGTGGGAAATGTTATTTCTGATTGGTGTGGTTATGGGGGAGGACGAAAGCGCGGTATTATGTGTTTAGTCGTAGTTTGTCGTTAACTGGGTCATATCAGAGGAGAATTTTTTTTTTTCGTTCGTGTCCACACTACAGTGCTGTTCAACTCTCGATTCTGATCAGTCCTTAGAGAGGTGTGGATTAATGCTGCGTTCGTGGCGCCTTACAAGTGGTAATTTTTTTTTAAGTCGTAATAACGTCATTTCCCACCTCGGGAAGTTCGATGTACGAAGTGGAAAAAGAAAAAAAAACATGGAGCTCTTATAAAGCTACTTTAAGTGCACTTTTAGAGTTACAGGCCTGAGTGCCTATTAGTTCAATTTTTTTTATAGTGAACGTCAAACATTCATGCAACATTCTGGACTGAAACTGGAGCACAGCAACAACAGCGGACAATAGCGGGTAGCTTAGCAACAAGCTCATCGGCTGAAGTTAGTGATGACTCTAATGCTCTCAAAACAGCGATGAGTATGGTCCATGTTATAGATTTATATAAATACGGTGTCTGTATATTAATTGATCTAAAGCTAATACTGCTATAAACTCATTTACAAGTAGAGAAGGTGGACTTTATGCTGTTCACAGTGTGAATGTTTATTTGACATCACTCTGTAAACATGGAAGGAACTGGTACCCCAAGTTGACAGGTTGAAATTTCAAGTGTTCGGGTTGTTTTTACCGGGTGTAGGCAGGGAATTTCAAGTTGCAACTTCGCCTCGAACGCAGCATCATTTTCTAGTACAGCAGCTCTGACAGTAGTTCCAGCTGCAAGGCAAATCACAGGTTTGTATTAATGTGGTTGTTTCTGTAATAACAACATACACAGTAAGTTGTAAGTAAACCTCAAAAGTAAAGCGGTAACTTCGGTACATTTTGCGCCAAGGGAAAGTTTTCAGGATGGACTCGTTTACACTTTGAGATTTCTCAGAAACAAGACAAGCTAGGGCTGGGGGCTAGGACCAAAATACTATATCATATGATACTTAAAGACATTTGTATGATACATGAGATACATCACCGTATATAATTTAGCTAATAATCTGATGTCAAACTGTAAAAATTAAGAACTGTTAAACCAAGATTGGTGATAATTTTATTTAATGCCTACAAAAATTAACTGTAACAAAGAAATCAAATCAGCTGCTACCTTTCATTTCCAATTATTTTATAATTTAAAAAAAAAAAATACTGACGATACGGATGATATCTCAGAAAAGTGTATCATGACATAATCTATCACGATTACGATATCATATCATGTTCCACAGCATTAAATGGAACTATAAATGGATAAAAAGTATGACGTGCTGCTCTTTAACAAATAACAAATGGTTAGGATTGGCAAGATCTGGCTGTTGGATGAGAGTGATAAAACATTTCGGGATGTGTTGCTATACAGTAGAAAAAAGAAACGGCTCCGCGGCGGTTCATGTTGGGCCACGTAACACCACCGCATTGATTATTTTCCTCTAACAGCTCAGCTTGTCACGTTTTATTTCCACACTGATTGATGGGACAATTTTGAATTTCAGTCACAAGAGAAAAAAACTTTTCCTCAGTCACGCATACACACAAATTCCTCAGGGTTGTTTGCGATCCAGTTTATTTGCGCCGACGCGTCTCGTGGTGTCATTTTCTCAGGAAATCGTCACTCTATGGCGAGATTGCTAAATTAAGCATTGATCTTGCCGGGGAAGTGTAAAATGGAACGGCTGTTTGCGTTTACGATGCTGCGTCTGCTGATGACTGTCTCTCTCCCCTGTGCTCAATGTTCTGTCTTATCAATATATCAGCTTGTTGCTAATATCCTGCTCGCTTGCTGTCTTTCCAGGTGCATTGGGTTAAATTAGAAAATATATTTTGATGTTCGTTTGGTTTTTTTTTTTTTTAAAAATATGTGAACGATGGTGCAGGAATGAACGAATGTCATGGTGCAAGATACAAAATAAACCAATTACCATAAAGCTAAAGTGCAAGATAGGGGATTCCATTTCAGCGTATTTACATATATACTAGATGAACCTTGAAGGAACCATTGCATTGCATTTATAAATAGTGAAACCATGAATAATATGATCATGTTCACTTCATATCCATTGCAGTTAGTTGATTTCTATTCCTATTTTTTTTTACTCTTCAGTTGAGATGATTGGCTAGGCCAGTCAAGAATACTCTACTTGTTTAGCCTTGAAACTGTATCACAGTTCAAGGTACAATGATGAACCACTGAAGTTTTGGCATATTTGCTTGGTTGGAAAGAAAATTCTCTAGAAGCTTTTCCGAATCCATCCATTGGCAGTCCATTGGCATCAATGAAGATAAGACTCGTGGTTATTTATGGATCACACAGCCCACGTGCCCTTTAAAGGTTTCAGGGAATTGTGACAGGCTGAACTATGGTTCTTGGGGCAGTCTGGAGCAGAGTGATCTGAATTCAGGTTATGCGTTCTGCCCTTTTGGGTTTAATATTTCACAACCCAGAGTGTGTGCCTTGGTGGCTCACTTAAATTCACAGTGGGCTCTGAAAGTTCACGGCTCCTTGTCAAGCTCCATTTTAACACTGCTTTAAATCCCAGAGCTATATGTTTCGCGCTTGTCATTGGCACACCTTTTTTCCCCCTTCTTCTGAACAGATTGGGCCTGTTTTTCATTATTTATGCAGCACTGCAAAAGCTTATTGTTTGTTGATCTTGTGTAAATTTCAGTCGGAGGATGTGTTCAGGCATTCATAGCTTCTACAGATCTGATCGAATCAAAGCATGGCCCAGTTTCCCACACAGAGTTCAAAGTGATGCTTACTCTGCCATTTATCAACGATCTTTGTGCAGTGATGCTTTAAAGAAAGTCCACTCACATAACCTGCTGTCAAGTCTGGTCTCATTATGAATTTAGATTAGATGAATTTGAACAAAGGTCAGAAGTGTGGTTGGATTTAGTTCAGTTTCATACAAATTAAGTCATTAGAAAAGGTACGAGCATTAACCCTGCCTAGTCTAGGATAGTCTAGGAAATAAGGCTATGGTTAAAGATATATCCTGTTGACATTGTCTTTTGTGATAGTCACTTTGCAAATGCTGCTTTAGTGATGTTACGCAATGTCATACACTAAAACATTTTTATTGTTTCATACAAAACACAAATTAGCAAAAAAGTGAATAACGTTTCTTCAAGAGAATCAGTGTGGTCCATGTAAGAATTCGCCTTACTAGTTTTGCGCAAGCTCGGCCAATCATCATTCACCATTCATTAATGTTAATTGAAAATCACTACAAAGTGATATCATAATATTATCATAAACATTAATCTTACATTTGTGCTTGTTGATGATATTTTGGCAGGTGTTTTGAACTCTCCAATATGAACTGACACCCCCTTCCTGTATCTCACATTCATAATGTTTTACTCGGTTTTCCCTCTTGAAAGACATGCCGACGCAGTGCTCTCACTTTCTGTTATGGTAAATGGAGAATCTGGTTTGAGTTCTAAAAATAAATTTGTGATATAACATCTATTAATGTATATTCGACGTAGCTAACTGTAAACAAGTATATAATTAAACAGCTCAAACAGTTTGAGCAGCAGAGGAAACAGCAACAGTGAAATGTGGAAGCGTTTCTCAGAGACCCCAGACAAGCGATTTGTCGAAGGACAATATAGAAAATGTACTTTTTTTAAGTTTTCATGTTTTTTTTACCGCATCATTTGAGTTTCAGCCACAGAAAGGATTCAGCTCTAATTAGTGCCTGTCAGAAACATTTACATTTAATATTGCTTTTAAGACACAGTCTTTGATTTCATTAGAATAATAGAATAAAGCAGATAATAAAGACTGATAGCATCAAGTAAATTTAATAATTAAATCTGTTTAATACAAGTTTATTATTATTAGACTGGTCTAATAAATGATTCTTGATTTATGGGTGAGTATTAGTGGAAAATGTATGTCCACCTATAGACACAATCTCTCCAGCTGGGCCTGATGCAGCTTGAGCAGGAGCTGACCAGGGGGCATTATTTCTGAGGCTCTCCCAGATTGTTGAGCTCCTCACTCTGTTACGGAAAGTAAGCCTAGTGGAGGAACCTCATTTCCACCACCTTATTTTTTACGGTCACTACTCATAGATGAGGAGCTGGAGTCTGTGGCCAGGAATAAAGAGAAGTCTGGGCTGACCTTCTCAGCCTGTTGCCATCGCAACCCATACCAGGAAAAGCAGAAGGAAAAGAGGAAATTAATGAATGAATGAATGGATGAATTTAACCAATATGTTAAACTCCTGCCATAATTCTCCATCTAAACACACCCTTTTCTATTGCTGGTGTGAAGCTTAGCTCCATTTGGAATAGTTTATCAGTGTTAAATGTTTTACTCCATATTTATTCATCTATGCCTCCATCTTTGCACCCATCCATTCATCCATCTGTTTCCATTCACCCATCCCTCTAGCCATCCATCTACCCATCCATCCATGTACCCCTTTATCCCACCATCTAGCCATCCATCCATCCATCATCCATCCATCCATCAATTCACGCATCCATACCTCAATAACCTACATTCTTCCCTAAATGGGTTTCTCAGCGGTTCTTTAGAAAGTTGACTGCTCTGCTTCATAAAGGTTTCTACTCCTTTTCTAATAGAACCCATTCTGTTGTATAGTTCTACATAAGGGTTCTCCCAGAGAAACAAGCCAAAGAACCCATTATAGGTTCTGAATACAGTATTTACTGGGTTGCAATAGACTGGCGCCCCATCCAGGGTGTATTCCCACCTACAACCATCCATCCAGCTACCCCTCCATTCACCCATCCATTCAACCATCTACGCTTCCATTCACTCATCTCTCTAGCCATCCATCTACACATCCCCTCCATCCCTCCATCTAGCCATCCATCCATACATCCATCCATCTATCCGTCCCCCATTTACTTTGACCAGGATAGCATGGTTGTTGAATGAATTAATTAATATTTTTATGGGGATTCATTTATATGTAATAAAAGTTGTCGGGAAGTGAAAAGATCACTTTTATAAAAGCCATGACCTGGATTCAGTATATTGTAGGCAGAGGAGATTGGTCATAGGCAGCAGTAAATCAATGAAGATTGAGCTGGTATGCCTCAAGAGAAAACACGTCAGTAACTCCACTCCTCCAAAACTGCTCTCTTTTCCACGAACTGACATCTGGTAAACAAACTGACTGGCACTGCAGATGCCTGCAGCCTGAGCTGCAATTCAACACACTTCAGGCTTTTAGTGTGCTGGATGTTGGAGATATACATTATTCTGTAGAGTTGGGATACAGAATAAAGCACAGATGGCACTGAACGTATGCTTTTGTTCCAACATGACACAATAGTGCTGCTTTTCATATCTACCAGTGCTCTGTGTACGCACGTTGCCCTGAGGAGCCTAGCACTGCTGTCAGCTTGACACATTCGTCCTTGTTGCCTTCAACTCGCACAACATACACACTTTATATACACAGAAATATAGAGTTCTTCTATATAATAATTCCCCCCTCAGCTACACTGTCAAACCTTCATAATTGTTTTTATTCGTATTCTAATTCAATTTCCTCTTTTGACTCTAATCCCCCTGATATATCTTGCTCAGCTCAGCCTCCTTTTACTCTTCATTTTCCTCATACAGTTCAAATCAATACACCCCTCAACTGGCCTGTATATTGGAAAAAAACGAAAAGCTTTTCGAAGATTATTGTGCACCTTGTTGCCAAATCCCTGTAATTCCTCTTCTTCAGAATGAATATAGCGTGAAAACAGAGCGTCTTCCAAAGGGACGGATAGATCATTACGACATTCAGTTTCTAAACATTTATACATGATGATTAATGGTTAATGAGGCACGGTATCGATTGCAGGGTCAACAAGCTTGCACACTGTTTATATTGGAGACAATCTAAGAGAGCAGAGAGAAAGAGAGAACCGCCTTCATCATGAAAACCAGCCCACACACACTGCTCAGTATGTAATGTTGTCCATCTCTAAGCAAAGGCGCAAACATAGAATAGTTTCTTTTATAATGACTTGCACTTCGGTCTCCATTTACTGAATATAACATGCTATCTCAGTGTGTGCACCAATATCATGATGATAAGCCTTGCAAGTCGATATGTAATCAGACTGCAGGTAATGGGAATAAAAGGGCTAACTGGCTAGAAAAAAAAACGCAGAAAGCACACAACGGAAGAATGGAAAGTTAATAACGGTTGACTCAGGGAAAAAACTGGATTGATTTTTCAGCCACTGGAGTGTCACACATAATATTTATAGGCGAGTGCAACCCGTGAAGGGAAAAATGTCACCTATTGGGAAGAAAACTTCACACTCGCACTGATCAACATGAGGAATTTGCCTCGAAACTGACTGAACACTTCAATAGTAATTGAGATGTTTTCAAAGATTTAGCAGGATTGTTTTTCTCTATGTACATGTTACTGATGAGTGAATCCTTTTGAGTTCAATTGAAATCTGGGTTTGTATTGAAAGGGTTTTCTACATCATAAAATATAAGAGCCAATCAGGTTCCAATCTATAAATATCTTTATTTATTAAATAACATACCACTAGAAGTTGAGGTGTTTCCAATTTGCATATCCAGAGATTTGAATTTCATGATGAGAGTAAAAGTACTTGCACCCCACGCATACTTCTGTTGTCTGTAGAGTAGAAATCAAGACACTAGGCCCAAACTCTTTGCATCACAAAATATAAGAGCCAACGATGTTTCGCTATGCAAATATTTTCTGTTATTAAACAGTGTACCAGTTGAAGGAGCAGAGCTGTTTCCAATTAGTGGTAGCTCAGTGGTTAAGCTGTTGGGCTACTGGTCGGAAGGTTGTGAGGTCAAACCCCAGCACCACCAAGCTGCCACTGTTGGGCAAGGTCCTTAACCCTTAACTGCTCTGATGTATAAATTAAATAAATGCAAGTTGCCCTGGATTAGGGCGCCTGCCAAATGCTGTAAATGTAAATATTGGCACCCCTGCTCATTCTCCTGTTGTCATGACTCAAGGCCTAAACTTCTTGCAGCACAAAATATAAGAGCCAGGTTCCAATATACAAGTATCATTTGTTATTAAACAGGATTTGGGGTGTTTCCAAATGGCATATCCATAGATTTGAATTTTGTGATGACAGCAAAAGTATTGGCACCCCATGCGCATTCTTCTATCGTCTAAAGACTCATAATTGTAACTTGCAGCCCAATTCTAACTAGTGCTGCAAAATATAAAGCCTGGCCTGAAACTGAAATTGTTCCCTTAGTTTTCCTTTCTTAGACACAGACAGAGTGAACGCTTTGCTTTGCTCGGCAGCTATACCCTTGAGCTGATGAAAATAAAATGCTGTGTACTGAGACAAATTGTATTTTACACATCTGTAGCAAATCAGAGAATGGTTGGTGACCAACTGTATGTCTGAGTATACAGACAAGTATTTAAAAAAAAAAAAAATTATCAACCTTCTATGTCCAACACAGCAGCACAGGAATATATTTTAACATATTCCATTATACTGTATTGCAACAAGCTGGACTCATCAAGACTCATCTTAGTCTTGGAAAGAAAAAAAGTTGAGGCAATGAAACTGGTTGTTTTTGGTGCAAGCATGGTTAGAGATCAGTGGTTACCAAGACAGTGTGATAAAAAAGAAATGTTTTTCAATATATGTAAGAAATAAATAATAAACCACTTTAGGATGTAATGTGTGGTGGCGTGAAATAGCCTGAAGTGAAGCAGAGATACTGTTACCACCCCAAAGTTGATTATTTTTCAAGAACCAGAAGAACATACTACAATAATTTTTATCCATTTATTATTACATTTCATGGTGTACAACCTCTGCAAAACAATTGACTTACATTGTAGCAGCTATAAACTGTCTTTCCCTCACCAGCCTCTCTTTTTTTTTCTCTCCTTTGAAGTTAAAAACGACAAAAAAAAAAAATAAAAAAATACACCTAGTGATGTTACTCAGACTTTCCTGTGTTGGAAGATACAAAGCCTTGGCACTGGGGACTCCTTCCAAAATGATAAATAAACATCTCTTTACAGAAAAAAATCACCATATAAACAATTACACACATACATTTTTAAAAATATGTTTTTATGGAGTGTTCGCGTATACCTGTGTAAGATAACGTTATACAATTAGCGGATTAACATAAACCAGTAATTTGTCTTCCCTGCTGGAAAAAAATCCAACAGAAATCATCACAGAAATTCAAATGGTTTCTACTACAGATACCATTAAAAACCATCACCTGTTAACCATTAAAACCATTACAATTACCATTGTTGGCCCTTAAAGGTACATCACATGCCACCAATAGAAGGCAGCAAGTAGAAACCCACAGGGACCATTACAGTTTCCGTGAAAAGCAATACGATTCCCTTTATAACCATTAAATCCATTACAAATTCTCGGAGGGTTTCTATCGTTTTTTTCAGCAGGGTTGCTGCTGGAACTACAGTTGGAGCTGCTGCTGTAGAAAATGAATCAATACCTTCTGACCAAGCAGAATCGAAATAAACTATATACAGTACTGCAGAGACTTTGTAGCCATTCAGTATTTTCTGGCAAACAATAATAATGTACAGTACAGTAATTCCTGCAGGTTCATTCAAATTTATGCAGGTCAGTATTAACAAATCAAATATTTACAGATTTCATACTGTTTGTACTGTTCAAGACCTTTGTGTGATTTATGAACAATAACAATAATGAACTGAATGATGAACAATGATGGGAAAATGTATTTGACCAAAAATCACACAAAGGCCTTCAACACAAAGGAAACTATTTTGCGAACACATCACCTGCTATAAAGAAAGCGAGATGGTGAATGAATGTATATATGTGTTATAGATTTTTTTCCCACTTAGCTTCAGAAAGCACAGGTTCATAATAGTTAATAGTTAATAATAATGAAGGTTGTGTCAAAATAGCCTGGATCTACACAAGCAGTCATGCACAAAACCTATATTAATTAGACAGGGTGCACCTGTGCGTTTATTTACACGTTCTTATTAGATCGCCTCATTAAATAAAAAAAAAACAAATAAATAAATAAATTGCACAATTTAATTACATAATTACACTTTGCTGAAAAATTTGGCCTTTAGCTCTGAGAGCAAGAGCAAATATACAATAGGCTGTATATTAATAAATATACAATTTATGAATTGATCAAAGAAGACACTTTGCATCTTAAGGCTCATCTTTGTTACAGAAATGTATTTATTTTATGCATACTGTATGTATAGATATAGTACTTGAGTAAAATGATGTATAAGAAGAAAAGTAAAGTTCTACTCACGATAAACACGACATGCATTCATTCATATTCTTATTCATTACTGACCTAGAGTTGAGGTCATAAGTTTACATACGCCTTGCAGAATCTGCAAAATGTTAAAAATTAAAAAGAAATGTCATTAAAATTGCATTTTTTTTTTTTATTTAGTTCTGCCCTGAATAAACTATTTCACATAGCAGATGTTTACATATAGTCCACAAGACACAATAATAACTGAATTTACACAAATTAACCAGTTCAAAAGTTGACATATGCTTGATTATTAATACTGTGTGTTGTTACCTGGATGATCAACGACTGTTTTTATGTTTTGTGATAGTTGTTCACGAGTCCCTTGTTTGTCCTGAGCAGTTAAACTACCCACTGTTCTTCAGAAAAATCCTCCAGGTCCGGAACATTCTTTGCTTTTCCAGCATTAACAGTGGGCTATATGATGTTAAGATCCATCTTTTCACACTGAGGACAAGTGAGGGACTCGTACACAACTATTAAAAAAGGTGCAAACATTCACTGATGCTCAAGAAGGCGACACCATACATTAAGGTGTAATTATTTAATTGTTTATGTAATAATGATGATGATGTTGATGATTATTATTTTATTAATACTTATGTCTATGTGTTTTATGTAATGCTCTCTTTAATCAGTGGTTATGTAAGCATCCCATGCAGTAATTTACATTTTACATTTTATCTTTCAGCTAATATATTCATCCAAAGTGACTTGGATGCTGCGTTCATTTATATTTTAGTTTTAAAAAAATGAAAATGGTAAAACAAAAAAAACAGCGTTTTATTTTCTTTTTCTTTTTCTTGGCACACACAAAAATCTAAACTTCATTCCTTAATAAAAAATAAATAAATAAAACGTTGAGTTGTTTTGAATAGTTTCACCACACAAAGTCCAGAAATCGAATATTCATGAATCCAGATAATGAGTACTCGGGAACCTTATTCATAAAAGAAATACAGATTGTTAAAAATGGGATCGACATATGCAGAAATAGATGTGGGGTGATCAAATTATTTTTCAATTATAGCACCTGGAAAATCCTGTTTTTTTAAAATTTATTTATTTATTTTTTAGCATCTTCATGTTGTTCTCTTTTACTTTACTCTCGTGCTATTTTTAAAAACCACACAGTGTAACGTATAAGCAATACATCAGGCACTAAGGGAAAGCTTACTCTATACCTCTTGCTCCCCAGTAATTGCTGATACACATCCGGGACTTTTGAGATCGTTCATCAGTTTTAGCCAAATTTAGCTAAATGAAATGAAAAGCAAAAGAGAAACACAAGAGCTTTGTGTAATATTTACAGGTTTTAAAGCCGATTAGCTAAATAGACTTTAGTCCCACCAGTTGTTTTGAATGGACTGCAAAACTCAAGATTATAAAAGCGCTCTTAGCTAATACCACCATGTGAATTAAATGTTTACATTAATGCCTAATATCGGATAAATTTAATCCATAGCTAGACGCCAGTCTCAGCGACTAAAACCCAAACCACGCTAACCAAACGTCTGGCACCAAGCCCAACATTCCGTGTGTGAAAATCTAATTTGAACCTCAACATCAGTAACAAAAAGGAAAAATTTCGAATAGTTTTTCTCAGAATGCAGTTTGGCAGAATGCAGTTGGTCCCCACCATGATATAAAAAACGTGCCCCCACACACACACACTCACACACAGTCTTGTGGTTATGACTTTTCATATCATAGGGATTATACCCATATTTGCAAATATGCTCTTCTCATGCAAATGTGGCATACACAAACCCTGTGAGATTTACACTGAGCTTCAATCAGGCCTGACTGCGGCACTGTATTGCGGTAAAAAAAGAAAACACACACACACACACACACACACACTACTCTGAAGGCAATATATTGAATATACACAGCAATGCAGGGAAGATAATGCCATCTCTGTATTAGTTTGGGGTGCTGAAATGTCATCTAGTATATTTTACTCATGCATTTGAAAAGAGTGATGCTGACTTGTAAAGCAGGGAATGTAGTCTTGACTGGCATCTGTAAACTGTCATTACTTGACTGGTTCAGACAAAATCGACCTAATAGTATTACATTAGTAGTTGGAAATACTATAGTACAGTATATCCCCCATCCACCCCCCCCCAGGTAATATTGCCACTTGGAAAACATGCTGATTATGTCGCACTAGACATTCTTCATTTTAGGTTGTGAGGTTTGCGGAGCTACCATCACCTCACACTGGGCACTGTTTCAACTAAAGTCTTGGATAACATTATATTACAGTGCACATTTTTATATTTTCCCCCTAACACTGCTAGTGAAAAGTAGTTTCACCTGGTGTTTTTTTTTTTAAATGCTTTATTACAGTTCATTCACTATTACAAACATTCCTTAATGTATTTATAGAAATATTCCTCAAACCCATAACATAAAATTCAATTTGAAAAATAATAAAGTTGAAAAATTATATATATTTCATGTGTTTTTTGATATTCGAAATATTGTGGCTTAATAACATCAACTCACAGAGCTTAATAATCGCAAGGTTTCGTCTTACTGTTAAATAATTAAGCAATAAAACATGACGTTTGCTATTATTATTATTATTATTATTATTATTATTATTGGTGTGCTGCTATGTTAATTATTTTCGAAAAATAGCACATTCTGAAAAGTTTTATTCCTATTATACCTCAGCATTTCACCATAAATTTTTTTTTTTAAAATTGCAGAATGACATTTAATATGTGTATCCATATATATTTACATTATGATGTGGAATGTCCGTGAAAGAAGTTAAATACTGTTATCACTTATGTTATAACAGCTATAAACCATCATTTCCTCAGTAACATCTATTTTTTTTCTTGCTCTTTAAGTTATTTCTTTGTGTTACAAAGAAAAACAAAAGTGCTCCATCCTGAACCTGTATTTACACACACACACACACACACACACACACACACACACACACACACACACACACACACAAAATTAAAATATTTTTTCCTTGTTCCAGGGCAACGGCATGCCCTGAATTATTGTATCAAATCACATAACCTTTCATGAAATACTAATAAAGGGAAAGTACATAAATAATGGTTTATTGCAAAAAAAAACAAACAAAAAAATTATTACACAAAAATGCTCAAACAGAAGCTTAACAAAAGATCATTTCACGTCAGACCTGTGTAACAATGTTTCTATTTCAGAATTTTTATCAGTTTGTTTTTTGTTGGTTAAAAAAGTCCCAGGGCAACAATTACGAATATAAACAACAAACAAAAAAAATCATTACAACCTGTCACATATGAGCCTAGACATTCATGCAAAAGTACATATTTCTGTTTTCACATTTTTTCCACTGTGTTTGTCAAAATAATGATAGATACCTAACTTCTCTTTGGTGCATACCATACAGCACAGCAGTTCCTTCCTCCTCCAAGTGTTTCATCCTACCATGTATTGCAGTTTCTTGGATAGTTCATTGACATGTGATCACGCAAACTTATGATAGAAAATAAATAAAGAAAGAAATGAATAAATAGAAAGTTAGGTGTCTCAGGGCCCAATAAATAATCTGTTGCCTGAGGGCAAGGGTATGCAGAGGGTTAAAATGAACCCGTTTCTTGAAGTTTAACCAAAAGTCCTGAAATATACAGCAGGTCCAAAAGCTTGACAGGCGGCGAACCTGATTCAGCTCATCTGCTAATCACGAAGTGCTTTTTAAGCTGGATCATGTGTGCTCGAGCAGAAAACGTGCTTCGGTAATTGCTTTTTACAATGCAGTTGCAAAAATTAAAACTTTTTTGAAATGCAAAAATTAAATATGAAAGTGGAACGACTTCACATATCAAACTAATCCACTTCCCTTAGAATTAACAGGTGCATTTATTAGAGTGCGTATACTGTATATACCTGTTTATCTGAGTCGTGTGTTGTGTTTGTGTAATTTAAGGATTATAGTGATTGCAGTGTTTAAATGATTAAATGTCTTCAACTAACTCGTGACTGAAATGCTTCTGAAGCCTTTTCCCTGAATAAAGTCGATCGGCTCTTGTGCTGAACAATAAGGCTTTTCAGCTGGAGAACAATAGCGGTGTTTGAGGAGTGGAGAGGATTAAGCATTTATCAGCTTTCCAACACTGTTCTTTGCTTCGTTTGTTATGGCGGCTAATTTAGCTGATAGGCCACGCCTGACTCTGTCCTAACCCTGCCCACAGACCATGTGCGCACACACACACACACACACACACACACACACACACACACACACACACGCACACACACGCAGAGATCTCATATGCCTCGGCCTTGGATTGGTACACACTGCCTCTTTGTAATTGATTGTTTTTCCTTCCCTGTTTTGTTGCTGTTAGAGCCCAGTAGCAGCACTCAGCATGGCGTTCGGTCGTTAAGGTGGATTTCTTGATAATTAGTGGTGTAGTCTCAGTGGGTGGATAGCGGAGTTCAGGATGAGAGGAAGAGTCTGGATCGATGGATGGAAAGAGATTTAAAATCAAGGGGAAAAGAGTGAAGGGGGGAAAAACAGAGAAGTAGAGATACAATTTGTGAGGCTTTTGAGGTTTTTCATTTTTAGAGTAGAAAATTCCCACCTGTAGGTATTATGTTTTTCTTTCTTTTTTTTTTTTTTTTGTCAGTGAAATAAATAAAGATAAATTGCTATTTCTTTCGTACTTTGGTTACACTTATGTACAATAACAGTACATGAATAATCATGCACTAATACCTGAATACGAACTAACGATAATATAAATTATGAAAGTGATCCAACGTTATCCAGTGATGTTTGTGCTTGCAGCTGCATATGGCAGATTATATAAACAATTTGCAATGATGCATGTTTAATGCATATTCTTTCTTATACAGCATGTTTGATTTAGATACATGTTAATTAATACATTAACTAACAAACATGTACTAACACACTTAAGGCGGTCGTTATTCACACGTGAATTCATAAGACTCACGTCGTAGTTAAGGTTAGTTCATCATTAGTTCGTGGTTAGTACAAGCCTTAACTCATCATTAGTTCATATTTAAGTAAGTATTAATTAAGGTATTAGTGCATGATTATTCATGTTTATGTTTTATTCGCTTTACATCATTTACCAGTGCAGCTATTATGTTTTTTTTTTTGGTGTGTTATTGAAATAAATTAAGATATATTGACAATTTCAGTATCTTTGATGGCAATGTATTAACATTATTAATTCCACTGTAACCTTATCACAATGTAACGCATGCTAAGTCGAACTAATTTTCAATGGTTTAAAAAAAAAAAAAAACATTCCAAAGAATAAAATAATTTTTAAAACCTTGACTCAAGACGTGATATGAAGAACTATTAATGTAATATCTTATACAGTATATGTAAGGAATAAAACACAACATGGCATGCTGTTATAGGAAAACAATCAATGAAGGGTCGGTGTGATGCGGTGTGTCATGAAGCAGAGTTACTTTCCCACTGAAGTAGATGCTTTTTCAGTAAGAGCACATCCTGAAGTGTCTTATACTAAGGCACTTCGAAACAAGTTAGTTCCTTAAAGTTACAGCTTTAGGTCGGACACTAAAAGAAAAACTTCACAATATCAACATTTATACAGGCTTTTAAAATTGTTTATGTGGCATATCACCAATACAAGTCTCTGTGTGAGTAGTTACTATAGAAACAATAACGTGTTAGAATGAGTGCATCACTAAAAATCTGATTTTTAGTTCCTTGCAAATGGAAAATGACTCTGTGGAGGGAGAGAGAGAGAGAGAGAGGAAGAGGAATGAGACGGTATCGTGTGGAATCCAGTGTGGCGTCAGACAGAAGGAAACTGTTTCATGCTGCCTGAAGGTGAACGGCTGCACCTCATTCATCTCCTCATTAATACAGCCAGGGGGGGAAAGAAGAACCATGGTGGAGGAAATCAGCCGACCTTCTCTCGCTCCCTGTGACTTGCTCACACTCTTTTTTTTTTTTTTGTCTCTCTGTATCTTTCGGAAAACAGGAGGGATGCAAATGTGAGTGTGTGTGAGAGAGAGAGAGAGATAGAAAAGGGGGAAAATGGAGACAGATCTCCCATACTGCAGAGAGAGACACGTGTGTGTGAGAGAGAGAGAGAGATCTGAGATAAAACCTACAAAAGCAGGACTGTGTCAGACAGGAGACGAGGCACAGGTGTGCATTCCCCGCTGGAGGACTGAAATCTGTGTCTGTGGATCCTTGAAAAGTTGTCCAAAATGACAAGTTAAAAGCCTTAGTAAGTACTAAATCATCTGAGATTTGAATCGACATTTTCTCTCCTGTTTTCCCCCATAGTCCGTTCTTCTTTTCTCCTTTTCACTTATGTCTGGTCTTGCACACAAACCGCATTCATGCGTTTTTCTTTAATTAATAAAAAAATTTGAACTCTTGGCAAACTCTGGTCGTATGAGGGGAAGAAAACACCCTAGGACGTGCTTTTATTGTAAAACAGTCTACTTTCTCTCTTATTTGTTGTATTCCTACCAAAAACTCGTTTGTTCATGTGCAAGGCCCTCTAATCTCACGCTCACTCTCATTCCCTCACTCTCTGTTCTCTTTCTCTCTCCTCCTCTTGCTGCAGCATTGGCCATAGGGAAGTGTTTGTGTCCCAAAGATCTGTTCACGTCTAGACAATGCACACAGACTCGGCTTCAAAGTGAGACAGACAGAGAGAGAAAAATCTGCCGGGGCGACGAGTGGGAGTTTAGCTTTCTTGCCTGTTTGTTGTTTGTTGTTTGTTAGTTTGTGTTTGTGTGACAGCAGTACAGCTTGTTTCTGTGATGCTGAGTCACAGCGAGACGTCAGTCTGGATCTTTGATCTCATCTGAAATATTATAATGAAAACATGAACTAGAAAAGGACGACTACACTTGTGAAAGTTTTCAAGTCCCAGACACACGCCGTGACAAACGGGTGTGTCAGGAGACAAATTTACCTCAGAGTACACTTTTCTGTGTAAATTCTGAGGTAAATATGACCGTACCATTTATGAATCGATACTGTAGAACGCTTCATTATCCTTTAATGAATGATTAATAATTGATTTTACTATAAAAAAAAAGACCTGAAATGCCCTGTATTACTTTCTTTGCCCTTCAGTCACTGCTTAGCAACCACTGCTATCTGCGCCGAACAGGTGAGCAGCAGTGCTAGCATTATCTGTCGACGTATTTTGAATTTGAAGCTTCAAAAGGCCACTTAGGAGATTTGTAAGTGACACCCAACACCTGAAAAAATGTTTGCTAACCATTTTAAAACCCAGAAATACCTTTAAAAGAAAAAAAAAAAACATCTATTACATGTTATACATTAGAACTCACTATCAGCTGAACACAGAAACCATAACCAAAAACACAGCTATCATTTCATTAGCTTGTACTTGGTTATATTAGCTGGATTTAAAATAAAACAAATCAACTGTGTGTATAAATCCATCTGTACAATGCTACAGCTTTAACAACCTAAATGTCCATTCTAAAGGTTTGCTAGCGAGTCTTTTCTGACTCATGCATACCGGACATTTGTTGTCTTGAATGTGTTATAAGGATTGTTAAACTATTTCCATTTGTCTATTCTATTAATGGTTATAATGGAAGTTATATTGGTCTTAATGGAAACTGTAATGGTTCCTGTGGGTCTCTACTAGTACTTTGTTGCCTTCTATTGGTGGCATGTTATGTCTGTTGGATACCATTAAGGACCGGAAATTGTAATGGTTTTAATGATTAGCTGATGGTTTGTAATGGTATTTGTAGTGGAAACCATTAGAATTTCTGTGATGGTTTCTGTTGTTTGTTTTTGTTCAGCAAGGTAATTGTGGCTTCAGTTTAAACTTGTAATCATTTTACTTCACTTATATTTCCTTCTAACACACAGTGAAATCCTGTATGTTAGCTTCTACCTGAAATCTAGACTCATCCCTAAATATATTGCGTTAGGTCTACTCAGCAGCAATATTTCCAGATCTCAAATTGGTTGGCAGTGGCAGGTGATCCTTTCTTAAGTTCATAAGCACATTGCAAGCACGATAGAACCATACAAACTGCATAGCTAGCTATATAATGTATGCAAAACCACTCAGTCATTGTCTTCCCCTTAATAATAAGGTGTCTTACCCATTTTTACCCCAAATTTTGGAGGATGCATCACTGACTGGTAGTATCAGATTGAGAAGAAAACTATGTTTACTCATTGTGATCACTGCCATGGATTTGTAGCAGAAAGACCAATCTGACTAAATTGAACACTACAAGGCCAGCTGTCACAGGAAGAAGGACTTCTGGCCACTTTGTTGGTGTTACTGCAGGTGTAAACCCATTGTTATGGTACTTGGATTAATTGTATGAATCTATCCTCCATTTTTCATAATCATGGTGTACATGATTAGCAACAGGTACCAAGCAGGAGCAGCGCTTTCCCAGGTAGGAAAATAATGTTGATCCAACATCTGTTTTGAGTGGCTATGTTGGCCTTCGCTTTACAACACTGTGCCAACACTGTTCCAATTATTGCAAAAAACACACATAACAAACCTGCCACTGTTTCTTCCAATCTGACAAAGTGGATTTAAATGTGGCTGGAAGTCTGTTGGCCCAACATTGGCCCACTTTGCAAAAATACAGACAATTTTGTTCCAAGCGATGGCTGATGTTGGCCCAACATTGGCCCAAAATCAGTTTGCTACCTGGGCGCGATTGGTCTACGTGCCTGCTGAGTCTTGTTTCATGTGCAGAGCATTTTTGTGAATCCAGAGCGTAATATAAGCGAATCTGGTTGCTTGTGCAGAGCATAATTGTGGTCAAACAAGTTTATTTTTCGTGGACAGTACTGTAGAGCGGAGAATATTGAGCAGGGAAATATAGAAGAGTCTTGGTTATTGGCTGAAATCCTGAAATGGTTTTTCTTTTGATTCACCAAAGTTTCTGCAAAATAATTCATAATAATAGTGATCAGGGTTTAGTTAGTAGCCCTTGCCAGTATCCTAATACCATGCACTATTAGGGAGCCGACAACGGATCACTGGGGAATGATAGCAGGATCGCAGTGCTGTCACAAAGACATGACCTGAAAGTATGCCGTTAATATCGAATACTAATACAGCTACTGTAGATGGATTTTTTAGCTTGTAGTAGAAGAAAACAAAAAAACATCTGTACAAATAGCACTGGATAAATTATGTATGACCAGAACACACCACATTGTTTTTACAGCCCAAAAATATCTATTTTGTGTCTGTTTACCCTCTAACACCTCTTTCCTCCTTCACTCTTTCCACTTCTCTGTAGGATAAATAGATGAAATGGAAGTTCTGTTTTCCAGCCTTTGTTTTCTAAATGGGTCAGATTAGTTTGCTGGCAGCACTCGAGTAAAGTGACAGCCACATGAATTTGCATACCGGCCTTGGAATCATGCTGTTGGATGCTCGCTGAGACAAAAGAGCTATGATTACGCATGAAATCACGTTTAATTTGCATGCATTGCTAATTTCTGGTCTGTATTATGTAAGTAAATATGAGGGGCTTTGAGCAGTAATTGGTATCAAATCACGGCTTTGTAACTGCCGGATGAGGGGCTGGTTAAAAATATCAGCAGGAGAAGTCAGATCTGCCAGGAGAGGCTTGTCAGTCGCAGCACTCTGCTTTGTTTTCATCCCTACAGGCTAGAGAACAGGCTTCTGGAGCTTTTTCGGAATAATTGGAAACACAAACAGAAATGTCCAATAGCAACTGACCAGCAGTGACATCTGAAGTAGTGGAAATTGACAGGAGCTTTTAGCATGTTTCCACATATGGCAAATTACCCACAGTCCTTCACGTATTTCCACCACCACATGAGCTATGCCAGACCTAAGTACAGCTTTATTGGGTTACCGTTCTTGCCCAGGGAGCATGCAAGCCCAGACATACAAGTAAGGTTAAAACTGGTGCAGACCATCGATCGGTCAAGCACAATTGCACAGATTAATATCTGGCTGTCACAAATATCTCTGCCGGCACAAACTATTCAGTCATACAGAAATGTCCAGTAGCAATTGACCAGATGTAATGACCTGCCAAAGTTTCTTAATCTTTTCAAATATTCTTTTCTTTGGTGGATTTAAGTGGCAACATCACATTTTGAATTTTGAATCAGTTTTTAAAAATGAATCAATTTCATGCATCAGATTTATTTTTATTTAGTTACCCACAATATAAATGTTTTCTTATCGCCATTTAACCTGATCTTAAATCTCTTCCATGTGATCCAAGTAAAACCCGCCATCTTCTAGGGCAAATCCCAAATGGCTTCCTATTGACTTTGTTTGTGAACTACATAGGATATAACATAAAGGAGCTGAACATTTTAGAAATACAAAATAAAAACCAAATGGGTCAACAGCAGTGCTGCAATAAGTAGCAAAACTATATTGTTTACACTGTCAACTAAAACTACTGACTATATTGTTTACACTAGAAACTAAAAGTATCAACTATATTGTTTACGCTATCAGCTAAAAGTATCGACTATATTGTTTACACTAGAAACTAAAAGTATCAACTATATTGTTTACACTATCAACTAAAACCATCGACTATATTGTTTACACTAGAAACTAAAAGTATCATCTATATTGTTTACGCTATCAATATTCTCATTTCTGATTGGTCAGAAGGAGTTGATTATATTCTACATCATGGCATGGACAGTAGTTCTGGGTCAAGGCAAATCAGAAGTTTATATGAATTTGCTAAGTTTCTTAAGTTATTTTACTTGTATTCATTTTTTTTTTATCTCTAAACTTTCCAGCACCTCATTCTGCAAAATGTACAGCTGTGGTATGAATAAAGTTTCAAACACTTGATGTAACTGGAAAATCTGAAATATTCTCCAGAGGATTTGTGGTATTCATATTTAGTATTGTGGTACACCAGTGTGTTAATATGTAATCACACCCCTGTTTACTATGGATATTTCGCATACCAGTCCCCGATGTGTGTCGGATATGTGAGAGCTAAATTTGGAGTGGCTTGAATGTAGTGTGTGTGAGTGTGTGAGCGGAAATGCTTTTCTTTTTCTCTCTCTCTCTGTCATATCTTGTTTAGATGACCTCAATTAAATTCTGAGTGCCATCCAAGGAAGTTAAAAGTCAAGCCTGACTGTGTGTGTGTGTGTGTGTGTGTGTGCATGCCTTTGTGTGGTGTTAGTTTTGGCTGATAACATTCCTGAAGCAGTGTGGAGGTAAAAGGTGCTGAAGAAAGAATGAGAGAGAGAGAGAGAGAGAGAGAGAGAGAGAGAGAGAGATGAAAAAGGAAGATAAATGAAGGGGAAATTGTCAAACAGTGCTGGACTGACCACTGCCAACACCCCCTCAATCTCTGCACACACACACACACACAGGACTGAGGCTACTGGTACCCCAGGGTTGCGGTATCGTGTCTCATACAAATAAGATTGTGTTGATTGATGTATTACAAAACCATCTGCCCAATCCTATCCAACGTTACCATGCTTTAGATCTGATGTCGCATGAATTCCGATATAAATGATGAAACGTTTGGAGGTCTGCGAAAACCCATCAAATGTTGCTGTTAGTGTTGAAATCAACCAAAAAAGACAACAAAAACTGTCTTTCTGCCTAGAACATATTTTGACACATCAACTTTGAGAACCCATAGATATATTTCACCAAAATGACGTGAAGATGTTCTCATTTATAAATAATTATTAGAACTCTTCATGCATACATCATATTATGCAAGGAGCCAATTTAAGAAATGCCTAAACATGATTAAAGATGTCTAAAACATTGCTAGCTAAGTCTGATTTCCTCGCATATTCCCTCTTTTAAGAAATTGTCACATACTTATGTGCTGTATAAAAAAATGTAGAAAAAACCCCCCCAAAAAACAATAGAAACCCTCATAGAATTTGTAATGGTTTTAATGGGAATTGTATTGGTTTTATTGAAAACTGTAATGGTCCCTATGGGTCTCTACTGGTAATTTGTTGCCTTATATTGGTGGAATGTTATGTCTAGTGGATACTATTAAAGACCAGTAATGGTAATGGTTTTAATGGTTAGCTGATGGTTTGTAATGGAATTTGTAGTGGAAATCATTAGAATTTCTGTGATGGTTTCTTGTTTTTTTTTTCAGCAGTGTAGATTTTACTCTACAAAAGAGACACACATTTGAGTTCAGAAAAGTCTGTTTTCAAAACCATAGAAAATGTCCAAGTTTCATCAAGTGTAAGGTTTTTTTTCCCAGGCCTCCACACATATTATGAATTAAATTATACATTTTGCACATCTGTAAGGTAATTCTTGCTTGGAATTTCATCAGAAAATAAAGTATTTTAAAAAATCCTTTAATTAGTAAAGTTTCCTTGTTTGGCCCTGACCAGAGAGTTACCTCATCTTTTCTTGAGTTTTAGCTGCGCTAGCACAAAGACAGACTTCTAATGGTTTATTGTCAGAGTAAAAAAAAAAAAAATTTCCCTAGCAAGAAACGCACATTTGTAAGTTCGCCGAGCCAAGGTGCGATCCGGAGTGGTTAAATTATTATTCACATAATCCTCGCCTGCACGCCTGCTCATGCATCTCTATTCACACTATATGCTGCCGGCTAATTTCCCAACACGCTAGGCTAATTTCCCTCTTGCTTCTTCTGACTGACAGGAGAGGCGAACACGTTCTCGTGCCTCGAAGGTTAGTCTCACTCCGGTGGCCATCCGCGATGTTCAGAAATGTCAATGCTGGAACGGCGGAAGGAAAACAAATAGCCTGTGCAAGGCAGAGAGGGCACGAGAGCAGAGCTAGTTCAGCGGACAGATTGAAGCTAATTAGCTTAGTTGGTTCATTGGTCAAGCCATCAGAAGCTATCAGTCAAGTGTGAGAGTCCTGTCACTCTGCTTTCAGCAATCAAGCGAACCAAAATATCAGCCCGTCTCCCGCTGTCTGTGTTTCCAGACGAGCTCGGGAGGTTTTTTGGATTCAGTCAATAGAGGCTGATTAGCGTCTCTCAGCTCGAGGGTCCAGTTAAATAACCAATCAGAGGAGTTTGATTAACAAGGGTCAAACATGCGTTTCTGGTGAGCTGGAAAGAATGTTGAGAAAATGTATTCAGGTTGAAGAAGGCATGCATGAATGTTGAAGAAGAAGACAAATCATGATGATATATAAGTTGGAAAAAAAGACAGAAACAGCGATAAATGCATTTTAATTGATATTAAGTTCAATACATTTGAATACATTTTAATACTTTTTATTTATTGGCACAAATTCCCTTTCAGCACATTTCTCGGCATACTAGTGAGCGATACATTTATGTCTTATGTTCTTTTGTTTATTTTGACACAGTGCTGTTATTTTGGTTGGTATGTTACTGATTGTTCTCACCTGTTCCGTGTCCCACTTTGATTGTTTTCTCTCTTCTGGGTTTCCGACTCGTGCCTGCATTCTCGCTTTGATTACGGATTCTTCCTACTTTTACCATTAATGAATAACACTCTGAGTTTATGTGCTCACATCCTACCTCAATAACTGTATAAATAGCCTTTACTTAAGGGTAGTGCTCATGATATGCCATACAACTGAAATAAACCTATATAAGAATTCATAAGGGATTATTCCACTGGATAATAGGTGCTATTTAATAACAGCTTTCATCAGTTCCTGATGTCAAGTTAACATACAGGCCAGTGTAAAAAATATTGCTATAATATCCATAATTTTTTTTTAGTGAAAATCACTTTAATTAGGACACAGTGAAAATATGTGTACAACTCTGTTGCTACAGTGTAATTATGATTGTCAATGTTAAAACTTATAGCAGTGTTATTCAGCAGGTTTTCAGGTTCAGGAGACTTTTGGAAGTATGCATTTTCTAATTAATCTCACTTGCTAAGCTGTAACACATCATCACCATTATGTGACTCTGATATATGTTAAAAAAAAAAAAGAATCTGGCTAGTTTCTTTCAGGTTTTGGGTTTCAGTTTACATTTTAGAACCCATACTGTTATTCAGTTGTCCGTTTGAAGAAGGTATTATGTAGAATCTTATAACTGAGTGTTTAATTCTCAGAAAGAGTTTCAGGTTTTAGGAAGCCAGGAACTTTCAATTATCCTAATAACTCTTGAACTGTTCATTTTTCTAACATTTCCCAAAGCACTAGCTGAAAATTCAATGTTTCTAGCGCTCCCACAGGTTACACTACATTTACGTTTACACTAGCAATTAACAAAGCGACAAATGACTTCATTTTCTACGCATTTGTTCAACAGGGAGCCTCGATTTCAGTGATGATGACATTTGAATTGCGTGATAACAAACTCAGGAAATACAGGAAACCAGGATACAAGTGCATGAAGGTTTTTAATAATAAACATATACTAATAAAATAACAAAGAAAAACACACTCATATAATAACTAGATGGCAAGAAGCAAGAACAAAGAAGGACCAAGCGCATGACATGGAAATATATAGACATCATGATTAACTCAAAACAAGACTCTGATAACTACAAACAAACAAAGAGGGGAGGACATAATGAAACCCAAACAGTAACAAAAGCATCTGGAGCTATAAGATATTTCATATTTTAATTCTATGCAATTAGGTATGAATCAGTAAAGCGACAAAACAAAACAATTGGCTCGAACGATTCCTTGTTTCAAAAACACGTGGTACATGTGGTCCGACGTTTCATTAGTTCCCCACTCAGAACTTTAGTTCCTACTTGCAATTAGTTCCCATATACCCTGTCATATACTGTACGACCTGTCATTAAATGTATATATGGACATAGAAAAACAAACCTTGGAAGAGGTAGCAGTGATTCTAATCTGCCGTTGAAGCTAGTATGAAACCTAAAACATAATGGATATTCTAGTTAGCAAGTGTTTGTGGTTGCTACAACTCCAGTCAACATGAGAGACTTGCCACTTGCCAGTGTGAACCTAAGATTATTTCGAAAAGAGTGGTTTAAATGTCGGTGGACTGTTAAGCTCTGAGAAGGTGGGCGACTCGGCTTCCTCTATAATCAGGACACTTTGATTCATGCGTTAATTAATCAGCACCTCTGCAGGACACTGTGAACGCAGCGGCGAGGGGTAAAGACAGTGTTTATCATTCCCGTCTGCTGTGTTTTCACTGGCTTACCCACACCCAATACACACACAAGCTCTCACTCACATTCTGTCTCTACAGAACAGCGTGAACCTCGCGATAAGAGGTAAAGACATTGTTTACCATGTCTGTCTGATGAGCTTAAATCGTCTTATGCACTTGTCATACAAATCCACACACACACTCGCTTTCTGTTCATTGTGAACACAGGGAGCATTTACCATGTCTCTGTGATGAGCTTAAACTCTCTCTCTCTCACACACACACACACACACACACACACACATGCAGAATTTCAGTCTGTCTGTTTTATCACTCTGAAGCCTGAAAAAAAAAGGCTGAAATGAGAAACCAGTTCTCTAAAGCACATGGCGAGTCAGATATGGGTTCCATATGTTTAATATTGCCTGAGAGAACTTAAATCCAGTGCACTATTTCATATGGACTCCTGTGGCCAGTTAGAGAGACAGAATGAGAAGAGTTACAATACTGGCTACATGTATTTCACCCTCGTCCTGGATTTGATTTAATTTGACAGCTTTACAATATGTCACCTTAAAAATTTAAAACCTCTCCCCATGGTGGTCCTCATGCAAAAACGGTGTCGGATTACAAATCTGTTCAGCGGCCCGATTTCATAAATGATGACTTTACAATAAAGGGTTGAATTTTGTGCCGTGGCTTTTTTTTTTTTTTTTTTTTTTTTACAGAAGGATTCCACAGTGTATTATATTTTTGGTTTGAGCCTAAACTCTACAATATGATGGTAACAGTGATTGCATTTCAATCATTAGGCCGCTCCCTTGATAGGTAATATGCTTGGACAGCGTCTAAAATAAATCCTGTCTCCGTATTTTGGCCAAATTTGAGAGCAGTACTGCGTATGTCCTTCTCAAACCTCCTAACCCTGACAAGGAATAATCATTAGCCTTAAGGACAGGAATTTTCAACATGTAGTCCTTTTATATATACTGTAGCTATTTATAAATAACTTGTCTCATGCCCCTCGTAGAAAGCATAAAATGTTTTCTGTTTTATTGGAGGATCCCTAATAAATATAGTTAACTGATGTAAATTAGTGTATATACTTTCTCAGTGTTAGCTAGGTTGAACACATTAATTGATTTTGCTTCACATTAATGTACTCAAAACGTTCTCCATTAACCTTGAGAGAAAGCGGGGTTGTCGCATTTTTCAAGTGGGAAAAACGAGTTGAGACGACAGCACCAGCCAAAACATTACTAATGTGAAATTGATGGAAGGGGGCGGGGCTTCCAATGGGGTCAGTTAATATCAGAGAGTACAAAACACCTATGCAGTTGTCAGTCATTCCAGATTTATAAGTTGATTTTATCATCTTCCATTTTTATTGGGGTAAAAAATTAAGACCCTTTTTGCCTATTTTTGAGTGATAACTCAACAAGCGCACTCTAATGTTAAAATGTGGAAAACATTTGAAGTTTGACATTTCTGCTTTCTCGATGTAAGCAATCCCATTCTGGTCCATAAAAGGCTGGACAAACACCGCAGACCAAACTGTCACTCTGACTGAAGAGTAACATTTCCAAATGTGTTTGAATGTTGGTTGATTGCCAGAACATTATAACAAGCTAGCTAATGTAACATGATCTTACAGCTTGTGTAGCTAGCTAGCACCCTTCTAGACTCCACAGCTAGTTTTAGTTACTCAGCGAACAGTAGCCTAGTTGTGTTCAGAAGCGGGAAATATAGCTGCTATTAGTTCAGGATCCATATTATTTTATCAACTATTAAACTAACAGGTAAATTATGAATAAAACATGACAGGATGTGCTGTGCAACCGTGTGCAATGGTGGAAAGTATCATATAGTCAAAAATAACACAAAATGTATGAATTCCAATTTTCCTTTAAGTAGTTTTGCCTAAATATTGAGAAATGTAACAAATTTTGAGAGCCATTTGATGATGACCTTCACCATGCCATGTGATTGCAGAAAAGGAAGTGCAAACACCACTTCCTGGTCATGTGACATGACTTTTTTTTTATGTCATGTCAGCGCCCCCTTTTTTCAGTTAGATAGGAAAATAGTAGTTTTGTATTATTGCCTACAAAAAAATTGGAGATACATTAATTGTTGCCATATGGCAACACCATGCAATAAAGGGTCAACACTAATTAAAGCATTATTTTAATTCAATTCAATTCAATTTTATTTGTATAGCGCTTTTAACAATAGACATCGTCACAAAGCAGCTTTACAGAGATACATAATTTTTTAATCTAAATTTTAAATCGATAAATTTATCCCCAATGAGCGAGCCAGTGGCGACGGTGGCAAGGAAAAACTCCCTGAGACGACATGAGGAAGAAACCTTGAGAGGAACCAGACACAAAAGAGAACCCATCCTCATCTGGGTGACACTGGATAGTGTAATTAGAAGCAAATCTCTTCTATAACTGTATGATACATGATATAAAGTACAACTGTGTAGTCAGGAGATTCGACACAGTCTCAACATGAAGTCTATTTTGCTGAAATCATGAGCTGTCCACCGATGGAGACCCGAGTGCAAAGTCACTGAAACTTGTTCATCAGATTCTTGGGTCTGTAAATATCTTAAAATGTTTAGTAGATGGATAAATAAATGGCTTACAAGATAAAAACACAAAGCTGAAGGCAAAGATAAAAAAACGAATATATTTAAGGATGTCAGGTGTGCGAGGAAAACTTAAGGAAAAGTTAGATTAGTGCCGTTTTCCTTGATTAATTACTGTATGTGGATTATAGAAATATGTGACTATTTGACTGACTAAAGTTTATATTAATAGTGAGAGTGTTTATTGCCCTTTAAGAATATCTGTGAGAGAGAGAGAGAGAGAGAGAGAGAGAGAAGTAAATCCTCAGCCGTTTATTTCAACAGTTTTTCTTCCTTTTTGTGTGAGATAATGAAGGCCAGGCCCTTGGGCTGATATGTGTGTGTGTGTGTTTGTGTGTGTGTGTGTGTGTGTGTGTGTGTGTGGCCCATAAGATTGTGTTGATGACTTTTAAATGTCACTCCTGGTCTCAGGGTGGAAGGGCAAGAGGAAGGAGAGCGGGGAGGAGAGGATAGTTGAATGTTGAGAGCTGCTTCAGTTTGTAATGACCAGAAGAAGAGCTATTTTCTTCAGACCAAATTATTTGAACCTCTCTAATCTGATAGAAACCTCACTAATCTGGGGCTGATTACTCTCTCTCTCTCTCTCTCTCTCTCTCTCTCTCACACACACACACACACACACACACACACACAAGGAGAAAGAGGGGCAATCAGCCTGCTTCTTCATAAATACTGTGACTATTTGTGAATCAGTGAGGCAAGTGAGGCAAGAAAATTGTCGTCTATAGTCTATAGAATTGCACATGAGTATGTTATGCAAATGTACATTGCGCTTCTTTTAATTGGTCGTTTATGCTGCACTTATACTGAGCTTTTCTATTTCCTACAAAGTGGCCCGTCTGAAAGGAAAATCAAGACAAATCAAAATCAAGTCACTGGGAAATTTTGATGTCATTTTTAAATGCAAAATAAATAAATAAATAAATAAATAAATAAATGTTATTATTATTATTATTATTATTATTATTATTATTATTATTATTATTATTATCTTCACCATCTGCATCTTAACCTTCAGCTCACTTCATCTTGAGACCTGTCTAAACTTCCACACATCGGAGAAAAAAGGCCCAGACTGATGAGAAAAAACATAATTACTATAGATTTTTTTAAATTGAAAGATGAAATAAAAAAAAAAAAACTCAAGTCAGAGCAGTAGCAATCACGAGCACAGGTCAAAATAACAATAGATAACACCATAGTTCACATCAGTAGCGACAGATGCAGCAGCAATGCCACCCTACTGCCCATTTATTTATTCATCTAGACATCTCCTCCTACAGTCAGAGAATTCCACCACTGTCAAAACATACATCATACACATCGTGAGTGAAACTACAAAACACTCTTGAATCCCTTTGTCTAAAGTTATGGCTCTGCTTTCCAGTGATTGCGTAGGCAACAGTTGTAGCGCATCTGTGAATGTGTAGCTCACCGAGTCTGGGTGCTTGGCCCCCGAAAATGCTGCTTGAAGCTTTTATTATTATTATTATTATTATTATTATTATTATTATTATTATTAAAACAATAAAAATAGCTATAAAAAAGTAACATGTGTATAATTAATCAAGGAACTTGTTAACTCCTGCATAGTAATAATTTTGATAATTTTTAATAATAATTTTAATAAATTTATTAATTGAAACAAATTGTGGATTTATGATATTGGCTGTTTTTCCCCTCAAAAGAATATTATATTTTTGTATCATATTGATACCGATATTCTCATATGGACATATCTCATATGAATGCATGTTAACTTGTTAATTAATATATTTCCATCCTAAGGGTTTAATTTAACTAGAAAAAGAATACAGTGAGGATATAAACTAGTAAAATAATCCCAGTTTGCTGTATGTATACACACAGCAGAGTATGCTCACCTTGCTGTGCTTCACCTTTCCGTCCAGTTAAAGTACCGGAGCTCAGCTCCACTTGCCATTTAGACAGACCAAACGTAAGCTCAGTTCTATAGTAGCATTTTAATTTAACCCATGGGTGTTAATATCAGAGGTCACACCTGGACTTGGGTCACTTACTTGCTGTATTCACAGTAAAATCTCAATGCATTCCCGTTTTTTTCCTTTTTTTTCTATCCCCTCAGGATATGTTTGACCAGCTTGACCAGATCAGTGATCAATACAGAGGTCACAGGTCAGCAAGGAGGGAATAAACCTTGACACAGTGGACGTTTGTAGATACTTTGATGTGAGCGTCATGTACAGCACTCACAGCCTTTTTATATATATATATATATATATATATATATATATATATATATATATATATATATATATATATATATATATATATTACACAAGCTTTGCATGAGTAATATTGTCTTATTTGTAGCACATACATTACTACAAGCACAAACTGCAAAAAACATTCACTGATATTCATACATTTTAATGTTTTAAACTAAGTTCATAAAATAAAGTTTGAAGCAGAACTCAGTCATAGCTAGCTAAATGTAGCTAAATAGAAACTCACTCTATTTTATTTTTATTTTTATTTATTTATTTTTGCTGGACACTAAGTTGATAGATGCGTAGGTGTATAAGTCATTTATGGAAGGTAACTGAGTGAGCCAGACACTTTAACATATAACATTGTAATATGCACAATCTACAATCCATTTTTGAACAGTGTATAACAAATTATTGTTTTATTCATTTATTTATTGATGTTTGAGACACGTACAGCATAATATTAAAGGTTAGATTAAACATATACACTTGCCGTAAAACAAAACAAATCAAAAAGAAACACATATTTTTACCCTCTGTTCTTTTTTTTTTTTTTTTTTAACTTTCCTTTACTTTTTTATTTGACATTTTTTGTTTAATTTTTATGGTTTTGTTATTGTTGCTTAAACTTTTAAACTAGTGAACCACGTTGGTTCTTTTTAAATTCTTTTTTAATTTCATTATTTTTTTTTACTTGGCGGTGGCACGGTGGTTTAGTGGTTTGCCTTGCACCTCCAGGGTTGAGGGTTCAAATCTCCCCGTGCTTCGGGGGTTTCCTCCGGGTACTCCAGTTTCCTCCCCTGGTCCAAAGACATGCACTATAGGCTGATTACCAAACTGTCCATGTGTGTGCGATTGTGCTCTGCGATGAGTTGGCACCCTGTCCAGAGTACCCTGCGATAGGCTCCAGGCTCCCCACGACCCTGTGTAGGATAAGTGGTACAGAAAATGGATGGATGGCACTGTCAAGGTGAAGTCAAACTGCTAAACCTGTTCTAATGTTCCTTCCCAATCATGTGTGATTATGCAGACATATCTCCAATGTAGCCTGCTTTTGTATTTATTATTATATTTTAAAATTTAGCTTGAAATTACCTGTGGCCAAAATGCTAGCCAGAGAGTCGCATTTAAAATGTTCCTGCCTTCCATAGCCGTGCCTCCATTGCTTGTTTGTTTGATCACATCTTGATTTCAAAATGAAGCCTTAAATTGCAGAAAGAATTTTCCAACCAGGCGAGCATCTGCAAGCTAAGTTGTTATCGAATTTGTCCGCGTCTGTGAGCATATTTTCTTTCAGTGGTGCATATTGATCCATAACAAACTGTAGATGTTTACACCACGAAAGACTAACACGCGCCAATTGATTGGTGAAAATGAACACGGGGAGGAGAAGCAAGAGGTTCTGAAGTTACCACGCTCTCATTTTCTTTCTCTCCACATTCATGGTACACTGAGCTTGTTGTCAGTTTACTGCAGTTTTTTAATTGTAATTTCAACTCTATCTGCCGAGAGGCAATTTGTACGTTTGAGTGCTTTGCTGAAGGTGATGTTTAAGTGTCTGGTGAAACGGAGAGACACTAATGCCATCTTTAAGAGCTTTACTCCAGTGATTAATACTGTATCACTGTGAGACTGATTATCCCCTTTTGCTATATATACTGTATATAGTAAGTGGCGCTGTGAATGTTTTTTGGCGCCTATGTGTGTGGGGGCTGTTTTTACATCTGCAGATTTTATTTTAAAAAAAGTAAAAGAGCCAAAAGGTTTCCTTTTGGTTACTGAAGTTAATTTTATGGTTAGATTTAGATAGCATTAATTAGCTGCATTAATAATGATGTCAATGGGAGGTCCTCAGAAGGATAGTAAGACAAACCTTTGTTTGTGTGTGTGTGTGTGTGTGGGTGTGTGTGTGTGGGTGTGTGTGTGTGTGTGTGTGTGTGTGTGTGTGTGTGTGTGTGAAATGAAATGATTTCTGGTGCTTGTAGCCACAGATGAGAATGAATAGTTTGTGCAGCATGTGGGAAATTAGACTGCTCAGATAGATGTACAGTGTAATACTAACGGACTGAGACAATCAAACAGATGCACAGAGCACACACACACACACACACACACACATTAGCACTGAGTGTGATTTGTTTATCACAAAAAAAAAAGCTGTGTTGTGAATAATCTATTAACTCCTCAAAGTTTGAAAGTGTTTTCAATCATGTCTCCTACTGCCGTTGTGTATCATCCTTCAATCTGTGACTCAAAACAAAACAACACACATCAACAGCAACAAATAAATAGTCATAATAGTCATAGTTATAATAGCTATAATGGAGTGAAAGAAACACTAAAAGTTTAAGGTACAAACATTTGTCAATTTTAACTTGTATAAGTAGTAAAGCTACAGAGCTGTACTATCTCTAGGTCCTCTGACTAAAGGTACAGAGATACAGAGGTGCTTATATAAACAAAATGGATTTCTGACAGGTTAAGTCTTGTTCATAAATGTCTATTATTGTCACAGATAATGCTAGTTACATGCTTAGCATAAGCTAAACTGACAATATTTGAAGTCATATTTATAAATGCTAATAATTCACACTTCTAACATTCACTGCTAATATAAGCCAAACATGCAGGATTTCTGACAGGATTTCTAAGTCAGGTTAATTGTTATCTAGCATTTTCACTGTTCATGTTAGCTAGACGGTTGATAAAAGCTAACCTGACCAAATTTTTAAAATTCATGTTCCTATTTGTCTGTTATTGTCTCTGATAACGCTGTCTACATGATTAACATAAGCTAACCTGACAGGATTTCTGACAGGATTTGTATGTCATATTTATAAATGCTAATAATTCACACTGCTAACATTCACTGCAAATATAAGCCAAAGAAGCAGGATTTCTAAGTCATGTTAATTGCCGCCTAGCATTTTCACTGATGATGTTAGCTAGATGGTTAACATAAGCTAACCTGACACAATTTCTGACAGAATTTGTAAGTCGTTTCACAAATGTTAATCATTTTCACTATTAACATAGCTCACTGGCTAATATGGGCTAACTTGACAGGATTTCTGACAGGAATTTTAATGTCATATTTATAAATGCTAATAATTAACACTGCTAACATTTATTACTAATACAAGCTAAATAAAGAGGATTTCTGACAGAAATGTTAAGTCATGTTCGTAATTGTGTAGCATTTTAACTAATAATGTTAGCTAGATGGTTGAAATAAGCTAACCTGACAGGATTTCTGACAGGATTTTTAAGTCATATTCATAAATCAATTTCACTGCTAATTCTAGCCTGATGTTATATGTTAACCTGACAGGATTTCTGACAGGGTTGTAAAGTAATATTTGTGTTAGCTATGGCTACTTGCAGAAAACTCTCCTAGTTTTCCAGGTAGTATTCCCGTATAAGTGTGAAACTGGAATATCTACTTAGAAAAAAAATAAAAGGTTCCTTAGAGATTCTTTGCTTCCTAATGGAGTCATTCAGGAAACACACACACACACACTAATTTGCAGTTTTAAGTTATAAACACTTGTCACTAGGGTGCTACCCATCTTTGTATCTTTAGTTAGGGAACCTAGAAGTAAATTACCATTACAATTTATACAATTAAAAAAATTTCACCCTAAGGACTGACCACTGTTGAAAGTAACTTAACATATTATACGTTGCAGAACAAACTACTAAGCCACTAAATGGAGGTTTAAGATATAATGCATGCCCCCCTGAAGGATACATGCCATGGATCTTTAGCTAGTGGAACATAAATGTAAAAGAACTTTAGTGAGGTACATAATAGGACCTGAAGGACCATTGTGTGAGGTACATTTACGTTGTTTCTACCCTAGTTTTCTGTAATAGTAGTAATATAACACTGTCTCTGTGTTTGTGTGTGCAGCGTTTAGCCGTGCCCCTGTGCCCATGGCCGTGGTGCGGAGAGAGCTATCATGTGAGAGTTACCCCATCGAGCTGCGCTGTCCTGGCACTGATGTCATCATGATCGAGAGCTCCAACTATGGACGCACAGATGACAAGATCTGTGACGCCGACCCTGCACAGATGGAGAACACGCGTTGCTACCTTCCAGACGCTTACAAGATCATGAGCCAGAGGTATCAAACGCACATCAGAATGCAGAAGAAACATGTAAATAGCCTGTGGATCTTGTAGAGCCTCAAGATGCCACTGTTGGTTTTCATAGTCTCTTAGCAAACTGGTACAGAAGTGCTGATCTCTTTGACTATTTATTCAGTATCGATTCAAGAATAGTCATTATTTATCTACATTCTGGCCAACATCTACGTTATGGCTGGACAAATGCTTGGGATGACGTGTCTAACAAACCCTACATACACACTATCCCACTGCATACATTCAGATCACCTGTGTCCAGCGAAGATTTGTGAAAAAACCCAGTTAAGAAGCAACCAGATTATCGACAGTGATGTGTGCTGATTAACGCTGATTTTCTAAAAGTCCTGTAGTCAATCAGTAAATGGAGTTTAAACCCAGAAATCCCACATTTTAAAGCTTTAAGCCACTTTTCAAATTGAAGCTGAGGTTTGGGTTGTGAACTTGCTCTGTTGCACTTGGGAATGTGGGAAATGATTAGGATCCGGTTGTATGGGTCACTTGTTTTCATGGGTGAGGTATTTTGTGCTGAGTGACTTTGGAAAGCCAGGAAAGATCTCGAAGATGCTAAAGTTGAGAGAAACTTTAAAAAAATGTATATATATATAAATTATTTATATATATATATATATATATATATATATATATATATATATATATATATATATATATATACACACACACACACAATATATTGTGTTGGAGGTTGTTAGTAATTATATTCAGATCAGATTCTGAATAGTGTTCTTATTCTCATGTATTTTAGCTTGCCAGTCCCTCCAGGATTTTGCGATCGGAGAAATTCACACAAAATCAAGCAAACTTGGAGGAACTTGCAATTTTTCTAAATTACCACAGATTTTCTGCAGATTTTGGCCAAGACACCTCATGTGACGTCATCACAACACACATTCAGCCAAAGCCCTCTTCGATTCACGTGCATCAATCATGAGTACAGTGCAACTGCGATTTTGCCAATTCATGTAGTGTTAAAATAGAAAATAGTAGTCTCTGGTACAATTAGTGCAGTTTTATAAGGAAATGAGCTGGTAAGTTTTATTGAGCATCTTGCAGAACCAGCCACAGTTCTTCTGGAGACTTTGACTTTCACACTGGCTTCTTATTTTTGCAGCAAAACCCAGCAGCCTTCATTGTGTTTTGTGTCTGAAAAGTGGTCTCTCTGACATACAAACATTTTTCTGTAACATTTAATTTTGTGCTAGAAAACTAATGTTTGGGAATCTAAAATGTTTTTTGTACTGATTTGATAATGTAGAAGTCATAAAATTTATTTTTTTTTAAAAATCACAATAATAATCATCACCACTAACAATCAGTACTAATATAGACTAACCAAACAGGATTTATGGCAGGATAAGTCATTTTGATAAACGTCATCATTTTCATTTTCACTGCTAAAGCTAGCTGGGTGGTTTATGTAAGCTAACCTGACATGATATTGAAGAATATGCATGTTAACTTATTACTATTAAAAACTGGAATATATGCTTCCTCAAGGATTCTTGATTCCTTTATGGGCTGTTTAACAAAATTCAGTTTTAGTTTCACTTTGTTTTTCTGAATGTGGTGTGTGGAATATGGAACAAATCCGTATTCGGTGTTGAGTTAATGATAATGCGTGAAAACCACACACAAGTAAACGGCAAGTAAAGTTTCTCATGGTCGACCAAACACAACTATGTCATAGCAATGTGTCCAACAACTGGTGATGCAGAAAGACAACAAGTGACAAGAAGAATGCAGATTGTTGGCGTCACTCTGTAAAGCACTAGCCAGCCTGCTAAAACAGACACTTGGCTTTAGATACAGGTTACAGACAGAGAGACCGTGTGTGAGATAATTGATCCTTTGTGTGTTCCGCTGCTGCACAAACACTCCCATATAAACCTACCCGGAAGAGTCAAACCCTACAAATGCTTAGCAACAAAAAAACAACACCACAGCCAACAAGTAGCGCTAACAACAAGTATCCTGTTCTTATATCTGCTTCCCAATGCTAAAGACTGTGTACTATGGTGACTTCACATACACTACGCTACACTACAGAGTGAGCAGAAGATCTTTGGGATTTTTTTTTTTTTTTGTTTGTGAACAGGGCTCACCATGTTGCTTCATTAGCATGTGAGGGAATGAAAAGCGAACTAACGCCACGCGAGATCGGCTAACGGCGCCCCCGGACTCGAACGCCTGCCGCAGCTGTTGCTAGGATCCTTCTCACCGTGTAAGCCTATTAGAGGGAAGACAAGGAAGGAACTATCCAAACACACACACAGAGAAAGAAAAGCTTTTCAAAGGAACTCCTGTGGGTTGGTAAAGCTGAGCTTTACACTAGTGAATAGCTGGAGAGAGATCTTCTGTCAGACATTGTCTGGATTTGGAGCTCAAAAAAAAAAAAAAAAGCATGTGGGTAGAGACACGTGCCGGATTTTACATCCTTTAAATCACGGGTTCTTTTCTCTTGTCTAGTACCTTCAGATTTAGCTTTTACATCATTGAACTGGAAGCTACAGCATTGTAACTTTAAACCTGGATCATTCTAATTTGTTGGTGTGGCTCTTTCTAAAACATGACTTGGATGGACTTGCTATCTGATAGGTCTGTCCGGAAGTGCTGCTCTTCCTAGCGTGGAATTCAACTCCAGTGGGAATTGGGTTGGTTTTCCGGGCCGCAGGCCCCTGTCCGTGCGCGCTGGCTTTGCATGAGTTATCGCGACTCTTCTGGCAGCGCTCATACAAAGCACACACACACACACACATATTCACAAATCCAGCATCACAAAGCTAACCGGAGGTGCTAATATCAAAGGGTAGTGCTTATGTGAAGTGAAGGCCGTCAGCACCTCTGAGGACTCGCGCCTGTCAATACTGATGTAACACTCCAACATGATGTCTTAAGTACTGGGATTTTCAGCATGCCTGCACTAAACAAGCAGATATAATGCAGATATAAGCAGGTATAAAATGTAGTAATAATAATAATAATAAGAAGAAGAAGAATCCCACAACTTATTTTGGTAGTATTTTAGCGAATATTACACTGCATTTGCATATTCAAGATTTTATTTTGAATTAGTTAGTGAGCGAGCAGCATGTACAGGCTTCACTGCCAAGATATTTTCGTAGATGATGAGCCTGTTGGTTTGGCCCGAGTTCCCTTACAGCTGTTTAAAATGTCATGGGATGATTCCTCACAGCTGGGGATTTGTGTGTGTGTGTATATGTGTGTCAGACACGATTTAAGGTGCAGGGGAAACTATTCTGACCATGAATCAATGTGCAAATAGTTTCCAGGCTCCGTTTTGCAGTAGGGATGGTGAAATCCTTAGCAACGTGCTGCGAAAAGACTGGAAAAGTATTAGATATCAAGTTTTTGTTTTGTTATTTTTTCCGTCTTGGATCATTTGTCCATTCTCTTCCCAGCGTGGAATAAAATAGATGTATTTTTATTTCAACCCATGAATATGTTGGAGTCGCCAACATCATTTTATCAGGTAAACCTAGCATATAGTTCACTGACTGATCGTAGCCCACGTGTCGGCTCCCGTCTGCTACGTTCAGCAGTGCTCAGAGAGCGTCGAAGGACCTCTCCTGTCCAATTCTTAAATTGAGAATCCTGTCCAGTTCTTAAATTGCTCTCTAGGTAGTCAGCATCTAGTCAGCATCGTTGGGCAGCATTTGCTCCTGAAATCCGTTCCTGTTCCAAAAGCATATTCTAAACGCAAGACAATTTGAGAGCAGCTTCACATGTATTCGCCTCAATTCCCTGATTCTGTTGAAACATGATGGATCAAACTGTTGTTCCAGCTAGAGAGTAACATTATAAAGTAACTGCATGTCTGATATCTTTGGCACACTTTTCTGGCCACAACCTTCAGAATCTTGAAGGATGTAATCTGATTGTTCTCTGCACCTCCATGTATACACACTTGTGTATGCCGGGAAAGGAGTCTTCTGAACGCCGTGACACAATAAGCGCTCTGGAGAAAGATATTTTTACTCGACTCAAAACTGTTCACGAGTTCCATCTTTAAAAGCTGTTAAAGAGGTTTTTGTGAAGCATTTAATGTTGAGAAAATGACAGGAAACCTTTGTCTACCATGGCCACCTCCTATGAAAGTAGGTCGTTTCTGGCTGCGTGTATTGAAATATACCAGACCCTTTTGCGAGACTACTTGTCTCCTAGCTAGCACTCATATTAGTGTTGGTAGATTTGCCGGAAGATGTTTGTGGTTAAAATGAATAACCACACCTCTGGGTTTGGGTGGGGGGGGTTCAAATCCCACCTCTGCTCTGTGTCCACAGAGTTTGCATGTTCTCCCGATGCTTCAGGGGTTTCCTCCGGGTACTCCGGTTTCCTCCCTCAGTCCAAAGACGTGTTGTAGGCTGATTGGCATTTCCAAATTGTCCATAGTGTGTGAATGTGTGCCCCGAGTTCCCTGGGATAGGTGCCAGGCTCCCCCACGACCCTGTGTAGGATAAGTGGTATAGAAAATGGATGGATGGACGGATGGATGAAACAAAACCTAATTTTTCCACCCAGTTTTCCAAAATTCAGAAAACATTTAGCAGAAATATCGATATTCCGTAATATAAGTAATATACAAGAAATATACACTCAAAGGAATGGCTAAAGACAACATATTAGTGTCTTATTTTCTGAATTATCGCAGCTTCGCTAAAGTACGTTCAAGTTTTCTTTATTCATGATACAGTTAAGGCCCTTTAAAATTAGCTTGAAATTTGAACATACTGTAGAATATCTTTTTTTTGTTATTTATTTCATGGATTCTTTTTTTGTATGAGCAATTGTAAAAAAAAAAATGAGGGGGGGGGGGCGTGTTGGTTAGCTAGTTTTTATAGTTAGCCTTAGTTTTATAGCTAGTTATGTCACTCTGGATGATTACCACACACTATTTATGGAATAATAAGCTGTAGTACACAAACGTTAGACAGCTACAGTATACGTTGATGCTTTTTTCAGCTAAATCACTAGTCAGGCCAAATGCTAAAGGAAATAAAATGGAAAAGCCAATTCACTGAAGGAGAAAGGACCCAGGACGTGAAAAAGACGTGCTTACTTTTAGATTGTGCTGATTTTATCTAGGTGAACTTTGGCTCCGTAAAAAGGATCAGTCTTATGAAGCAAGTAGAAAACGCACTTTGCTGGCCACAACCTTCAGAATCGTAAAGGTCGCAATCTGATTGTTTTCTGCACCTCTGCACTTCAAAAGGATCATTCTTACGAGCCAATGGAAAACAAGAAGGCTGGACTGCGGTCCCAGGTTGGTAAAATGGAGGAGGTTTCTTTTTCTTCTTGCTGTGTTCTCACTGTTGAAAAAAAACAAAAAACAACAGCCTCATCCACCAACATATGCTAGTGGTAAATTTATGGGGGTTTTTTTCTTGTTTTTTTTTCTTCTCACCTTTCTGCATGCTAGGATTTTCTTGTTAGCAAAGGTGGAATTAAAAATTCTCTGTGTGTGTGTGTGTGTGCCCTTATATCAGCATCACACACACTGCCGTGCTAAGAATGACCCACCATGCAAATAATATGTTTCGAAGTCGTCCTGTGGTGATCCCTTTCCACTGATAGATGGCGTACAAAGGAACCTTTGCATTGTGCATAGCCACAGATCAGAGCATAGGCAGTCACCCGATAAAATGGCGACTCTTTTTATATTTCAGTACATTTTATTTCTGGATGATTGGGTCTCAGATGTTAGTGTTATTGTCACGGTTGGTTGCAACCTCCCTCACTTAGTCGTGCTGGAGTATGCCACTTGAAAATGATAATTGAAATCAACATTCACGCTCTGTTTCTCTCTCCAGAATGAGAGGTCTTCAGGAGCAGTAGTTACAAACAATATCAAACCCATATATCACCTACAGCATGGCAGGATCAAACACACACACACACACACACAAACCCACATACAGACGCACACACCTCCTGTATTAAGAGAGGCTGTAAAAGGCACATTAGCACTAGTAACAATCATACAAAAGCCATATTATCTTCTTGTCTACATAAACGATGGCAGCGGTGATGAGTCTGGGCTCATGTTGGGTCCTGCTGCCATGTTGCCAAACACACACACACACACACACACACAAATAGCAAGTCCTTTCCATTTTCTCTTTCTGTGTAAATTGTCTTGCGTTTTTGTCGGAGGGTGTAGAGAGATTGGGCGTCAGTTCTTGTACTTGTGTGTGTGTGTGTGTGTGTGTGTGTGTGTGTGTGTGAGAGAGCGAGCGAGAGAGAGAGAGAGAGAGAGAGAGAGAGAGAGAGAGAGAGAGAGAGAGACAGACAGGCAGAGCTCTCTCTTGGAGTTGGTTTCTCCTGCACTAAATCACATCAGATGCTTGATACGTTTCTTTAAGTGTTCTGCCAGATCTGCGGCTCATAAAACCATCCAATAAAATCACTTTTTTTCCCCCGCTACCACAGTTTTGCCTTAATGGTTCTGAAAGAGAGAAGGAGGCAGAGGATGAGAAACATGTAAGGTATCAATGGGAACATACTTATATATTATACTAATATATTTTTCTCATATAAATTCATAGGGGTGCCAATAATTGTTGCACACCTATATTTAACAAAGATATATATTTTTTATAAACCTCTGTTTTGTTTGCAGTTGTTTGATATCCATGAGAGCAGAGTATTTTTGTGCATTTTTTGAACAAAAGATCAAAAGGTTAAACAATAAAGACAATTTTCACAGCCTTCTTTGCTCATATTTACCAAGGGTGCCAATATTAGTGGAGGGCACTCTATATGTTATGGTCAGGTGTCCACAAACATTTGGCCATATAGTGTACTGTACTGTATGTAGTTCGAATCTTAACAATAACACACATACCTGCTACATTTTGCATTTGTGACTTAAAGAAGTGCATTAACGTCTCCATTGAAACTCATGCTAGTACAAATAGGCAAGGATACCATCAAGCAAAAACCCTGTCAGAGATCTTGTTCTAATGCGGGGAGCTATAGGAAGTCAGAGCAGGGACTGTAGCAATGGGGTGGTGTGGGTGAACTTGACGAGGTTGGAAATATGTCGTATAGCTGCATTCTGGATCATATCCAGGGCTTGGATGGCACACCTGCTTTCTTTAGTCCCTTTTCAAGATGACAGTTGACTGAAGAAGCTACAAATGGACAAAAACGTATAGATTTTCATTCCTCGGTTTCATGACTATATACCTTTCCTATTAGTTTCACTGTAGTTACTGAACAATTTATAGAAGTGATGTTTGAGGTGCTTTAATATGAAGAACTGAATATGAAGCTGGGGATTTAATGGGTTAACAAGAAGATTAGTGTGATCTGCACCAATGGTGATAAATCCTTAGAACTGTAATGCCGTTTTTGGTCAATTTTACTGGCCAACTGATGTATCAGTCAGGACGGACAAACTGTGTCTGGTTTTGTGCCTTTGTATCATAATAGGGGCTGCACTATAGTTTTTGTAGCCTGATATTTCATCCCAATGTACACCGAATAGGATGACAGTTAAGAAATTGACTTGTGTGTGAGAGAGAAGACTGCGTCTTGGTCATCTGAGGATATTTGTGGCATTCCTTGTCCTTGAAGTTGACTGTGATGAGATGAGAAAAGGAGAGAATGGAGATAGAATTGTCTTTTCATCCTCAACCCACTTTCTCCCTCCGTCCTGCCGTGGATATAACATTTGTAAATCGATACATACTCAAAACAGGATGGCATTTCCTTTTTCCCAAAATCCAAGCCAAGATTCTCTCCAAAACCTAAACGGAATATTTGCTTTGGACGACCAGGAGGGCCTTAGCGCCCATTTGGTGATGTGAGGAGACAGAACAAACACGCCACTGCCTTTTGTCATCTCGCACTGCGTCTGGGTTTTGCATTTCCTCCCAAAAAACGTGGTATATTGGAAAAGAAAACGGCTGAAAGGCTCTGTCGTTCTTGAAGCCATCTGGTTTGTGTTTTTCTGCAAACTAGATGTGTGAGCGAGTGACATCTCTGCATAAGGAGAATTAGCCCCTGCATTGATCTGATGTAATTATCCTGAGTTATTGCATATGACCTCTCCAAATAAGACGAACTCACTCACATCCATCATATAAATCACAGGCCTGCATATCTGTTTGAACGTGACTCGTGTTCGAGTCTGGAATATTGAAATAATTATGGAATGGCGCACATGCCAAAGGAATGGACGGGAGCACAGGGAAGGGTCACACATGAAACATATAAAAACCGGGACTACCTGTGCACCCCTGGGATCCAGAGGTCAACATATACCACATGGGCCTAATTTCAGCCTCCAGCTAATATAGCCTCAGGTCTAGACTCTCCATAATGAGTTTCACTAGAGAGAAAAAAAATTAGGCACTTTGGGCTGCTCTGCTTTCCTGAAATTCATACAGATTTATTTTTTTTTTTTTAATGGCCCCGAATTAGCAAGGCTACAGCACACTTGACCAAAAAAATGGTTTAAGCGAGTGGAATTTGGTGCAAACCCTATCTAATGAATTCTCAGACATATAATGATGTTCAAACCTCAGACGGTTAAGGAAATGCAGGCTGCATTAAAAAAAAAAAAAAAAAATCTCTGAAGAAAATTAGTAGTTTTAGAGAGAAGAACTGTTTCTGAAAGTAGGCTTGCTCCCAGAATTTAAACCGTGGGCTCATCATCTGTCTAGTTCTCATCGCATGCCTGGAATCCAAACTGGGTCAAAATACTTTTGAGCTTGTAAGATTTCAAACTTGTTAAACTCGTTAAAAAACAAACAAACAAACAAACAAACAAAAAAAGATCTTGAGCTTGAACATGATATACACAAGTGGATTAAAACTTGCAGTGGTATTACAGTTCCAACACATACTTAATATGTGACTGTTGGGGAGCTGTAAAGGACATGTAGTTTACAGTCAAATGAAAACGTTTGTATACTCCCAGGAACAAAATGAAGAATCCCTACGTTTTGGTTTCCCCCAGACCTTTTCACATCCTCTGAATAGCTTTTAGACCCCGTGCCAGAAGTTTCCATTGTTGACCATCCCAAGATTGTCGAATCAGGAAACGATTTTAAATCCCCAGTGAGATTGAGAAGCCAGGTTGATAAAATATGCAACTATGCTATAAGCACAAACACTGGTGTATAACTAGAATACATTCAGTGTTTATTGCGTAGATTGACATATTAATGGCTGACTGTTGGCTAACCCAAGATGGATAAATTGAGCTAACTGGCTAGGTATCTTACTACTAATGTTACTACGCTAAATAACAACAGATTGTTAGGTGGATCTCTAGTTATTTACCCGATGATCTAATACATTTACTTTTCTGAAGAATATATATGTTTTCCACCACCTGTTTTCCTCCATCACCAAATTGTGCTGGTCTGGATTTATGTATTATACTTAATATTTCTGTGTTGACTCATCCTTTCATTCATCTATATTTCTTGACTTCCTGTGTGACATCAGAAAGTTTACCACACATTAGTGAAAAGTCTAACTGTTTAAATAAAGACAGCATATAAAGCATATAAAGGAAATTCAAACAAATGAAACCCTTGCATGATGACAATGTACTCATCCCAAAGGGCATGAGTGTTCATTGAATAGTTTGGTGAGTATGAAAATTATATAACTATATATTATTCTGCGTCCATATTCTCTGGCCTTCAAAGTCACCAGATCTCAAGCTCGGATTTTAGAGTCTTAGACAACACTCTCATCCACTATCCTCATATCAGACATACAAACTTTAGGGTATGTATATACTGTAAATTATGACTGAACACTGTTTACAATGTTCTATATAAAACAGATGACAAAGTATGTAAAAAAAAAAAAAAACAACGGGCGGGGGGTTGGGGGGGGGGACTTTCATACACATAGAAATACATAGAAAACCTGATCACTGTTTGAGCCAAAAGGTCCTTGAACCAGAAACTTCAGAAAAAAATGTCTCCTAAACCTAGAATCTTTAGCTGGGAATTCATATCACCGACTGTGTTTATATGACAGAATGGAATTTAAAAAGCAGAGTTGTTGGTTTGGCAGGCAAAAGGACAGATATGAAAAGAGGCATCAGAGAGAAGAGCTTTTGACAGGAGAAATGGGTATATCTCTCTGAGGAGCAAAGTAAACATGGCAGTAATAAAAGCACTCTGGTGTTCTGTCATTACTACGTAGTTTAAGCCCAAATCCCATGTGTGTACGCGCACACACACACACACACCGTATCTCACTGTACTGTGTATTAATAAAATAACAAAGGCGCTACATTGATGAATATATGAATGTTGATTTTTTTTGTCACGTTTGTCTCTCTTTTTCGCCCTTCTCTTTCTCTCAATTCAGTTCAGGATTTCAAGGCAAATTTGCCAAAGCAGTTATGAGGCAGTCTGAAATAAATACCACGCCTGATATTGTAGCAAACATGTATAGCAATTACTGTCCCAATTCAACTGCAATTACAGTCCCAATTCATATGTTTGTGCTATACACCAATGACATTTGGGTTTGAGATTAAAAGATGGATATGAGACAAGAGTTTAGGATTTCAGCTTTTAGTTCCTGGTATTTACATCTAAATGTGTTAAACAACATAAAACACACAGACCCTTTTGTATCAGACCACCCAATTTTTAGGTGAGCAAAAGTATAGGAACAGATAGGCCTTGAAGTAAATTAAAGTAAGTAACACTTAATATTTGGTTGCATATCCCTTTGCTTGCAATAACTGCATCAAGCCTACAGCTCATTGACATCACCAAACTGTTGGATTTTTCTTTTGTGATGCTGTTCCAGGCTTTTACTTCAGCCTCTTTCAGTTGTTGTTAGTTTTGGGGGGTTTCTTCCTTTAGTCTCCTCTTCAGGAGGTGCTCAAAATGCTGCTCCATTAGGTTAAGGTCTGATGATTGACTTGGCCAGTCTAAAACCTTCCACTTGGATGCATTTCTCTGTATATTTGCAGACAAAATGTTCCTGTAAACTTCTGAATTAATTCTGCTGCTACCATCATGAGTTACATCATCAATAAAGATTAGTGAGCCTGTACCAGAAGCAGCCATGCAAACCCAAGCCATGACACTACCTCCACCATGTTTCACAGATGAGATTAATCTTGGTTCCAAAACTTTTTTGGCTCATCTCTGTATTTCTTTGCAAATTCCAATCTGGCTTTCCGATTCTCACTGCTGATGAGTGGTTTGCATCTTGTGGTATAATTCTGCTCTCGAAGCTTTCTTCAAACGGTGGACTGTGATACCTTCACCCCTGCCCTGTGGAGGTTGTTGGTGATGTCATTGACTGTTGTTTTGGGGTTTTTCTTCACAGCTCTCACAACTTTTCTGTCATCAGCTGTTGCTGTCTTCCTTGGTCGACCCATTCGGTGTCTGTTGCTCAATACACCAGTGGTTTCTTTCTTTTTCAGGACATTCCAAATTGTTGTATTGGCTGTGCCCAATGTTTGTGGAATACGTCTGATTGATTTTCCCTCTTTTCTCAGCTTCAAAATGGCTTGCTTTTCTCCCATAGACAGCTCTCTGATCTTCATGTTGGCTTATCCTATCTGGAACATTCATCTTTTGATCTCAAACCCAAATGTCTTCAATCTACAGCAAAAACAAATGAATTGGCCTTGCCGTTCCATTAGTTTTGGAGGGGACTATAACTATAAATGGATAAAAAGTGCATGCCATTCATTAAAAAAAAATACAAATTGTCTGTGTTGGCTATGGTATAAGAGGAATACATCACTTTGAGACCACTTTTTAAAGGAAAATAGCCGTCCCGTTGTTATTTTCCGATAAGAGCGCACACAACTGTGCTTTATTTCTTACTCATCTCAATATTGGTCATTCTTTCGGGGAAAAAGTCCACAACAACCTTACAGCAACAGCTGCAATATAATCTGCAGCTTCTCCTCCTAGAGCAACTGGCGGAAATCTGAGCTGCGCCTTATACATTTATTAAGGGATATTTTCCTTGTGTTGAAATGTTTCTCAGTGAAGAACTAAGTGCACCTCTGTCCTGCCTCACTGGACTTAAATGGCCTATGCATCTGCCACGTTTTTAAATCTTCCCTTTTCTATGGCCAGTGAGTTGCCTGTACTCGGCCATGAGCTTTCCCTGACAATGAAGAGATGCATTTTATATACTCTCAAATCGAATCTCGGTTTTAGTTTCGCCGCCTTAAAGTTCCAAATAATTTTTCGCTACACTGTCGGTCATTTGATTTATTCTGGTTTCTGGCTTCGTTGGCTTTCGTTCCTTCAGTGTACTTTGAATACTTTTTTTTTTTTGAACGAGCAGTGAAAATCGACCAAACTGTCCTATAATGATGTGTTGGCATTTTCCTTTGCACTTGTATTAGGCATGCAGAGACTCTGTGGGATGTTTTTCCCTTCTATTGTAGTCCTGCTTATCGACTGGAGCCCATAGCGCATGCCTCACACACCCGCAAAGCAAATAAGTATAATAACACTCTCACTGCCTATTTTGTGGAATTTTCATTTCATTGCATAAAAAAGCTCTTTGTACTTCTCTCTCTCTCTCTCTCTCTCTCTCTCTGTCTCTCTCTCTCTCTCTCTCTCTCTCAAAGTGTCTTAGGCATAGAGTCGGACACACAGAAACACAAAATGTTTAATAGGTTGTATTCTATTTCCATCTAATGGACCATGGTCACAAACTGTAAGCTCTCTGTTTTGACAAACCAAAAGGTCAAAGGAGCACAACAGCACAGATACACTCTTCCATTACAGTTGATTTCACCCCGGGGGCTTTAACACACACCCATACCCACATACATCTTGTAGTAAATTCTCTAGAACATAAGGTTTCAGCTAAGCCTGAAGTAACTACCCTTACAGACTGCAAGCGTCATTTAGTGACCGTTTTTTTGAGATCCGCATCACACATTGTCCTTCAGTCTGGTATATAGTCATCTGCTGGTGTGTGTGTGTGTGTGTGTGTGTGTGTGTGTGTGTGTGTGTGTGTGTGGTGTCCCTGAGCAATGAAAGAGCTCGTTGAGTCAGAGCAGGTGGTGAAAAGGACCCTGGGAGATGACGCTCTTCCTCACATAACCCCCCTCCTCACATTCACACGCACACGCACACACACATTGCAACTCCCTCTGTCCCTCATCTCTCTCTTTTTACTCTCTAAATATCTCTCTTCTGAGCTCAGGCTGATTCGGAGATTATAGATAATCTGTTCATTGGAAAGAAATGCTGGACTTTAAGTGAAATTAGATGTGGATGATTAACGAAAGCGAAACTCAATTTATTACACATGAACAAACAAATAAATGAACAAACATAAATTGATTTTAAAAAATGCCACGTTTGATAAATCTGTGGCTGCATTACACAACTTACCCTGATTACATCCTCACTTTCATTTTATTCCACTCCCATATACAATCGGCCATGTCTCTGTCTGCGTTTGCTGTTCCTGCTCAGCAGATATGCAGTGCCCTTTCACATGCTGTTTATATTCTAAGTCTACTAGAGCAGGGCTTGAACAGTTTGGCTAGCTGATTTTTCCAATTTAATAGTCAGTCGTAACATTGACACAGGTTCTAGAGACAAAACTGACGAGGATATTGGGTATAAATGCGAGACAGGTTTACTTAACTGAGGTGGTACAGGTGAGAGCAGGTACATCCACGATCCAGGAACAAAATAAATCTTCTCAGAACAACAAAACCATTCCAGTCATTTTTTGGTGAGCCTGTGCTTACTGTAGCCTCAGATTCAGGAGTGGAACATGATGTAGTCTTCTCCTCATCATCATCAAGATTCAGTGTGTTCTGAGATGCTTTTCTACACACCACAGCTGAAAAGAGTGGTTATTTGAGTCTGTCGGTCTCTCTCAGTCTGGCCATTCACCTCTGACCTCTCTCATCAACAAGGCATTTCTGTCCACAGAAATGCCACACAATAAAAAATTTTTTTTTGATTGTTTCTCACACCATACTGTGTAAACTCTAGAGAGTGTTGCACATGAAAATCCCAGGATATCAGCAGTTTCGGGAAATACTCAAGTACCAGCCTATCTGGCACCAACAGCCACGACACGGGGGATTCCCTCAGCATCTGAGCCTGATATAGCCCCTCCCCTTCCGCTACATAAGGAAAGCTGCGACCGTTGAGGGCATGAGGTGTCCACCATTCCACACTTTGTTTTTTCGTTTGAATGACTGCATCATCCGGGAACTAAAAGTGCACTTTGTATTTTTGGGGGGTTTTAAGTGTGCGATTTGGGACGTACTATGTTTTTTTTAAACTAGCATCTAACTAGCATCCACCATTTTGGAAATCACATCCATCATAAATAGACTCTAATTAAGAATCTAACTAGCATCTACTGATTTATAACTAGCATCTACTTAGCATCCAACATTTTATAACTAGCATTCAACTTTTGGTAATAAAAAAGCATCTAATGAGAATTCAATGTTTTGTAACTAGCATCTGCCTAGCATCCACTATTTTGGAAATCAGATCCTACCTAGACTCTGATGTTTTATATCCAGCATCTAATTAGCATCCAACATTTTATAACTAGCATTCAACTAAAAAGCATCACATGCTGGTAACCAGCATCTAACTAACATCCAAATTGTTGTACCTAGCATATGAATAACATTAAATGTTTCATACCTGGCATCTAATTAGCATCAAAACATTCCTATTTTTGCCGTTTCTATTGTTGTGGGTAATCTTCTTAAGCCCATTGTTCTGACTTTTTCCATTTCTGCCCTCAGTCCCTCTGCAGGCGGTGCTCTCACAAGTAACGTGTTTGGGGAGGGGGGCAGAAACAACCTGCGGGTGTCTACAAGAGCTGTGTGTGTGTGTGTGTGTGTGTGTTTGCGAGTTTGTGTACACCCTCAGTAGGTGCCCTCATCACAGTCAAACAGTGACTCAAGCTGTTTGTCTGGGACGCATTCCAATCTGAGCATCACTCCCACATTTTTCCTCTCTCTCCAGCCGTCTGTCTCCGTATCCTCTGTCATTTTCTCTCTTCCTCACCTGCTCTTGTCTTCTGTAGCTGCCAGCCTGTGTTGGGTTTCAGGATTGTAGTTTGTATCCAGTAGCGCCCCTGGGGAGACGGTAGGAGAGCCATGATGCAGGAGTCACACTGGGAATAATAGTTCAGCATGTATCCTTTCTTCTCTCTTATTTTTTCCTCTCTGGTTATGGTGAGACTAGTAGTTCTGCACATCTGAAGGGTGGTACTGTACGGAGAAATGTGGCAGCCCTTATGGTTCTGTGCTGTGTATTTTATCTGTATAGTTGTATAAAGGCAATATGACCCCATTTTGAGCTGCTTTCATCTACGGATAATTTTGGTTAGAATTTTCTAGAAAGCTTGACTAATATATTTTCTGAACTGTTTACAAATGCTTTTTTAATTACCTCCTACTAACTTTAAACACCTGATATTAATGAGTAAGCATCCTTGCGACACATTTTTCATTATGCAAGTGGTTAGCATAAACACCTACATCTAGCATTTCAAATATGTCTGTGAGAAATATAGATCATTTAGACGTAACCATGTGTGCATACCCTGTCATTTCCTCTTATCCAGATGTCTCCTTCAGGCAAGCTTTACTCTTTAGTCCTACCACAGAAATGTAAATGTGGGCTTGGGAGAAGCCTAGCAAGCTCGCGCAGGTTAGCCTTTAGCCTGCTGCATGCTGCTGTGATGCTAGCTAGCCCCCAGTGAGGCCTGAACGCTAGTAGCAGAGCATGCCAAAGCTGTGCATGTCAATAGTTCTCTGCTGGAAGCTCTGGAGAGAGACACATTCTTATTCATGAGCCTAATTCAATCAGTACCAGCGGGGGGGGAGGACTGCTCCCGCAACACGGGCATGGATTTAGCAGAGAAAAAGAGAGAAAGAGCTACAGAGGAGAGAACAGGAGTGAAGTAAACAGGAAGGTGAGGAATGAAAAAGGGAGGGAAACAAGGGGATCTGGAGAGAGGTGATCAGTATTTTATAGCACATGATTTTGATCTGTGAAACAGGGTATATCATAGTATACATTTTTATTTGTCATCTAAAAATCATAATCTTTTGACAACAAATAATAAAAAAAATACCCTTTTACAAGCCCATATATTTTACTCCAGACCAATTACTTTCTTTTGTCAGCTCTTTGTTTTTGTCTTGCATCTAACTAGCATACAACATTTTGTAACTAACATCTAAAGAGAATCCGCTACTTTTTAAATAACTAACATTCAAAATTTTGTAACTAACCTCCAACATTTTATCACTTTCATCTAACTAGCATAAAACATTTTGTTACTAATGTCTAACTAGCATCCGGTGTTTTGTAGCTAGCATCTATCTAGAATCCACCATTTTGTAAATAACTAACATTTAAAGTTTTGTAGCTAACATCGAACTAACCCCCAACATTTTGTAACTTGCATCTAACTAGCCTAAACATTTTGTTACTAATGTCTAACTAGCATCGAATGTTTTGTGGCTAACATATAACTATTAAAAACATATATATAGCATCTACCTAACATTCAGAGTTTTGTAACTAACATCTAACTAGCATCCAACGTTTTGTAATTAGCAACTAACTAGAATCCACCATATTTAAAATAGCATCTACCTAACATACAATATTTTGTAACTAAGGTCTAACTAGCATCCAATGTTTTATAACTAGCATCTAAAGAGAATCCGCTACTTTTTAAATAACTAACATTCAAAATTTTGTAACTAACATCTAACTAATCTCCAACATTGTATAACTTTCATCTAAATAGCATAAAACATTTTGTTACTAATGTCTAACTAGCATCTAATGTTTTGTAGCTAGCATCTATCTAGAATCCACTATTTAAAAAAAATAAATAAAAAAAAGCATCTACTTAACATTCAAAGTTTTGTAACTAACATCTAACTAGCATCCAACGATTTCTAAATCGCGTCTACTTAGCTTCCAATGTTCCATAACTAGAATGTAACTAGAATCCAATATTTTGTAACTAGCATCTGACTAGAATCCACCATTTTAAAAAATAGCATGTACCTGACATTCAAATTTTGTAACTAACATCTAACTGGCATCCAAAATTTTGTCACTAGTAACTAGAATTTTATATTTTGTACCTAACATCCAACTTGTGTCAAACTACCATCCAACGTTTTGCAACTTGCATCTAACTAGCCTCCAGCATTTTATAACTAGCATCTCACTAGTGTCCAATGGTTTGTTACAAGCTTCTAATTCTTACTACTGTAGTTCCTGTACTTTTGCCCACCCATGATAGAAACATATAGGAAAATACCTAACAAATGTCCACTGGTGTCTCACTCATCTTGATATCTCTCCCGCTAATACTGAGAGGCAGGTAGTGAGAGATAAAGAAAAATGAAGGACAGAATGCGAAGGACAAGCGCTAAAGGAGAAGCGAAATAGTGGCAACGTAGTTATCAGCGTATGTATTTTCTTACCTATAACAGAGACAGCAGCCACACAATGCGTCTGTTCCCATCTCCTTCACTGGGAGTCCTCACACCCTCTACAGCTCTGCTGCCTCCCTGCTGCCTACACACTAGTTCACACACAAGGTCAAAATGCTGGACTGTTGTAAAGCCATGGTGCTTTGTGGGTATCGTGGACCGGATTTGTGCTTTGGCTGTGTTTCAGCTGGAATACTGGTGTGTAAGAGCAAGATGACTGTGATGCTTTTGCAATTTTCAAGTGGCACTGAGGCTCTCATAGTGTAGAGCTGTTGAATCATAGTATTGAAAGGATTGACCCTTATTGGTGCTTTTTTTTTTTTTTTTTTTTTTTTTTTTTTTTTTTGCTTTTCTTCAGCTGTACCCTACACACACACGCACACACACATGCACGCACACACACACACACACACACACACACACACACACACACACACACACACACACACACACACAGGTACACACGTGTGTGGTTTTCTTCACTTAAGGCAAGAACGTGAATGTGTGTCACAGGCGGCTTAGGGTTGAATGCAGAAGTTAAAAGCCTGTCAAACTCTTCTGACACACTCACAAATTGGCATGAATGGAAGCCCTGGATGGGGCCAGCGCTATGGAGCTACTTTAACCTCTCTTGCAGTCTTGCTGTGGACTCTGTGTGTGTGTGTGTGTGTGTGTGTGTGTGTGTGTGTGCCTGTAGCCTTCAGGTTCGCCTGCTATCTTACTTCAGCTGCTGTCAGTCAAGTACCTCATACAGAGTCTCTCTTTCTCTCTCATAGTTTCTTTCTCTTGATGTCACATAAACATTTCACAGCATAGTAAACTGTTTTTTTTTTCTTCTTCTGTTTTTTTATTCTCTTCTATACTCTCAAAGAAAAGGGTACCTGAAAGGTTCTTGTTCTAACTTTCTAAGAGCATTCTCTCTAGAAACATTCTGATTTTTATAAGCGGTAAACCCTCTGTTGTATGGATCTACAAATACAAAGAATCTTTGGGGTAGCAGATCAAACTTTTTTTTTTCTTCCCTAAAGGTCTAGCTTATTTTTTAAATATACACTTTTAGAAATAAAATCCATCTAGCATCCTAAAGAGTTTTTCGTTATGTCCCGCTGGGGGTAGATAAATGTTGTTTGTAAAATGCTGTAAGAGATGGTCCTTTTGCAGAAAAAAGTTCAAAGTTAGAAATTTAGAACATATCCAGAGAACCGTTAACTATTCCATTCCACTGTATAACTCTCATTCTACGCTATTCTATTCTATTCTATTTTATTCTACTGTATAACTCTCATTCTATTCTATTCTATTCTATTCTATAACTCTCATTCTATTCTATTCCACTGTATAACTCTCATTCTATTCTATTCCACTGTATAACTCTCATTCTATTCTATTCTATAACTCTCATTCTATTCTATTCTATTCCACTGTATAACTCTCATTCCATTCCATTCCATTCCATTCCACTGTATAACTCTCATTACATTCCATTCCATTCCACTGTATAACTCTCATTACATTACATTGCATTCCACTGTATAACTCTCATTCCATTCCATTCCACTGTATAACACTCATTCCATTCCATTCCACTGTATAACACTCATTCCATTCCATTCCACTGTATAACTCTCATTCCATTCCATTCCATTCCACTGTATAACTCTCATTCCATTCCATTCCATTCCACTGTATAACTCTCATTCCATTCCATTGCATTCCACTGTATAACTCTCATTCCATTCCATTGCATTCCATTCCACTGTATAACTCTCATTCCATTCCATTCCACTTATAACTCTCATTCCATTCCATTGCAATCCATTCCACTGTATAACTCTCATTCCATTCCACTGTATAACTCTCATTCCAGTGTATAACACTCATTCCATTCCACTGTATAACTCTCATTCCATTGCATTGCATTCCATTCAGTTGCATTCCATTCCACTGTATAACTCTCATTCCATTGCATTGCATTCCATTCAGTTGCATTCCATTCCACTGTATAACTCTCATTCCATTCCAAACCATTTCACTGTGTATTTCTCATTGCATTTTATCCCATTCCACCACATTCCATCTCCTTCAACTGCACATCTCCCATACCATTCTATAGAATACCTCCCATTCAGTTCCATTGCCTTCCATTTCTTCCCATTCCATTTCATTGTATACATTCCTGTTGTTGACAGGGGATGCTATATTATATGGACACTTCCCGAAAGTGTTGCCACAAAGTATAGAATGTAAATGGTCTGCACTTATATAGCACCTTTTAACCTTCGCAGTTCACTTTACTCTGTGCTTCATTCACCCATTCACGCACGGCAGCAGAGTTACCATGCAAGGCACTTGCCTGCCATTAGGAGCAACGTGGAGTTCAGCGTCTTGCCCAAGGACACTTCGGCACATGGAGTCATGGGCCGGGAATCGAACCGCCAACCCTATGAACCCGCTCTACCACCTGAGCCACAGCCACCCTGAGTGTCAGTTTCCCTTCACTGGAACAAAGGGACCTAAACCTGTTCCAGCATGACAATGCCCCTGTGCATAAAGCAAGCTCCATGAAGACATGGTTTGTCAAGTTTGGTGTAGAAGAACTTGAGTGACCTGCACAGAGTCCTGCCCTCAACCCCACTGTACACCTTTGTGTTGGATGAATTGGAACACTGACTGCACCCCAGGCCTTCTCACCCAGCATCAGTTCTTTTATGGCTGAATGGACACAAATACCCACAGCCACGCTCCAAAATGTTGTGGAAAGCCTTTCCAGAAGAGTGGAGGTTATTACAGCAACAAAGAGGGGAGCAATTCATTTTTAATGCCCGTGGTTTTGGAATGGGATGTTCACCCATCACATATGGGTGTGATGGTCAGGTGTTCACAAACTTTTGGCCATATCATGTATATGCATTCTGTTCTATTCTGTTCCCAAGTCCTGCCCCTGTAATCACCCTGGATTGCATTTTGTAGTGTTTCCCTTCTCTAACACACTCATTTAACCTAATGAAGGGCTTGCTAATGAGCTGATGATTAGAGTCAGGTTTGTTAGAGTAGAGAAACACTATGCATGCAGTCCTGGGGGACTAACAGGAGCAAGGTTGGGAAACAGTGTTTTAAAATAATGTGTGTCTTCCAGGCATTTAAAATAGTCATTGTGGTAGAACAGCATATTCATCATTGCCTTAACGAAGAATATCCTGTCCTCTGGTACAATGTTATGTCACACTTCATTTATCTTTTGAAACACAGTGCATTCTTCAGAGTGGAAAATTCTCCGTTTATCAGAGAAAGAGAGACAGAGTGAGAAAGAGAGTTTAAGAACACAGATGTCCATGTGGATAGTGCAGGCTCAGTCAAGTTTTGTCCTTAAAGCCCTGTAGTGTCCACAGCATGCCCGTGATACCGCTCTGGCTAAAAGCTATCAATACCTCAGCGTCCAGTCCATCCCTGTCTCATGTCCTCAGGCTCCCCCGATGAGACCCACATCGATCTGTCCACTCAGGCTCTCTGTGTTAAAGTCTGAGACCCAGTTCTCCAGACACTGATTAAGCCTAGACTACACTGCATTATCAATTTTCCATTGACAGTCTGGAACTAAACTTAATCTGAAGGCCTGAGACATTTTATGCCTTTTCTCCTGCATTTAAAGTTCACTAAAAACCCAAGAGCCTGCCAATGATGCAGTGTCTTAGACAAATTTCCATTGTGGGGGTCTGATTAAGCTTATCTAATAAGCGAGGCTCTGGCGCCATGGCTGTAGGGTGTACTTTGCAATGTCGTTTTTTAAAGTATGAAATTGCAAAAAGTCATATTTTAAGATGCAAATAGCTTTAATCGAGGCAATAAATCTAATATTTTTGCCTCATGAGATTAATTTTCTTGTCTGGCAATTTTCATGTAAGTTTAATCAGCCCATTCCTGAATATGTTTTCTTATTTTTTTTTATAGAGACAAATGATCTCTCATTATTGCCCATTAATTTGGCTTCCTTCAGGCATTTATTCTTAAATATGTTGCTTTTTTCTTTCTGTGTTTATTTTAGTGGTGATAACATTGACAAAGAGCGATTCAAATATGGCTGGGTGTTTTTCTCCACTGGTCCTTTTGTTTACTGTTATTACACCTCTCCCTTTTTCACAGTGTTTGCCCCAGCATCATTACAAAGATATAAAGCTCATGTACTCCACTGTTCCAGAATCAGCAATTAGCCTTTCAACTGACCCACATGTCCCTAATGGTAACCGTTGCACAGGAATTCAGCACTGTGGTTGAGAGTAGAGAGAGTTGAGAGAGGAGGCCAAACTGTCTAGAGTCTGACATTGGGGTTGCTATGGATACATTCAATTCAGTGTGTGTATGAGTGAGGGTATGTTCAGAGGTCTCTGTGCGCTATGCTGCATGTGGACACCCACATTCCAGTCAAAAGTACCTCTTTGCCTCCTAGTGTGGGGTCTTATTGTAGCCACACGCAGTCACAAACACACACTCCATCACTATTCTAAGACCTCCCGTTGGTCGCCTTGTCCATCGTCTTGTGTGGTGCATATGTGTGTGTGCGTCGCTGAATAATCTACTGTGTCGAGTCCTTTAAAGGAAACTCACCCCACAAGAGCGTATTCATTTCAACAAGGCTGTACTGAACTTTTTATGACCCGTTAAACACATTCAGCCATACGAAACACACAATATATGTTCACACACACACCTAAGCAAACACACTGCACCAATATACACGTCCAGCAATGTAAACAAGGTTGTCTTCCACTGGGTAGGCTGCGTTTTGTCTTCAGCTGTTTAGCGCACTTTCGTCTCCAGTCTCTGAATCACTGTGCTTTTTCCTCCCAAATTCCTGCTGCTGGCCATAAATCATTTCTCAAACTGGCCCTGGCGAGCGGACTCTTCCTCACATCGGATCAATCGGGCCTGACTCGGGTTCTCCAGCCCACCCCGGCCGAGTCCTAACGGGACACTAGTAGGTGGAAGCGTTTACACATGAACAGATTAAAAAGCTATTAGGCTTGCTGATTGTTTGGACAGTTGTTAACTATCCAAAAAGCTCTTTTGAAACCCGACTGCCAGGCAGTGACATCATCTGCGGCTTCGCCATGGCCTGCATTAGCAGATCTGTGAAGATTTCACACGAGGATACTGTGAGCCCAATGGAAATCTGGCATCAGATAATATAACTTGAATATAATTTTATTAGCTACTGATAGATCACAGTGTTATTGAATGTGGGTCATTGCCCATTTCCTCTAGACAATATAAACTCATTGCCAGTCAAAAGGTTTTTGAACATTGGCCACATACCAAACACAGTGATACGGAAAAGCAAATAAAGAAAGAAATCTTTTTAAATCCTTAAAATCAGGGTAAACCCATTAAACTCATAGACAGTGCGAGTATTAACTGTAAAACATTAATATGTGGTTTGCTATGAGTGCATAACTGTAGTGAGAGAAACATTTTGGCCTTTTCCAATTAGACAATATATCAAGATTGTTTCAATAAACCGCTGGCAACAAAAGTGAGTACACCCCTAAGTGAAAATGTGCAAATTGGGCCCAATTAGCCATTTTCCCTCCCCGGTGTCATGTGACTCATTAGTGTTACAAGGTCTCGGTGTGAATGGTGAGCAGGTGTGTTAAGTTTGGTGTTATCGCTCTCACACTCTCTCATACTGGTCACTGGAAGTTCAACATGGCACCTCATGGCAAAGAACTCTCTGAGGATCTGAAAAAAAAGAATTGTTGCTCTACATAAAGATGGCCTAGGCTATAAGAAGATTGCCAACACCCTGAAACTGAGCTGCAGCACGGTGGCCAAGACCATACAGCGGTTTAACAGGACAGGTTCCACTCAGAACAGGCCTCGCCATGGTCAACCAAAGAAGTTGAGTGCACGTGCTCAGCATCATATCCAGAGGTTGGCTTTGCAGAATAGACGTATGAGTGCTGCCAGCATTGCTGCAGAGGTTGAAGGGGTGGGGGGTCAGCCTGTCAGTGCTCAGACCATACGCCGCACACTGCATCAAATTGGTCTGCATGGCTGTCGTCCCAGAAGGAAGCCTCTACTATACAAGAAGTGTAAAAGAACAGAAGTTTAAATCTAAAAGAAGTATCATACTGTAAAAACAAGGGGTCGTTAAAATGTCTAACCATATCCCATGCACCACTGAATTCTTTTCATGTGAACAACATGCATATTTTTCTTTGGTGAAATTCTAAATATCATTCCAAATAGTTTTTTATTACCCAGTATATGTACTGACAGATATATAGACCATTATTTGGGGTGTCTTTCTGTATAGTCTTCCTTATTTCTTCCATTTTCAAGCATGTGGAGTGGTCAAACTGGCACTAAACCTCCCTGGCCAGATTATATAGTGCATTTCTCAAGAAAAAAAAAAAAAGATTAAATAGCCCTAACAGAATAATAAAGGAGGGATTTATAGCTGGCGGTTAAGCGTTTTTTTTTTCCTGCCTCCAATCAAATTGAGTCCATTCAGTTGTTCAGTTAAAAGGCATTGGATCTAATGTGGAGCCACAAGATCACTGAAGCCTGAATCACTACTGACTGGACACTGGAAACTTTTTATTTTCTTTTAGTATGTGTGTAAAGGTTTGAGAAGTTATACTGATTTGCATTTATATATTTGGATTTGCTGCCTGCCAGGAGTGTGTCGATAGCAAATCTATAGGTTAAATCCTTGCTGAGGGACTTGGGTGCATTTTTTCCGCCCTCAGTCTAGTCAACGTTATAGCCCTTATAGGGAATCAGTAGATTATGAATATGCATGTAATACTGGTCAGCTTTTTCATTAGGCGTAGTGATATACAGCGTATAGATCCCAATGCACCATGTGTGTTTATTCACACAGCAAAAGCTAATGTTTTGTTACTTTACATTATGGTACGTTATGTTATGTTGCGCTGTGTAACGTTATGTTATGTCATGTTATGTTAGGGTACAGTATGTCATGTCATGTTATATATGTTACGTTACATTACATTATGTTATGTTATGCATTCATATGTGATATTGTTATCTCAGTATTTAAATTCAGGAAAACCATGTAGCATTAAAAGACGAAACAGATGGGCTGTGTTTATTGAAATGTACTGACGCTGCAGTGTTTATTATATGACGTGATTACGACGCTTCATGGTAAGTTGCGCTGAACAGGTGTAGCGTGTGTGTTTATTCATGTGGATCACGCTTGTGTAAGCATGTTTTTTTTAACTCATCAAATCTGACTTTTACTTGAACGTTTTGTCTGACCAATCAAGGCAGCGTCTTTTCATGCAGGAGAATGCTTCGGCTTAATCGAAAGCAAAGGCCGTTTTGTACGATAAGAGTACTTCACACTTCTGTGAGCTCTTCATCTAGAAATTGGCCTTGTCAGCTATTGTGCGGTATCTAAAGCGGCCTCTGGGGTCCCAGACCGACTAAGCCATCTCTCAATTCCTTTCCTGTCCTCAAGTCCAGCTTTGACGGAGAGAATCTCCGAAGACTTGACCTGAAACGCTGACCCAAGACTGAAGTCTTCCTAACCTTACATTAATCCCGATGTCAAATCCTGCTCAGATCAGAGTCATGGAAGCGTTGTCTGGAGGGACCTTGGGAAATTGTTGCTGGCGCTCCATGATGAGCTTGAAGAAATTGTAGGAAGTGTGTGTGTGTGTGTGTGTGTGTGTGTGTGTGTGTGTGTGTTGCAGCCACGGTGCTGGAGGAGTGTGTGTCCTGATGGCTCCCCTTTGGGAAAGAAGTGCATGGATTCTGTAGCATCGCTGTCACTGTTTCTTTTTTAATTGGGCCTGGTTTGACAATGGTGTATAGCTAATTTACACCAGTGTGCCTTCTTTAATCAGATATTTTTTTTTAAACATTTCTCCCTGCTACACTACTACACGAGTCATGTGTCATCACTTCATGGTTCATCGGCTGCATGTCTAATCGAATGAGTCAATCTTTATACATATATATATATATATATATATATATATATATATATATATATATATATATATATATATATATATATATATATACTGTGTACGTGCGTGTTTGTGTTTCTTTCTTCCCAGGACACCTGGGCTTGATGTCGTCTCTTTTATTTAAATCCGTCTCCATTTCTGTCTCCGCATTACCATTTTCTTTCACTCTCACTTCCCTTCAAACAAAGAGAGCTGCCTTTTTATTACCAAATCAAATCATTCCTTTTGCCTCCCCTCCTCCACTCTGCATACACCAAAATATGTTTGTTTAATGAGAACCTGCTTTCGACTCGCAAGCTCTCTCTCCGCACAATTACAAACCGCTGTTCAGAAAATGTCGCTCGCACGTTGACTCCTGATTGAAGAGCGGCGTTTCGATGGGCTCGGATTGAGCACTCGGAAGAGTGTAATTACAAAGGCTTAAGTGTAGAAACAGGGCTGCGGGTGGGGGGGGGGGTGTGTGTGCAGGGGGAAGGGAATGTATTAGCAACATCACTTCTAATCAGTGCTAGAAAGTAGAGGAGTGGTGCTAAAACTAAGACACACACACACACACAGTGACAGCTAGCGGTATGTAATACTGATATTGATATTGATAAAAGATGTCACAATATGATTTTTGGAGATTTAAAAAAAAAAAACTGACTGGAAGCAGCTGATTTTATGTTGAAATTTTATACTTTTTTTTTTTCTTCTTCTCCTTGTTTATATATATATATATATATAAATATTCATGATACGGTGCTGTGAAAAAGTATTTGCCACATCCTGATTTCTTCTGTTTTTGTGTATATCTAATACAGGTTTTAGAAATTAAAACAAAATCTAAGATAAAACAAAGGCAACCAGAGTAAACACAAAATACAGTTTTTTAAATTATTGTTTTTTATTTAAGCAAAACCAGACCTGATTACTGCAAACCCTGTTCAATCAAATCAACACTTAAATAGAACTTTTTTAACAGCATGAAATTGGTTAAAAGGTCTTACCCAGTAACACACTATGCCAAAATTGAAAGAAATTCCAGTAAAGATGAGGAAGAAGGTGATTGAAATACATCAGTCTGGGAAGGGTTACAAAACTATTTCAAAGGTTCTGGGACTCCAAAAGGTTCTGAGCTTCCAAAATTCCTCCAAGAGCACAGCAACTACTCATGCAGGAAGTCACAAAAGAGCCAAGGACAACATCAAAGAACCTACAGGCCTCTCTTGCATCAATAAAGGTCACTGTTCATGACTCCACTATCAGAAATACACTGGGAAAAAATGGCATCCATGGAAGAGTGGCAGTTCTGCAAAGAAGAGTGGACCAAAATTCCATCACAGCGCTGTGAAACACTTGATCTCCAGTTATCAGGAGAGTTTGGTTGCAGTTATTACTGCTAAAGGTGGCACAACCAGATTTTAAGTTTAAGGGGGCAATTAGTTTTTCACATGGGTGATTAACTTTTTTTTTTGCTTCAATAAAATAATGCTTGAAGATAAAAACTATATTGTGTGTTTACTCAGGTTGCCTTTGTTTTATGTTGTATTTCGTTTGAAGATCTAAAACTATTTAGTATGAGATATACGCAAAAACGCAAGAAATCGGGGGCAAATACTTTTTCACAGCACTGCACATATCATGAACCACAATATGACATGGGTTGGTCTACTAGGCCAACTAGGCTATAAATAAATTCCAGATGGAAATATTTTCTTTCCAATACACTATTAACTTCCTTTCATAGTGTACAATATTGTTTTTCCACACTAAAGCCTCTGCTGTGTTCTTGTATATATCCATTCAAATGATCTTTGCCTCAGAATGCCACTAGGAAATAAAAAAGACTGATATGTGGGTGTGTACATGGTGCACACATAACACACAGTGGGATTATATTAAAATATTATATTAACACAGCAGACATTGTTATATTGCATACGTGCATATATTGCGTGTTCTATGTCACATTATGATGTCAGTGAATGCACAAATAAAACCGGCAGCTAGCTACGACCAATTCAGTCACGGCCATTCGTACAAGTAATAGTAAATAATATAAGGTGATGGCATTTTGAACAGACTGTAAAGTATATGGCTGCATGAGGAAGGTGAAATGTCTTGTTTCCATGTCCCATGTATGTTCCAGGCTCTGTAGACATCATCCAAAAATGAAATTAGTCTCTGTGTATTGTATGTTCCAAATGTAATGTAATCGGTGTTGACGCAAACAAAATACATACACATTTGCAAATTGGGCTACCTTGTTTGGCTGGTGGTAGAAAACAAGCAACAATTATATGCAAAGGGTTTTGAAGACTGGGTTCACTAAATGCAATTTGCGTCAAAACAAGAAAACAATGTATTTACAGTTTGGTCCACACAGAGCATGGTGCTAAGAGAGTGTTTTGAAAACATGAACTTCGTAATGACTAATTGCTTTTTAGCAACTAACGAGAGGAAAACGAAAATCCTGAATTAGGTCTTACTATTCAGATTCAGCCTCATTTTATTTTCAATACAAATGATCTCTATGGAAGGTTTGAGTCTCTATCTATCCAAATTTATATACACTCATCATTATGTACTATTTGTACTATCTTTCTGTTACCAAAAGTATTTCATGTCTGGATTGTACAATATATACAGTCCCCTTCCAAGAGAAGTCCAATTCTTTTGTTTTTGCTATGCACTGAAGGCATATGGGTTTGAGATCGATAGATGAATATGAGACGTTAGATCAGAATTCCAGCTTTCATTCCCTCATATATACATCTAGATGTGTTAAACATATAACGTGACACCTTTTGTTTGAACCCACCCATTTTTCACATGATTTTGGAACATGTGACTGATTAGTGTTTCTTGTTGTCCAGGTGTGCCCTGTTAGATTGACTGATCGTTTAAACGTTTAAACAATAAGCTCTGAAAGTCTACTCTTGGTTTGATCCCTGGGTTAAACCCGTGAAGACTGCATTTGTTGTTAAAAAGGATAAACCAACATGAAGTCCAGAGAGCTGTCTCTGGGAGAAAATCAAGCCATTTTGAAGCTGAGAAAAGATGGAGAATCAATCAGAGCTGTTGCACAAGCATCGGGCATAGCCAGAACAACAATTTGGAATGTCCTGAAGAAGAATGAAACCACTGGTGTACTAACAACCAAATGAATTAAGGAATGAATAAAAATGAATAAATAAATAACTAATTATATTGTAACTAACTGTCTGTTATGGGTCAAAATGGGTTATCTTGACTGTACAACATACAGTATACCATAACAATATCATATTTAATAGGTGAAACGTGCTTTATATACAATGTACAGTATATATTTTATTTGGAATTTGGACATTTCCAAATATGTATGGAAAAACTTCACAATTCTTCAGCTGTCCAGTTTTGGTGCCTGCTGTAGCCTCAGATTCCTGTTCTCAGCTGTCAGGAGTGGAACCCAGTGTGTTGTAGCCCATCAACCTGAATGTCCGACATGTTCAACATGCATTTCTGCTCACCACGGTTGTATAGAGTGGTTATTTGAGTTACTGTAACCTACCAGTCACAATTTCTCCTCTGACCTCTCTCATCAACAAAGTGTTTCCTCCCTCAGAACTACAGTTCACTGGATGTTTTTATGTTTTTTTTTTTTTTACACCATTCTGTATAGAGACTCTACTGTATCGCTAACAGATTGGTCGGTTGTGGTTTATTTGTCATTTTTTTGCGATTTGATTGGCTCCTATTAGACAAGTACTAAACTTTTGAGATTTGATCTGATAGTGACGTGACAAGCCGTGTGTTTGTAATGAGAGATCGAAAACATTTCGAAAAATGCTCGCTCAATCCGAAAGGCGGAACATGTTCTCTGTTGACATAACGGTAAAGTGCAATAAAAGTATTTTGTAGTATCTATAACTATATTGTAGTATAATAATAATGAGTAATTGTCATAAATAATTGTCATTTTTGCAGTACTGGTACGCTCGTGCCTTGAGCTGTATAAGTACGAAACACCTTTGAACTTTACTTGTTGCAGCAGAAATATCGTTTCTTCACACCACTTCCGCAACTCGGAAAAGTAAGAAGCTGCTGTTGTGTGTCTTCACAGCATCTGCTTTTCTTTGAACACTGTCAGCAATGCAGAGGCAAAAAAACCCCCAAAAACTTGTTTTTGGTTTAATCATGCTGAAACTTTGCTGTATTTGCATTCTCAAGTCCCCGAGCTGGGAAATGTGTGGAGTGTAGACAGGGGACAGTCAACTATCAATCCGCATGCAAAAACATACACTGAGATACGGATCTCTCGTTACGGCGGAGATCAACTTTGCCGGCTTCTAATCATGATGTACGCTGGAGAAGAGAGAACTCCTGGTAACTATTTTTTTCCCCACCTGCTCTCAGAGCAAACCTCAATCTTCTACTACAGAGTCAAATTGATTTGGTTCCAACATGAAGATGGTGAGGTCATATGGTCAATTTGTTGCCACGACAACTTCCTTACTAGTGGGCTGAGGAAAGAAGAAGAAGAAGAATAAACCTTTTATTTTTGACAAAATGAATGAAGAAATCATCCTTTTGAACAGGTGCAATCTTGACATTTACATGCAAGGACTCATTTATGTGTATTAGAGAACGTGAGAATGGAGGATCGAAGTCCTGATGTACAGCTTCAAACACTCAAGGTTGACTTCTTGCAAAATGTTCGCTAGTTTCTACCTGGTGGAAATGGTAGAATTACAGTAATTATAACTACTTGTGAGTGTGTGTGTGTGTGTGTGTGTGTCTTTTTCCCCCCAGTTTATGTTGGTACACCAGGTGATCCTGGACGCTCATGTTGCCGTGAGATTCTCGTCCCACAAGATCGTTCCATTTAAGGAAATCTAATCAGGAAATATTGTGTGAAGTGTGTTTTTTTTGTTTAGGTGATAATTACAGTGGAGCCTGATTTCACTCCATGTGTACCGTAATTGCTGGAATAGCTGGCCTACCGTAATAACTCTAACAAACAAACAAATTAAATGTAGACAAATTTTAAAAAATCCAAAATATGCTTTAATGTATATGTTATATAATGTACTATAACTGCGGAGGAAGTGTGTGTGTGTGTGTGTGTGTGTGTGTGTGTGTGTGTGTGTGTCAGTGATTTGGCAGTAGGTGACAGTCCTAGCTGCAGAAGATGGATGCTCAGTCTTTCAGCAGGGAGCCGTAATGAATGAAGACACACACGCACGCGCACACACACACACACACACACACACACACACACACACACACACACACATTCACAGTGCACTGCAATCACTAAACCATAATGGTTTGGAGGATATCGACCTGTCCATCAGATACTCCTCTCTCTCTCTCTCTCTGTCTCTCTCACACACACACTCACACACACACACACACACACACACACACACACACACACACACACTTTATAATCTGTATATACAGGAGATGTCTCAAAAGTCATTTTCAGGCCTTATTGGGCTGACACTGTCCTCAAACACATCACACACATATGCGCACACACACACACACACACACACACACACACACACACACACACACACACACACACACACAAGCAATAGTGTTTTAAATATAGGTGTTAAGCTTGTATTTTGCATCCTGAAAGTTAGCCGTGAAAATTTACTGAAGGAAAGGAACATTTTGTCAGGGTTTTGTGTGTGTGTGTGTGTGTGTGTGTGTGTGTGTGTGTGTGTTGGAATAATGGTTATATTTTTGGTTTAACGTGCCATGTTTACTTGCAGCACTGCCGTGAAAAGGAACACTGTATATTAGTCATGGTTTGTTGTAGCATTGACTGTTTATTGCCGAGCTCTTCTATCAGGCTCCTGCTGATCCATAAAAGCCACGCAGAAATAACACCTCATGCAGGGTGTTTATGGTGTTTTTTTTTTCTTTTTTTTCCTGCACTCCGTTTGTTGGTCCTCCAAAAAGAGTTCCTAGCACACGCACGGGAATAATCTGATCACTATCCGATCTCAGCGGGTGCCGGCGTATTCTAGTGCTCAAGTAAACAGTGCGGTGCGATGTTTGAAATCGGATTAGCGCGTGTGGCTAAATCTAATGAACACGCGTCGATTCGAGGTCAGTAATCTGCTCATGTGGTGCATGCGTGATGATATATTTAACTTATTTGACGTGTGCACAAACAGAACCAGAAGAACGTTATTATGTGTTTAGAGCCATAACAATGACCGGATAAGTATTTACCGTTATAAGAGCTGCAGGATTTTTTTATGCTAACGGGTCAAAAAATGTATACATCACAATGTACAGGAAAATTAGACTTAAGTGAAAGCTTGTCTCTAAATAGACCAAATTATAACAGTATAAGATAAGAAATAACTAACTAGGCGAACACAAGCATACACACTTTCTTCCTCTGTCCCTGCTCTGTTCTGTCAGAATGCATCTGGGATTAAAACATTATATAAGTGCCAAGTTCCTGCTGCAAGCAATTTTTTTTTTTTTTCTCACCCAATTCTGAAACGAAAGCATTTGACAATTAACAGAGACAGAAAAGCTAAAGAGCTCGTGTTTTAATCACAGCTCTTTAACATAACTCCGAGGTGGTCATAAACAGAGTAAAGGGAAGGCAGAAACATGACCTGAATGTGACCTAAACATGATTTGATTTTCCTGAAAGGAATTTTAACAGGATGTCGTACCTCTTTGAAACGCCACACATATTTTATTTGTTTATGCTGTTTTTAGCTTTCTGCTCACTAGCGAGTTCTGCTGGCTCTAAAGCGCACTACCGCCATCCAGCAGTACATGAGACGTCTCCCTTCAGAGCCCTTAAAGAGGATCGCTACCGCATTTTCCATCATAAGTCAATTAATCCCGTCATTTACATTTTTATACAAATCAAATCAAAGCCAAGGTAGTGCGGTGTGCCGCTGTGATCATGTTGATGTATCGCTTTAATTGCGCCTACGCGCACACACCGATTTACTTAAATTGAATTCTTTTCATCCCACGCCTGCTGTTAAAACACAGAACACACCGGTTCCTTCCAGCAGTCCTGAGGGCTCGGCTCTGTGTGCAATTTTGTGTTTTTTTTTTTTTTTTTTTTTTCTCTCTCCGAACTTAACACACCTGACTCAATTCCTGAGCTAACTATCAAGTCTATTAAGTGGCTGATGTGGAGTTTGACTGTACTGTGCTATCCACTGTCGACTTGGTGGAAAGGAGAGACTCATTGTACGCAGCAAGCTGAGATGCACTCCTGTGGGATCAGACCAGACGGGCTAGCCTTCATTCCCCACATGAATCAGTGAGCCCTGGGTGTCCATGGTTCACTGGTGGTCCTTCCTTGGACCACTTTTGGTAGGTACTAACCACTGCATAATGGGAATTTTTATGAGCAGCTAAAGGGATACATTAGCACACAAAAAAAATCTAATTGTGTACAATTATTCATTTACCCAAATTATAGTAACTAGCTAAGACATGTTTGTTGTCTGACATAAGCTTCTTTAGTTTTCACTTTTTCACTGCAGAAACAAACCTATTATAACTAACAACTGATACAAGTCTATCTCACCCAAAAATCTTCGAATCTACCAAGTACTCGGAATGTGTATCCAATCAGCCAATCATGTGGTAGCAGTGCAATGCATATAATCATGTATATACAGGTCAAGATCTTGACACCAAATATCAGAATGGGGGGGAGAAATAAAAATGTTGGCATTGTTGTTGGTGCCGAGTGGTTCGAATATTTCAGAAACAGTTGATCTCCTTGGGTTTTTGCACACACAACAATCTCCAGGGTTTATACAGAACAGTATGAATATATATATATATATATATATATATATATATATATATATATATATATATATATATATATATATATATATATATATATATAAATCCAGTGAGATGCAGTTCTGTGGGTGGAAAATTGACTACCTTGTTGATGAGCGAGATCAGAGGAAATGATAGAAGCTGACAGAAAGGCTCCAGCAACTCAAATAGCCACTCTTTACAATCATGGTGAGCAGAAATGCATCTCATAGTGCACAATATTTCAAACCTTGAGGCAGATGGGCTACAACAGGAGAAGACCACATCGGGTTCCACTCCTGTCAGCCAGGAACAAGAATCTGAGGCTACAGTAGGCACAGGCTCACTGAAACTGCTCAGTCTTCCTGTCTTCAACTGCCCAGTTTCAATGGCATTTCAATTGATTAAGAACACAAGTATTTATTTTCAGATATTCTCACTAAAGTACTAATCCCCTAAATGATATTACTGTTCTCATCTGCATTATCTGAGTAAGCGTATCTATACGTGTCAATTTCCTTTATAAACCACACCTTCTATGGTGGAAACACATGAAGTCACATTATATGTTTTTTATTCTATATATATATATATATATATATATATATATATATATATATATATATATATATATATATATATATATATATATATTTCTTATATACAGACCCGAAAGGCTCAAGATTTTGTGCACTAATGAGTTCACTTTTTCATTACTATCCCTTTTGTGTCTACACTGAGGAACAATTCCAAGATGGCTGCTCCTTTGCGCCTTTCACGTTACTACGTTTGTCTTTAAGCCTCACAGTCATTTCTTGTATCATCCTATAAGACTACAAGAAGTCATGTGTACTAACATGCATGACATTACTAATGACCTGGAGACATTTTAGGAGTATTTTTAAAGGAAAAGATTTTGACTGAAATACAGATATCATTAGCGAGATACCATGAATTTATTTTTAAGCACTTCTAACAATAGACATCGTCACAAAGCGGCTTCGTAGAAATTCGGATATAGATTTAGATCCCTAATGAGCAAACCAGAGGCGACTTTGGAAAGAAAAACTCCCTGAGATTACATGAGGGGGGAAAAAAACCCTTGAGAGAAAGCAGACTCTTCTTCTTCTGAGTAATCTGGGAGATCAGATGTTTAGCCAGTGCACTTAAAACATAATTTAGTACTAATTGGCTGTTGAAATTAGGAATCTGGGACTGTGGGACTATATATGAAGACAGAGATTGCTTCATTACTCCTAATCCAATAAAATCTGTACAGAGTTTTTTTTTTTTTTTTTTTTTTTTTGTAAAAAGGCTCAATTAGGTCTGTAGCCTGATCCATTACAAACCTGCCTTTGTGGGAAAATGGTGCATGATTTGTTAACCAATTGGGTCCATGCTGTGGTGGTGTGTCCAGGAGCAAAATACATTATGAATTACACAAAACACTCCACAGCTTTTTACCATTGAGTAAAATGAATAGAAAATGGATGATTAAGGGAACTATTGACCATTTCATCAGTGAATATATTCAGCCAAAAAACAGAAGAAAAAAAAAAAAAAACATAATTGGGTTGAATAGTTTAGATTAAGATGGTTAATGGGTTTCCAGCCTAGAGTGTAAATGCTTATTTCTACAGCTTAATGTTGTTTTTTATTTTTTTTAACTCACCTTCCAGGATTGTAATTATGTTTTATTGAAAAGAAATCATTTATTGAGGGTTTTTTTTGTAAAGTAGTTGGAAAAATATTGGTTATTGGGATTGAGTGATTTAGTGAAAATCTGTTTCATCCATAATTTTAGATACACCGATCAGCAATAACATTAAAACCACTGACAAGTGATATGAATAACATTGATTATCTCGTTACAGTGGCACCTGTCAAGTGGTGGGATATAGTGTATTAGGCAGCAAGTGAACAGTCAGTTCTCAAAGTTGATGTGTTGGAAGCAGGAAAAATGGGCAAGCGTAAAGATCTGAGTGGCTTTGACAAGAGCCAAATTGTGATGGCTAGACGACTGGGTCAGAGCATCTCCAAAACCCAGTATTCCCAGTATGCAGAGGTTAGTACCTACCAAAAGTGGTCCAATGAAGGACAACCGGTGAACCGGCGACAGGGTCATGGGCGCACAAGAAGATTGATGCGTGTGTGGAGCGAAGGCTAGTCCGTCTGGTCCGATCCCACAGAAGAGCTACTGTAGCACAACTTGCTGAAAAATTTAATGCTGGCTGTGATAAAGATATCAGAACACATAGTGCATCACACATTGCTGTTTAGATGGAGACCGCTGTCCACCACCAAAAGCGCCTACAACGGGCACATGAGCATCAGAACTAGACCATGGAGCAGTGTGATGCTCTAGGCAGTGTTCTGCAGTGGCCCCTTTCAGCAGGATAATGCGCCCTGCCACACTGCAAAAACTGTTCAGGAATGGTTTGAGGAACATGACAAAGCGTTCAAGGTGTTGACTTGGCCTCCAAATTCCCCAGGTCTCAATCCGATCGAGCATCTGTGGGATGTGCCAGACAAACAAGTCCGATCCACAGAGGCCCCACCTCACACCTAAAGGATGTGCTGCTAACGCCTTGGTGCCAGATACCACAGCACACAGAGATCTTGTGGAGTCCATGCCTCAATGGATTAGAGCTGTTTTGGCGCGTGAGGGACAATATTACACAATATTAGGCAGGTGGTTTTAATGTTATGGCTGATCGGTGCAAATAGATACGTTTGCACACCCCTTACTGTGTTTGGGACGATATTGCGTTTTTATCATCAAATCAACCAAAATGTCAACAGTATGAAATCAGCTCCAAAAGTTTAAAAGGCTTGGTTATACTATACTTCTCTGAATGTGACAGAAACATTCTCCAATTTTCTCCACTTCTACACCCACCACTTGCTTTCAAACCGACCTCCAACTTGTTGTATATTTTTTGGACAGCTTTTGAGCCCTCTAGTCAATTCTCCTTGACATCTCCATTTTAGACACCGAAAGAATCTTGGCAAAAGTTCTTTTTAAAAAAAAACTTTCTGCTGATTTTTTTCCCCCCATATGTTTTTGATTACTCTCTTGGTGCAAGGTACACCCACATTTTAGATTCTTGGAATGCTTTATTTTTTTGAAGATGAATTGTTAAATAGAGGCACATGTTCATTTTTTTATTCATAAAAAATAAAGTGCAAACGTTTACGGCTAACTATAACATATCTCCTATGTACTTGTTTTAGCTCAACTCATATGATCGAGCGAGTCTTTAGTATTGACTAAACTGAGACAGTAGTGTGAGGGGGAAAAAATTTTGTTCAGTATGCCTTAGCGGTCCTGTTCCAGTGTCCCCTATGGAGAGGATGATTGAGAATCTTCTAGCACAACTTGTATGGGCCAGCGGGGAAGAAGTACAGAGAGAGAGAGAGAGAGAGAGAGACAGAGACAGAGAGACAGAGAGACAGAGAGAGAGAGAGAGAGAGAGAGAGAGAGAGAGAGAGAGAGAGAGAGGAAGCTTTGACCTTTGTTTGCATGAGTGACATTTCAGTGAACTCTGGAAGTAATGTATTGATTTACTGTTTGTGTGTATGTGCACATATACGTGTTTTGTCTCGGTTTTCCATGTGTGTACCCGTGTCTAAACATCTGCCGATGCTTAAACGTGAGTCCGCTTAACTGTGAGCACCTGCTGCGATTCTGACTGACAGCCTGCTCGTGATCTCATAAAGTACTCGCGGTGATGGGCTCCGTCCCACATCTCATTAAAACCGTGTCTCCTGTGAGACTCATCTTCCTCGTTCACTCCACAGCCCATTGATCACCTCTCTGCAATCAATGCCAATTAAAGTGCACAGGAACTCTTTAATAGTACAGCGAGGGGCCGCAAACTGGGCCGTCCTGACCTTCATTGACCTTGGAACGACTGCCTGGGATGAGGAACAGGCATGTGCCAGATATGAGAAGAAGATGTCTGGTCAAGCAGGCTTATGACTCATACAGCCTGTCCTGTTTTAATCAGTCACTGAAGCAAGGAATAGAACACAAAGGGACGTGTTGTTAGAGGAAAAAAAATCAACAACAGTTCTGAAAATTTCACATCACCAATTTTTTTTTTTCCCATCTATGTGGAACATCTGCCATAAAAGTTGTTACTGTAGACATGATAACGTATTCCAATGAGCACATTTACATATACATACGTATAAAGCACTGATTTCTATTACTACTGTGAGAGCTGCTGTTATAAGATAAGATAAGATGTACCTTTATTGATCCCCCGTGGGGGAAATTCAAAATGATAGAAAATCAATCAACATATTTTGACCAATCAGAATCGAAAATCCAATCACAAAAAATACGTTTGTGTTCATCAGTGTATGACTACTAATGTGTTTCAGGTTAGTCCTATATATAGAATGTCAGGTAACACTACTTAAGGTGTTCATAAGACTACATAACACCTACAGAACCCCTTCATGACATCTCAAATAAACCTACATAATCATTGATAACGCATATTCGAATAAGCTCACTCATATGTCATAGACTGCAAGTTTTGACGCGTATCTTCTCATCTTGTATTCACAACTCGAAGTCCATATTTTCCTTTATCATGGTTTATTCTTCCAAGTCAATAAAGAATCACATTTCTTACATACAGCATAATCCTCTTGCTCTCAGCGATGTCTTCTCAACAACTTATTTGTAGAGATACTATACTTTTTATGCTATATTTATGCTATATTAATTATGATAAACGGTCAAAAGCTTTGTGTTCTCCCACCGTGCATCCGAACTTATTGCGTGTGCATCAGTAACTTTTTACATGCGCTACAAAACAGACGTCACCGAACACACGCAGTAGGAACGAATATAAACCAAAGAAATATATTCAACAGTAAATGACTGACTAACAAAAATATTTATTATACCAAATTTACATAATAAAAATGTGAAATTCTGAAATATGAAATATGGCTCTTACACTTGCATTAGAACTTCATGGCTTTCTATTTGATGACCTGAAGCATATATGTAGCATACGAAACACAAAATCTGACTGAGGTTTTTGTCAGTTGCCGTGAAGAGCTTATGAAGGTGTTATGTAGCCTTATGAACATCATTAAGTAAAGTATTACCATATAGACAGACCATATTAGAAAAAAACAGTATGGTAATATTTATATGGTAACACTTTACTTAAGGATGATGTGGGCTACATAACAGCTTCATAAGTTCTTTGATGCCATGGTGACATAACACCTGAGTCAAGTGACAGATTTCTGTTGGCATATGTTTGTGGTGGCTGAATTTGATGATGTAGCTAATTTCGGTTTGTGTCAGTTGCCGTTAAGAGCTTATGAAGGTGTTATGTAGCCTTGTGAACATCATCCTTAAGTAAAGTGTTACCATATGAACAGACCATATTAGAAAAAAAACAACAACATGTTGATGTTTATATGCTATCACTTTACATAAGGACAGTGTGGGCTACATAACACCCTTTATAAGCTCTTTCTTTGATGCCAAGTGACATAGGTTTTTGTTGGCATAGGATTGTGTTATGCCAGCTGTTAGAACATTATGGCAGCTGCCTTTGATGATTTGATGATGTAGGTTTATGTCAGTTGCCATTAAGAGCTTATGAAGGTGCTATGTAGCCCTATGAACATCATTACCATATAAACAGACCATATTTGTAAAAACAATTATGAAACACTGTATATTAAAGTCCTGAAGTATTTATTTATTTATATTTTTAAATATGTGTACCTTTGGTGTGTATAATAATGAATTTGAATCGATAATAATTGATCACGTATGTATTTTAACATTTAATAATAAAAAGGAGAAAGTGGTGATGTTACTAGCTATTGAGTTGTGATGTGTGTGTGTGTGGGTGTGGGTAATATGTAGGCAATGAAGCACGATTAGTAGGCTTTTGCACATGGCTGCCCTCAGTCCTTCCTGTGATTTGGTCACACTTTTATATCCAAAGCAAACTCTGGCCCTCGTGGCAGAAATTATCTCATTGCACCATCTTCCTTTTTCTCAAACCACTGCTTTTACTGCGGACATTCACACCATCACCATCCATCCAGCACACACCCGGCCCATTTCTTCCCCTTCATTAGCCTCATGCTAACTAGTCAGTCACTCAATAATGACTCAAGGTGTGTGTGTGTGTGTGTGTGTGTGTGTGTGTGAGTATTATGGGATATGAAGCGATGACATTATTATGACTTTGAGCCACTGGGATATTTCCTTATTAATCACGGTTGAATCACTTCTTGCTATATTGAAGTTGTGAATTGGATCCTGATTGTCTTTTTGTCTTCTTCACCCTTTTAAAAGAGGAGTTTAACAGAGAAAGACAGGCAGGATTCTGATGCAGTGTTTCTGGTTCACGTATTCAGAAGTCATTTGACGACTGATGTTTAAAAATGATGTGCCAAGTAACAATACAGGTTTGGGGTTTTTTGTTTTGTTTCGTTTGGGTGGAAAAATCGACTTGGACTTGAGTCACAAATCTGCTGACTTTCGACCCGACAACACACGATCATTTTTTTAGTAAATAAGCATCAGTCTTCGTTTCCAAGGTCAACGTTTAACCAGCTCGAAAGCCAATCGACTTGCACCAGACGACAACAGAGTTGAAAGAGCGCTCATTCCCTGATGACAGAGGCACTTTGCGGTAGCTGTACTCCTAAAAAGAGTAGTCTTCGCTACGATGATTGCGTTGTTTTGGAACAACAAATGGGCTACAGCATGTAGAACCTATGGTTCACGAATATCGGGCGTTAAAGCAACAACTTCAAATTTTATTCAGCATTTGAATTTGCACAAAGCAAATCCCAAAGTAAAGCCAAATGGAACTGAGATAGATGGGTACGCTGAGTGAAAATTGTCTACACCTCATTTTATGTGATATTTTAATTTTAATATATATTTAATTGTTTACTGGCAGAGTTATGCGTCTTTCAAATACCCATATATTTCCATTGTGTTATAAAGTCTAGAAAATGATGAGCCAATTTTAAAAAGCATGTATTATTTGTATACATTTACTATACTAATGATATGATGCAATACAATGTTTTACTATCGAAAAAGCTTTAGTTGTACTGTTCGTTTTATTTCTGTACCACAGTTATTGTGGAGAATTGTTTGTCCCTTTTCCCATCGCCCTGCTCACCAGCAGCTAAACACAGAGTCACAATACTCTACACACAGAAACCCAACAGTGCCCTGACTAATCGTATAACAGACTTGCGGCGATAAAAGAATTAATTTGTTTATACTGATTGAAAATGTCCATTCCGCCGGCAGAGTGGAAAGCCAGTGTACTGCTAGAACGGTTGTAACTTGACTTGGGACTTGACTGTCTCGACTTGAGACTTACTTGTGACTTAAAAAACAATGACTTGGTCCCACTTCTGGCATTTAGACAGTCACTTCTAGCAAAGTTTCATGCTGTAATGTACTATGTTGTGTTTGTGTTCTCACCAAAAATCCAGCAACTCTTTTTTCTGAACGATTCGGCTACATATTTAAATCTAGCAAGCATCTTTATTTTCTCCCGATATGTTTAATTGCACGGGTGAGTGGTACTTACGTACTTATAACACTTCCAGCACAGTGTGTTATTTATGCCATAATTACATGATATCTTGAAATAACCAGATATTAAGTCGAAATAATGACCTGGCCCTTCAACAGTTTTTTCACAACTTGTGGTTGAGGGCTTCTGTAATGGTGCACTTAGGCTGGAAAAACAGTACATGACGAAGATTGTGTAATTTATCGTAATACTTTGAACATACTGACTTAGTCAAAAGTGTGTTAACACACTGTTTTATTATGGGTTTTTTTTCTAGATGTAACAACAGGACACAGTGTGCAGTCGTAGCTGGCCCCGATGCATTTCCAGACCCCTGCCCTGGAACCTACAAGTACTTGGAAGTTCAGTATGAGTGTGTACCATACAGTAAGTACACACACACTTTTCACTTTATAATATTCACATTTTAAAACAACTTTTTTTTCTTTCTTTTTTTTTTAAATATCATACATAAGTCTATATTTTTTCATCACATATGTAATGAATTAAGGACATTTTCTATGAACTGAGGACATTTTTAAATGCTATATATAAATGATAACACGGTAACACTTTCTATGAAGGCCATGAACATATTCATATCATGTTATAAAGCATTCATATGGCATTATACACATTGTTATTACATTTTTTTATTACAAAATAATTTTTTTGGAATTATTTATGAAAATGCATTACACTTTATAACAATATTTATTTTGCATTATGAATTAACATGATGAATTATAAGTAGTGCTCATAACACATTATAACACCATTGCCAAAGAAACCAAGCACTTATAAACTAAGGACATCATTTCTTCAGTGTTCATGTAATACATTATAAACATTGTTATAAACTGTATTTTCAGAAATAATTAGAACAAAGTGAATAATGCCTTATGAATGCAGGTAATGAATGTATTCATAGGTCATTATATATTTATATGGCCTTCATTTAGTGTTACATAAAGTCTTACCTATAAAAGTCCGAATGCTTTCTTTATTTTTCATATCAAGTTGACATACCACCTGAATGAAGTGAGTGTTATGACACTCTCAGTGCTGACTTGCCAGTTGTTCTGAACAGCTTATGAAGGTGTCATGTAGCCCTATGAACATAATAAATTGTATTAAAAATCAATTAGTAGTTGACACAACACCTGACTACATAGTGACGTATATTTTACTTGCCATAAGGTTGTTATGACACTTCCCACGCTGCCTTGTATGAAAAGGTCATAACAATTGACATGCGCCATGTCAAACATGACAACCCTAATGAACCATGATTCATGTTTATGACAATTGTTATGAACATTTACCTTAAGTAAAGTCTTACCTTATAAACAGTATCAGAAAATCTATTACACAACACTATTTAGAGTGAAGTATATTTTAAAAAGCATCATCAGGTGTCATAAAGATGTTATAACACCTAAATCAAGTGATGTACATGTATGTTTTCATAAGTTTGTGTCATGACAATTTCCAGGCTGACGGATTTTGATGATTAGATGATGTGACATGGCAGAGATCAAAACCAAATTTACCGCATTGTACATTTGTGTCAGTTGTTATGAAGAGCTTATGGAAGTGTTATGTAACCATGAGCTTATGGAGGCGTATGTTTCAGCCCTACATACACACACACACACACACACACACACACAAAATACTCATCTGAAACAAATGTCTTAAGTAAGGTCTAGTTTTCTCTTGGTTTATTTCAAACCTCATATTTCATAAGATAAAATTATCTCCCAAGATTTCAAACCCATAAATTTTCATTTTTTGCAGTTTCTATGTGTAGGACTGTGTGTGTTTGTGTGTGTGTGTGTGTGTGTGTGCGTGTGCGCACGGTCCCCTAAGCGGATCTGTATGATAAAGTAGCTAAGTGCTATAGTGTGTCAAAATGACTAAGTTGCCAGATCTGGAACGATAGTGCGCTTGGCGGTGATAGATTTTCCATAATGTTATCTTCAGGGACCAGAGAGTTTTATTTCTCTGGCTGGAACAGCCAATCACAAAACGCTACACCTGCACCACCTACTAGCTTTAATACAATAGTGACCGATGCTGGAATTTTCAAAGCGAGGGAGCTCACACAATGTGTAATCAGATCGCAAAAGCACTTGGACTGCTGTGAGATGCATTTGTTTTGCTTTCACTTTGATATTTTATCAAGCCTTTTCATATGATAACATGACTTCGACTGTGGCACGGTTATTGGTGCCAGACGGGCTGGTTTGAGTATTTCAGAAACTGATAATCTCCTGGAATTTTCATTCATGCACAATAGCCAGTAGAGTGGTGCATCCATCCGTCCATCTATCCATCCATTTTCTGTACCGCTTACCCTACACAGGGTCACGGTGGAGCCTGGAGCCTATCCCAGGGAACTCGGGGAACAAGGCAGGGGACACCCTGGATGGGATGCCAACCCATCGCAGGGCACAATCACGCACACACACACACATTCACATACGCATTAACACACTACAGACAATTTGGAAATACCAATCAGCCTACAACGCATGTCTTTGGACTGGGGGAGGAAACCGGAGTACCCGGAGGAAACCCCCGAAGCACGAGGAGAACATGCAAACTCCATGCACACAGGGCGGAGGCGGGAATCAAACCTTCAACCCATAGGTGCGAGGCAAATGTTAACCACTAAGCCACTGTGCTTCCCAGAGTGGTGCAATCAATCAATCAATCAATCAGTCAATCAATCAATCAATCCAGTGAGCAGCAGTTCTGCAGGTGGAAACTGCCCAGACTTGTTCGAGCTGCCAGGAAGACTATGGTAACTTAAATACTCTTTACAACCATGTTGAGCAGAAAAGCCTCTCAAAATGCATTACACACTGAACCTTATGGGTACTGGAAGACTGGAAAAAGACCAGGCCACAAAAGTCCAGGTTGGGTGTGTTGTGCATTTCGAGATGCTTTTCTGCTCACCATGGTTGTAAAGAGTGGTTATACAGTAAAACCCCTTCTTGTAAAGTAGTTCCTAATTAAGTGGTCAACGTGTGTAACGGGATAATTAAAAATCAAACAGTAATGTAATGTAAACTGTCTCCTGTCCTCAGCTATTATTTTCCGTCTCCTCGAATAGATGAAGGACGCACATTTCAAGAGCACACATCCTCCCATCGGCATCGAATTCATTAATAAATCAATCAATTAGGACACCACAAGCACGAACGAGTTTTATAGCCATGAACTCTCGAGTATCATTTAATACATTGTCCTTGTGCGAGTGTGTGTTTGAAACTGTCACACCAAATCAGCACAGAGACAGTGAAGAGTGATCGGGGATGGAAGGAAGGCCGGATGGTAAAATAGAGTTTGAGACAGACAGGTGGAATGGTTCAGAGATGGAGAGACAGACATGTTTTCTTTCAGGAGATAATTAAGTCGCAGGTGGTCTCGGGCGAAGGGGAGGGGCTTGGCGCTGGGGTAATTAGTGTCTGGAAATTGGAATTTTCTTAGAAGTCATATGATGGCAGAGCGTAATAAGGAGTGCAGCCATCCGGCACAAGTAGCAAGAAGAAATTCGCTTTAAACTTAGTGACACGTCTGTTCCTCTCCCTCTTTCTGTCAGTGTGTCAGTGGGAAAGGTGCTGTGAAGAAAAAAAAATCCCAAGTTCCAGCATCCATCAAAGCCAGAAACTCTGGTATATGAGGAATTTGATGGATGGTAGGGGGGCATTACTTTGTTTTTTGTTTTTTTTTTGTTTTATCTTTTCTTTCCTGACAGGAACTGAGACCAAAGCAACAGCTGGTGGCTGGTGTGTGTTGTGTATTGCAAAAATAAATAAATAAATAAATGCTGTGAAGTTGTGAAAAGTGTCAATATTTTGACATATCTCATTATTATCTCATTATTTCAGCTGGATATCTTGTTATTTCAAGATGTTATCTCATTATTTTGGCTTAATAACTTTCTTTTGAGTATTTAGTAAATTGTTTGTAGATTATGAGATGCTAAATTTGAAGTAAAAAAGAAGAAGAGATGTGTTGAAATAATGAGATGATAATGAGATAAAAACGAGATAATTCAACAAGTAATCACGTTGAAATAACAAGTGTTAAATAATTACATAATATCTTGTTATAATGAGTCAAAATAATGAGATATTGAACAACATATTGACTCATTAACTAAAATGTTACTAAAATGTCCATATGAATGTAAAATTCTTCCCAAGTCCTTCCCTGGCCTGTTCATTACTCATTTTAATCACAAATCAGAGACACTCTCAGATCTGCTTATAATTTTGGGACACATGCAATGTTAAAATTAGACATTAGACGTTAAAAATTGGCAGATTTTTCAGTATTTTTCAGTCACTCATCCTCATCCTGGACGAAGCAGTCTAATCAATCTTTGTAAACATGCTCTCTGACAGAGTGAGGACCGTCACGGCTCGCTCGCTCATTCCTTTATTAATGAATCGCTTGTTTTCCGGAATTTAGCACTGGGAATTTAATATTCAGAACAAACTCGTCGCTCCTTAATTCCGTGTTTTTTGCATGGCGCTTATTTTAGCATGTCAGTCTTAATGTATGTTGTGAATATTGATTTCACAATATTTGATTTTTATTTATTAGTTTATTTGTTATTAAAATGCACTCGCTTGTATAACACTGGCACTATAATTCCCCCATGTGGGAAAAAGTGTGTACTAGAGCATAAAGTGTAGGACGGAACGTTTGTACTTTTCAGTTTGTCTCAGTTCCTGACGCATCAAATTTAGGAAGACAAATCATGGTCATATGAACATTTCATAAGTGAGGCCCCAGGTTACAGAGCCCCTAAGGGGACATGGTGATGGTAAAAATATGAGACAGGAGGACAATTTATATTTCAATACTTCTGCATTCGCTCGCAAAACGTTTGCATTCCACCGAGAAACTTTGCGTTCTCTCGCAACGATATTTGTCCTCTTGCATTTTTTTGCATTCTCGTGAAATTTTTTGCATTCTCCCGCAAAGATATTTGTGTTCTCTCGCAATTTTTTTTGCGTTCTCTCGCAAAGATATTTGTTCTCTCGCAAAGATATTTGTTCTCTCGCATTATTTTTGTGTTCTCTCGCATTTTTTGCGTTCTCTCACAAAGATATTTGTTCTCTCGCATTTTTTTGCATTCTCTCACAAAGATATTTGCATAAAAAAATTGTGAGAGAACACAGTTTCTTGGGAGAACGCAAATGTTATGCGAGCGAATGCAAACGCATTGAAATATAGATTTTTTCCCATCACCATGTCCCCTTAGGGGTTCTGTACCAGGTAGGATTATAATACTGAAAAAAAAAAAAAAATATATATATATATATATATATATATATATTTACAAATTTATTCACAAGGTATAACTAAGCAAAAACTACTAAATTAAAATTAAATAAAGTTAAAAATAAGATACAATACAAATTCCTATAAAATACTACAAAAACGAAAATAAAAAACTATAGAAAGATATAATAGATTTTGAAAAATACTGATATCATCATTGGAAGTTCATTAAATTCAGCCAATCAGCAGCCAAGAACAGATTAATGAATCTGAATTTAATTCAACATTTCCATTCAAATTATCTGATTATCTGATTACTTATTTAACAATTTCAAAATGACATTGAAATTTCAGTTAAATTAGATTTTTGAGATTTACTGGAAATTACATTCAATTATGTCTCATTTGAATTTGATTCAAAATAAACGTACAAAATGCTGATTTTACACAATTAACAAAGAAATCGTAGTGGCATTCAATAAAGAAGTAAAAAAATCCAGCAGTGGGTTGGTTCAAATGAATTTCTTTTTCCACTTTCACTGACTGCTGTTTTAGGTTTGTCCTCAGGGTGTGAAAACTTTTGCACTCGTGTGCAGTTGAACATTCTGGAAAGTTGTGGAATGTAGAAAGCGATGATTTAATGTTACTTAAAATCTCACAAGCAAATAATTCACACAGCAGCACACACACAAACACACACACACACACACACACACACACAAACACACACACACACACACACACACACACACACGCGCACACACACACTTCCCCTGAAGCCATGTCAGTCTAACTGATGTTCTATCCAGGCAACCTGAGCCACACCCACACACACACACACACACATCATTTCTGCAGGTGTGTGTGCATATGTGTCACCCAGTTGTGAGCATTATTTTTATAGTGACCAGGTGACCACGGCGCAGTGGGGCTCGACCGCACCGTCGCTGTGATTTATGCCGTGGAGCATCAGCTTTATAATGACTTATTACACCAACTCGGAGTTTTGCGACCTTGACTCCGACTGAGCCAAAATGGCCGCCCACTCGTCCCTGCGGTTTTTCCAAAGCCGGCTGTCTGTGACTGCGCTTAGACCGGGGGGTCACGACACATACAGCCCACTGATTTTCACACCACAATGTAACACACACACACACACACACACACACACACACACAATTAGAGCCATGTGTTTGGAAATATGCTGACTTCTACTAATTAATTCTGAAAGGCATCGTCTGAAGCGCCGCTAATTAACGCTAACTGTGAATTTTGGGGAGCTCTCTTTTGTTTTCTAGTTTTATGTTGCAGCCTCAGAGAGCAAACACAGCAAAATGAGGAAGAAAAGAGTGAGAGAAAGTTCGAGAGAGAGAGAGAGAGAGAGAGAATGTAGTTGTGTTGTAGTGCAGGTCTCTCGGCCTGTTCTGTATGCCGCAGGTTGACGTGATTAGTCTTTGATTTCCATTTAGCCGCGACGGCCATGCTCGACTGCCTGGGTGAAATAAGCGCCGTCCTGCCTCCGTTACGGCTCCTGGCTCTGTGTGTGTGTGTGTGTGTGTGTGTGTGTGTGTGTGTGTGTGTATTTGTGTGTGTTGTCCTACAGGGAGAGGGACTGAGACAGCGGGCTGCACTGCATTAACCAGTTTTATGAGTGGGACACGGAAAGCCATGATTGTTTTGGCAGGTTCTACTGCACCTGCTGCTTTCCACTGTCTGTCTCTCTCTCTCTCTCGCTCTCTCTCTCTCTCTCTCTCTCTCTCTCTCTTGCTCTCTCTCTCTCGCTCTCTTTTTCTGTCTGGGTATCTGCTGATCTTTTCTGAACTTCTCTGCCTTTCTGTCTTGCTCTCTTAATTTCTTCTCTCAATCTCTCTCTCTACTTTTGTCTGTCTGTCCCTCTCATTATATCTACTGTATCTCTTTCTTTCTTTCTTCCTTCCTGTCTGTTTGTCTCTTTCTCTCTACCTCTACTTTTGTCTGTCTGTCTGTCTCTTTCCATATATCTCTCTGTCTCTCTCTCTTTATATCTATCTCTATCTCTGTGTATTTCTTTCTTTCTTTCTTTCTGACTCTGTCTGTCTTGCTGTTTGTCTCTTTCTCTGTGTATCTCCCTGTCTATATCTGTCTGTCTGCCTCTCTCTCTCTCTCTCTCTGTCTCTCTCTCTCTCTGTCTACTTTTGTCTGTCTGTCTCTTTCTAACTCTGTGTCTTTCTTTCTTTTTTTCTGTTTGTCTCTTTCTCTGTCTCTCTTTGTCTATATCTGTCTCTCTGTCTCTCTCTCCCTGTTTCTCACTCACTCTCTCCCACTCTTCTTCTGTCTTCTTAACTCTCTTTCTCGTTCACCCCATTTCCTCTTCCTTCCTTTCCATCACTCATACGTTCATGCCATCTCTCCTTTTCTACCCTTCCTGCCTTTCCCGATTTCTTTTTCACCGTTTCTTCCCTATTGGTCTCTGTCTTTCTCCTTTCCTTTCTCTCCCACTTTTTTTTCTCCGTCTCACTTTTGCCTTTCTCCTGCTCTTTCCTTTCCTTGTTTCTGTTTCCTTATCTTACCCTCTCTCTCTTTTCTTCTGCCCCTTCTCTTAATTGCATTCTATCTCTTTGTCGCTCTTTATTTTTTCTTGCCTTTTTTTCTGTCTTCCTCTTTTAATCACTCTCTGTCCCCATTCTCCATCGTGATCCCTTCTCTCTCTCTCTCTCTGTCTCTCTCTCTGTGTAATCAATCCTCCATGCATATGCTGCTGTCTCTCTGTCCTGTCGCACTCGTTGTTGTCCTTTAACAAACAGCACCTGTGCCCCGCCCGTGACCGTGCACTCCTCGTTACCGCGACGACCTGCCACTCACAACCGGCGCTCGTTAATCATACCCAATCAGAGAAGGTCCAGGAAGTGATGCGGTAGATACTGTGATCAGGGTCAAGGTGATTGTGAGAGTGTGTGCAGCTGTGCTGATCAGGCAGGAGCGTGTCTGGGGCTTGGCAGGGGTTAGTCGCGGTCAGGTGTCTCTCATGTAGAGGTGATTTCGGGGATGAGTCAGAATAAAGAACCCAGCCGAGACGATGCGTGTAAATTGCAGGAGCGTTTACACAAGAAATGTGGTACTCATTAAAAAAAAAAATCCGGTTAGTGTGGAAAAATCTCCCGAGTTTGTGTAAATTTACGTGTAAGGAGACACTCCTTTAATTTATTATTTCAATTAATTTTGTGCAACTTGGTTCATTTCATATTAATGAATGAAAGCAAACAAATCCATAAATTAAGACAAGTCTAGCTATTCACTTAGGACAAAAGAAATGGTGGCCTATAAAAGGAGCAAGAGTTAAGGCGCAAATATTATTGCCATTGCTCACATACTCGCTTGTGTATCTTATATACATCTGGAGGATGAAAAGCGACGCCCACTAGATGGCACGCTAGAGCCAAAACATTTCTGTCCATTTGCTTTCCAAGTTAACGTTTAGCGATTTCTTTACAACTTTCTGCCGTCATCGTGACTGTCGTCATGATCTGCATCTGAAATCAAAACCCCTCGCTGTGCATTCAACAATATTTCACCACACATCAGCTATAGGTGGAGAGGAGAGATATAGCCAATACAGGGATGGAGATTATTAGGGGTCATGATAGACAAAGGCCAATGGGGTAATTTCGCCAGGACAATACCCCTACTCTTTACGAGAAGTGACCTGGGTTTTTTAATGACCACAGAGAGTCAGGACCTCGGTTTAACGTCTCATCCGAAAGACGGTGCTCTTTTAGAGTATAGTGTCCCCATCACTATACAGGGGCATTAGGACCCACACAGACCACAGGGAGCGCACCACCTACTGGCCTCCCTAATACCACTTCCAGCAGCAACCTTAGTTTTCCCCAGGAGGTCTCCCATCCAGGTACTGGTCAGGCTCAACCCTGCATAGATTCAGTGGGAAACCGGGCAAGAACTGCAGGGGGGATATGGCTCTGGCTCTGATAGACATGCACAAACATAGAAAAGAAGAGAAGCATGCTGCTGCTGCTGCAAAGGGTATGGAAGGATGACCCCCCACCCCCCCACCCCCTTAGCAGATCTAGACGGTGGTGCTGGGGAGGATGAGGGTAGGATGCGAAATTTCGTAGCGAGATTTCGTAGTCGGGATAATGAAGGGTTACGTGGACAGAGAAGCGTGGCTGATAGGAGCCAATCAGCGTGCAGACAGAGTTTCATAGGCATTTACTAATATACTGTAATAGGAAAACAAACCACTAGTGTTGACACTAATTGGTGTTGCACCGTCATGTTAAATTCTGAGGACGTGCACAAATGATGCACCAAATGACTGCAGTATACAGGACGTGCGGCGGCCATCTTGTGTACATGTAGTTAACAGCAAGTATAAATCAGCCGTTAGTGTATGCCTGTGGTAGACGACACGCTGCAGTGGCTGAGCTGCATTTTTGGACGATTTAGCGCACACCGTGCTGTTTCGTCATTTAGTCGTTTTCAGATCAGTGCATTCAGCGCACCTCGGAAGTGCTACGTTGTTCTGTGATGAGTGGTGTATATTAACATCCTCAGATCAGTGACTGTATTTCAATTCACCTTGATTTCCCTAGTAGGAATTCCATTTTCTTTTCTTTTTCTTTTTCTTTCTTTTGTTTTACGAGCTTACAACCTTTAGTCGAATGCATTATAATTTACCCCCGATTGGTATTTTTCAACATAACTGTGCAAGTATGAAAACATTCAGCATCACCGTAACTGTTATCTCTCCCATTCCCTTTATTCATCCTCTCTTTTCTTCTTCTTGTTTCTCATCCTGCCTTCTGCCTTCTTTCTGCCTCTGTCTTCTCCTCTTCCTTGCTTTCTCTCTTCTCTTCCGCACTCTCTCCTCTTCTCTTTCTTGACCTCTCTTTTCTTTTTCTCGACCTCTTTCACTCTCCCCTGTCTCTCACTCTCTCTACTCCTCTTCCTTGCCTTCTTTACGTTTTCTTTCTTTCATTCTCCTTTTTTTTTCCCTCTCCCTCAAACCCCTTTTTTTCTTACTTCCTCTCTTTTGCTTGTTTAAAATGTATTTCTCTTGAGGACAGCATGTAAAACTCGACACAGAGAGTAACCCCGACCATGGCGGCCATTTTAAAAAGATGTTTTATTGTTTTTTAAAATAATAATAATATAAGCTTCATTATATACAATGATATTAAAATATATGAATCTCACAATGCAAATATTCTCAGTTTGGTCGTTCTCACTGTGATCATCACTTATAGGCACATGTGCACTGAATCGGGGCTAGCAAACTGTGAATAGGCTGACACACACACACACACACACACACTATTTACACTCACATTAGATTGAATGGTGTAACATTCTGTGTCTCCTGCTGTGCTGATGGATGGCTGTGTGCTCGGCCGCGCCTAGACTGATGAGAAAATTAGAACATTTTACTAAATGTGGGTCGCCACGTGAGTGTGTTTTTGTGTGTGTGTGTGTGTGTGTGTGTGTGCGTTATTGTGTGTGTCTGAAAAAAATGCCAAGCTATGGTGCGATTACGGCGGTGTGTACCGGTGACTGTGATTGGTCAGAATGTGATAGATGCTTTCTTTTTAATCACAGGTTGCAGGAGGCTTCACACCTCCCATACGCGCGCACACGCACACACGCACACACGCACACACACACACACACACACACACACACACGCAGCAGCAGCAGCATCATAAGCACAGCTGTTTTTTATCATCCGGCTCTGAGGCTGAAATATATTTAAAAAAGAGAGCCTTGAATTATGTCTGCTCTAGTTATGTGACTGTGTGTGTGTGTGTGTGTGTGTGTGTGTGTCCCTAGTGGGATTGGATGTCCAAGTTCCGATCTGTTACACCTGTCACACTTAGTCCCTTGCAGTCTCTCTCTCTCTCTCTCTCTCTCTCTCTCTCTCTCTCTCTCTCTCTCTCTCTCTTTCTCTCTCTCTCACACACACACACACACCAAGAGAGAATAGCATACACTTTTCTTTATAGCCTCAAGGTTATAAACCACTACAGAGAGAAGAAAGAGAGAGAGAGACAGAGAGAGCACAATGAAAGGGAGTAGATAAGTGGGTGGGTGTGGAGACACAGTAAAGGCGACAGGAACAATGGCAAGGGAAAGTGCTGGAAAAATCAGATCTGAGGACAGCAGAAAAGAGATTTGGAGGGAGATTGTGTGTGTGTGTGTGTGTGTGTGTCTGTGTGTGTGAGAGAGAGAGAGAGAGAGAGAGAGAGAGAGAGGGGGACCTCCCCTCTCCTCAGCCACATGCTATTCAGAGCTCCTGCAACTTTTAACAAATGTTATTGTTTCTATAGTAACAGCTCATACACATGGACTTGTATGGTGAGCGCGGCATGAAATTATACAAGATTTTTTTTTAAAAAGTGTTGTTTAACAAAGAAAAACATGAGCATCATTCTGTTCATCCTTCCTTCCTTCCTTCCTTCGTTCCTTCCTTCATTCCTTCCTTTCATATTTCCTTCCGTCCTGCATTCCTTCCTTCCTTTCATCCTTCCTTCCTTCTTTCTTTCCTTTCTTCCTTCCTTCATTCCTTCCTTCTTTCATTTCTTCCTTCCTTCATTCCTTCCTTCGTTTCTTTCATCTTTCCTTCCTTCCTTCCTTCCTTCCTTTCATATTTCCTTCCGTCCTGCATTCCTTCCTTCCATCCATCCTTCCTTCCTTCCTTTCATAATTCCTTCTGTTCTCCCTTCCTTCTTTCCTTCCTTTCTTCCTTCCTTCTTTCCTTCCTTTCATCAGTCCTTCTGTCCTCCCTTCCTTCCTTCCTTTCATCAGTCCTTCTGTCCTCCCTTCCTTCTTTCCTTCCTTCCTTCCTTCCTTTCATCATTCCTTCCTTCCTTCCTTCCTTCCTTCCTTTCATCATTCCTTCTCTCCTCCCTTCCTTCTTTCCTTCCTTCCTTCCTTCCTTCCTTCCTTCCTTCCTTCCTTCCTTCCTTTCTTTCATCATTCCTTCTGTCCTTCCTTCCTTCCTTCCTCTCATATTTCCTTCCTTCCTTCCTTCCTTCCTTCCTTCCTTCCTTTCATATTTCCTTCCTTCCTTCCTTCCTTTCATATTTCCTTCCTTTCTTTCATATTTCTTTCCTCCCTTCCTTCCTTCCTTCCTTCCTTCCTTATTTCCTTCTTTCCTTTCATATTTCCTTCCCCCCTTCCTTCACATAATCATAATCAGCTGAATGCTCAGTTCTGATTGGTTAGAAGGTGTTGATTCATTTCACAAATCAAATCACAAGTCTATATTAACGCACTTGTTCTAATACCTCATCGTTTCCATAGTAACCACTAATTCACTGGGCCGTGTATGGTGGATGTTTCACATAATCTAAGGTTAATAAACAGATTTAAAAACAAACAAACAAAGAAACAAAAACGTGCTGTGCAACAAATTATTGATAAAATTGTTGATTGTTGTTTCCTCTCAGGAGACATTTATGTAAAAGTTATGGAAGGAGTCTCTAACAGTCAGAGGTTAAACTTTACGTCTTCAGGATGGACGGCTCTCTGGATGAGTTTTTCCATGTTTTTAACATCAAGAGAGAGAAGAAGAGAGTGTTGGAGAGGGAATGGCTGTTTATAGCTGAAAGTGAAAACAGGAACTAATTAGTTTCGTGGGCGTTCCACAACATTAAATGTAACTATAAACAGATAAAAAATACTCGTTGGAAAATTGCTGTGGTGTAAAAGGAATAAAACTTTTCAGGACATGATGTTGAAGGGAAATGAACAGATTCAGGGTTGTAACAGTAACTCCACTTCATCCCACCACCATGCCGTTGATTATTTTCCTCTAACAGCAGTAGTGTTGTGCTCTATACAAAGCCTAGGATGAAATGAGTTGTATTTTCAAGGATGTTTTCGCAATAAAATCTCCTCATAATGTATTATATATGGCCAGAAAGCTCATTTTCCATATGTTCTGCAGTCCATATATAGACATTTCATTAGATATGAATGATAATTCATGCTGAAAGACTAACTTTAATGTTTAAAGGGCTTTCTGGTGATTATTGACATTATGTCTTCAAGCCAAACGCCTTCAAAGGAGGTACTATACATCATTATATACACTGATTCAGTGTGAGACGTTGACTTTTTCAGAAAAAAAAGGTGCAAAATCTATAATACGTGCTTGTCATACATACAAAATACGCATATTATTCAAAACACACACATTATTTATAACCTGTTATGTAAAGTCATGCCACGTCAAGTCATCCTAAAATAAAAAATATTAGTAATGTTAGTAATGTCAGTTTCTTACTATCATTATATTAAAGGTCATAGATATAATGAGATATGAACACCTTCATGTTCATATCATGTTATAATGCAGTCATAAGGATTTATATGCATTAATACACACAGTAATTATCGATAGAAAAATGTATTACGTGTTATCGATATTTTTATTACGCATTATAAATTGTTAGCATGACAACATGATAAGTAGTGTTCATAACAAGTTATAATACCAATAACAACCTTTGTATAGAGCATCAGAAGACCTATCTTGGTTTTCTTTTTCAACGAATACTACCAGGGAGATAATCAAGAAAAAAGAAAAGGTACCATTTCATCTGGTTTTTCATCAATAATTATAATAATGTGTCTAATTCCTGCATTCATTCCTGTATTCATTATACATATGGCATTTATAAAATAAAAAAAAGTGTTACCAATAATCTTCAAATCTGCACTGATCACTGGTTTGGTGTAGTCAGGTTATTTGTCAGCAGTAACTTACAAATGGACGGACAAAGCGACGCCTTACTGAAAGCAATATTATATCCACGGCCGAGCCTTTAATGCTCTTTTGCCTCCACATTCCTTGAATCTTTTCCTCACTGTTAAGTCTATAAGTCTATAATAGTCTCAGTCAGTGACAGCCTTCGCAAATCTTATTAAATGCTCAGAAAGCATCAGAAAAGCTTTTCATATCCAATTTCCCTTCCTTCCTTTTCTGTCCGTCTCTCTTTCTGTTTCTCTCGCACGAGTCCTGGCGCCCCGTTCTATCAGCTCCTTAGTCGTGACGCTGCTCGACGGGTTGTGACAAATCGTCTGCGCTCTGTGTGTGTGTGTGTGTGTGTGTTTGTGTGTGTATGTGTGTGTCGTCTTGGTACGGGAGTGACCTTGCCGCTCGATCGGCTGATTCCATTTGGTCCGTTTTGACAAGCACGAGACAGTGCGCAAGGCTGATAACCGCGGCAGTGTTCGTGGTCATTGTGGTGCTGACCAGCAGGCCGGTTTATTAGGGATGGACTGATAAGTGTGCGCATACGCCATTACCTCACTGAGCAATGCAGAGGAGAACAGCATGAAACAGGCATTGAGATTTTTTTTTTTTTTTTTTTTACCTCGACTTACCTAAAGTGTGTATGTGTGTAAATGCTGCATTTTATAAAGGCATGTTGTTAGTATTAGTATTACAAGGAAACTAATAAGGAACGTGTATAGCTAAAATAGTGAAGAAAGTAAGTCGTAATGACAGGTTTTGGGCGTTTAAGTGGTTACGTTTCCATAGAGTTATTATATGGCTTTTAGATTATGATAATCATCAGAAAATGTGATGATTATGTTATTTTTTCCTTAAAACGCTACATTTCCTCTTGTTTAAACATTTGATATGTTTTCTATGTTCTGTTGTGAATACAATATGGGTTTATGAGATTTGCAGATCATTGCATTCTGTTTTTATTTACATTTTACACGGCGTCCCAACTTTTTTGGAACTGGGGTTGTACAATTAATAAGCGTGTCTGAACATTAAGACGATTCACCGTAGATTCGGTGTCCTGTGTTTCTTAAAGGCTTTTCTAATGCTAAGTGTAAATAAAAAATAAATAGGTTCAGTAGCTCTAATAAACACCTTATATCAGATGAAACACTTGGCTGCGTTCCTCTGCGTGTCACAAATATGAAATATCGGAGTCATCAGAAAAGATTGTTCCACTGATGTCTACAAGATTGGGTTTAATATCTGGCTGTCAGTCTCTCAGACTGCGGTTACTCTTGCTTTATTAAATTAATAACGACAAGGCAAGTGAGTGCAAAACACACACCCACACAAAGACACACACTGGTGCGTTTACCCTGCAGTTACATCAGCAGGCAATAAGTCATTGATGCCGCAACAAGTTCCTCTGCTAGGTGTGGCGTGTCCATTTCCAATAAGAAAGTAGAAGCCCATTAGTTCTGCAGTCTGCTCTGTAATTTATACACATCACTGTGTTGAGTAAGGAATAAAACATGAGGTGTGATGATACAGGAAAATAATCAGCAGCAGAAAGCAGAGTAACTGTTACCACCCAAAGTTGATTATTTTCCAATAGCAGCATGCTCTAAAGTGTTCTATTCCTCATAAACAAGCAATTTGCCATTTTTTTCTTTATTAAAGAATGCCACGTCATATTTTTGTGCATTCAGTGTTGTGAAACATCCTATCACTTATGTTTGTTTCCTTACCAGCCTTAATGTATAAGACAAAAAAGGCAGGCCGTCATGTTAATAAGAAATCGAAAAACATAAACTTTTCTGTAGGGGAAACCTTAGAGCTTTACCTCGCACTGGAGACTCCTTCCGTAAATGTTCACTAAACATCTCCCCAAACAAAACTTCAAACCACCACAACAAAAAAGGATCAATTACATGCTTTAAAAAAAAAAAAAAAAAAAAAGGTTTATGTTTGTCGTTACTATAGAAACAATAACAGATAACAGAAGGAACGCATTAACAGACGGTTATAACAGACCTTCTGACCAATCAGAATCGAGAATTCAGTGCCAGTGTGGTTTAATATTCATAATAAAACGCAGGAAAAGATCAAAAAGATTTGGTCTGAGAAATTGACCACAGCCAGTCATTTGGATTTGTCGCTTTATGATGACACACTATGCTTAATTTGCGTAATATTTAGCACGTCATGATGAAAATAACATTGCTTGGTGCTAGAATTGTGGCTTTGTGTCACAGACTTAATCAAGAAATTGATGTTTTGTCGCTTGCTACTACAAACTGCCCAGCCAATCACGTACACACTCACGTACTCTTCTGGAATTTGTCATTTATTTGCCTTCGTGATAATGTGCACTTCTGAATGTTTACCCAGTATTTTGTTTTCTCATTAAAATGCATCATATTTAACCCTGTCTCTTTTCTAAGTGCTGTTTCTTCAACAGTGACTCAACACAAACGCATCTGACATTTCTTTCTCTCTACAGGATACAGGCTGACCCGTTTATATATGTGCGATATTATGGTTATTATGTGATGATTCATTCTCCTGCTTTTCTCTTCTCTCTCTCTCTGTTTTCTTTTCCATGCCTTATCTAGAAGTGGAACAGAAAGGTAAAGTGCAATGTCCTCTCACAAACCTCCCCCATTACCATACCCCCCCCACCCCCCAGTGTTGAGGTAACACTGTCGAGGAACACTACTGCAGAACCTCAAAGCATTTTTCACACTCTTATAAGCACTGCGTAAAACATTCAAAAGAGATTTATAATAAAGAAGAGCATTCTTTGGGTTGCTAGAAAGATTGACATATATATATATATATATATATATATATATATATATATATATATATATATAGATATATATAGATATATAGATATATAGATATATATATATATAGAGGATGATTCATGACTTGTGAATGTGAAAGTGGATTCTGCAGATGTGGTGTGCATTTTTGTTTTTCTGTTGTTGGAAAATGTATTTCCTCTATACATGCCCATCCTCATATTCACACCCGTGATTGGTTTGGTTCCCCTGCTTTGCTGCTGGGTTCACACAAAAATGTCCAAATTAGGTGTCCATTTAGCAGTCAATCCACACATCTATTTTCAAAGTAGTGCCCTAGATCGCTGGTTCTCAAAGTGGGGTCCTTGAAGCATAGCCAGGAGGTCCATGATCGTTATTTATTTTGATTTTATTTTGATTTAATTACAATGACGGAAATCACGACCCACTTTATTGAAGTTATTATCAGTTAGCCTGTTTCACTGGTGTCTTAAATTGGCTTAATCCAAACCTCAATAATTTAAAATCAAGTAGCTTATAAATGAAGTCTACTTTGGACCTAATGTGTTATATCAATGGAAAGTTCAAGAATAGAAATCTATATGGTTCTAATAAATCAATAAAATATTATTGTACACGTTCATGTATACATCTTCATGAAATAAATGTGCACTAAGGAGTTAAACGGTACCCTGGACACAACAGAATATACACTACTGAAGTCACCATTCCACTGGTGTAATAAGATTTACGACACAACATTATTATTATTTTTTTTTTGGTACTTGGAACCTTTTCTGAAATGGAAACCCTCTGTCAAACTATGGTTTGTCAAGGGTTATTTGGATAGTTAAGGAGTTCTGCTTGGAACCCTCTTTCATTACACACCCCACTGTTGCAGGGTTTTACATAGAAGCTTCTACATTAAAGCTTCATCCATAGGGGACAAGCTGAAGAACCCTTATTTAACGTAGCACTAGATACAACGTGTACGTTACTGATTATGAAATAAACACTCCACATACATTAGTTTTAATAAAATTAGATGTATGCCCACATTATTATTATTATTATTATTATTATTATTATTATTATTATTATTACTTTTTTCAGTTGTTCAAGAACATTTTGTCTGTAGAGAACTAATCAGTTTACAGGACCAAAAACAGGCCAAGCTTTTAGCTATATAGGTCTCTAAAAATTTTCTGAAACCTTCCATTGTAAAAAAAACTTTAAGAGATCTCAGATCTCCAAGATGGACAAACCAGAGGAATGTTTATGGTGCCCGCTGAAGCCTTTTCACTAAAAGTGCATTGAATATATTTGGATAGTTAAAGGGGTCTACTTGTAACCCTCCGTTGTAGGGTTCTACATAGAAGCTGTAAACCTTCTTCCATAAGACACGAGTCAGAGAACCCTAATGATACTTTGAGTACCAAAGAAGTACCAAAACAAGCAGCCAAGCTTTTAGCCATGCATGTAGGTGTTTAATGTATATAATGTATATGGTTTTAGGAAATAGGGTTCCTTAGAGTTTCTTTAGATGTAAATGTCTAACTTGGATTTCTAGATCACTAAAAGGGTTCTACTTTGAAGGTTTTCTAAAAGGGAAACCTTCTGTTGTAAAATGTTTGCATAGAAATTCCTAGATGGATAAATCAAATCAGAGTATGTAAGAGAATGTAGTGAAAAGCTAAACACATACACACAGGTCTAGAAAAATCTGCAGAACCTATCTGATAACTCTTCCAAGCCCTGGAGAGCTGTTACACATATAGATTATTAGTATACCCAAACCAGACCTGTCTTCCCGAATGCATCTCATGTAATTATAAAAGAATCGATTTCTTTCTGACTGCACTGCTAAAACTCACACTGACACATTCAATATAACCTGGTTTGTGCGATGTGTATTAAATCTCATAGGATCCCACCACAGTGTTTGGCTGGCCGTATTGACACAGCCACCTCATTTTAAATCAACTGCAACTTCCAATCAATAACCTGTAAGCTGTCAGGCTTGGAAATGACATCATTATGATGAGGCGTTCCTGCTACAGGCTGAGGATGATAAGCAGGAAATATGGTGTGGGGATTTGGAAAGGGTGCCACATACATACTTGCATATATATGCACACATAGCCAGACTGGTTTAAGCTGACTGGAAGGTGACATTAACTCAATTAACTACTCTTTACAACCGTGGTAAGCAGAAAAGCATCTCAAAATGTACAATACGACAAAGGTTAAAGCTATTACCGAACAACAGAACCACACTACACACTTGATTAGTATCACAGTGCTGAACGGAGCTCTTACTAACTGAGCTGATGTAGTGTCTGTAACATGTTACATTTGACTGACCAGTACATAGCAGCAAAAAAGGGGAATTAAATCAACAGTACTCACATTTCATTGAGAACCATAATGATAACCGTGAAATGTGCGTATTTTGCACACGTTCTCCCATATAGCTGTGTCTACAGTGGTGGTGGACCCGGATCTAATAGCAATCATGATGTTGTTAGTGGACAGTGGGTTGATTAGAGGGAGCTTGCTCTGTATCACTGCAAAATGTTTCATCTTAATCAGCCATCTATGTACAATACATTTTGCTCTCCCCATCTATCCATGTTTATGTCTCTCCTGTTTCAGTTTCACCCCTTCCTTCTGCATGCTTGTCTGTCATTCATCTGCTGGCCCAAATCCTGATCTTGCCAAGTGACCAGCGTCCCTGGGTCAAGTTTAAGTCATGAATTAGATGATAAGACATCACCACTACTCTGCCTTTTCACTCTCGTAGCTCAGTCCGTGGCTTAGCATAAATTACTGGATTTAATTACACAGAAATAGCTGTGCAATGCATTAGCCTAGTTGGCTATATGTTTTATTTATTCTTCACAAAATATACTTAGTCTAATATTTAGCTCACTTTCTAGCAGACTTGGTCTCTGGTTTTATTTGCACAAGAAATAATTTCCGTAAAATTACCTAGCTTTCTAGCAAGCTTCCCAGTGCACCCTGACTGACCAGAGATCTCCATGGACGTCCATTAGTGGGTAAATCTGGCTTGGCAGATATGAAAAAAAAAAATTGCCCATAAAAAGTCCTGGTCTGCCTTGATTTTGCCCCTAAATATACAGATGGGTGACAAATTAAAGATAAGAAACAACATAAATTGTCTTAGTGAGGTGGCCACGCCAAGGCGCCAGAACAGCTTCACTGTTCCTTGGCGCTGATTTTCTCTGGAACTGTACTGTAGCAGTGAACACCATTCGTCCCTCAAAAGATATTCCCTCGTTTGGTGTTTTGATGATGGTGGTGGAGAACGCTGTAACATGTCGATCCAAAATCTGGAATTGAGATCTGGCGACAGGATGAGATCTGGGGTCAAAAACAATATTTTATATTAACAGTACATCAAGCCAAAGAAGTTAAAGGAAAGGCTTAGCGGTGATGTCACATGATCAGGTTAACTTAAATTTAACTTGTGCTCCGATCTTTTTGAAGCAGGTACTATAGCCCTTCACTTGGCAAAATTAAAACGTGTCTCTGTTGGCCACATGATTATTGTCCGTAATGTCGTCGACGTTATGTTTGTAACGGTAATATAATTTTGATATCGTCTAACCTGTTGATTTCTTTTAAAAAGTGATGTTCCCATGAGAATACAGGTTTTCATTAAAACTAGGTTCTAACACTGGAGCGTATTGCAGGATGTGTTATTGTTTTTCTCCCCCTACACGAACACACCTAATTTATCATAATTATTAACCAATGACCTGAATCGGGTATGTTAGAACTTTTTAGGATTGAGGTTTAATGGAAAGGGAATAATTGAAATGTAAATGTGTTCAGTCAGCCATGACATATTTGATATCTGAAGTTTGCTCCCTTAGTTTAGCACCGGAACTATGCATAATTCTGTAAATTTCTCTTTTGCTGAACTATTTCTTTAAGACCAAGTACTCTGTGTGTTTAATGCCAACATATATTAGGGCAAATATTCTTTCCACTACTTCCCACTATAAAAGCCGGTCTCTCATAGAGAGGTGTCTTTATGATACTGTAGATGTTTGAATGGTAAAATTTGTTCTCTTCTTCATTCTTAGGCACATTATAACAATTGAATAATGTAGCAGAATATCTAACATCCAATATTATACCCTATTAAGGTTTATAATGCCTGCACAAGCATTGCTGTGCCCCATATCTCTTCAGTTCTCGGGGCAGTGCTTTGGATCGGAATGAAGGTCATATCGTCCGGAACTAAAGATCATTCAGCAGGATTTCTCATGAATATATAATGACTTTAAACGGTTATTGGGTTACCAACCTTCAGGAATTCTGGACCGCTCTGCATTTTAGGACACACAAGGAATTGTGTGTTTTCAAGTGGTCCTATCGTCAGAGAATCTTGTACCTTCAAAACAATAACTTTTTTTCGAGATCTTTCTTCGTCTATCTAATCACTGTGAAACCTCACGATCGTTTAAGCTCCCTAGAGCTGTACAGTGTTCATAGGCTTTAAGCCGAGATGGCATCTTATATCTCTTTAGAAGGGAGATAAAATGTAGGACGAGTAAAGGTTAGACAAAAGCAGAGCTACGTGTTTCATTCAAGACTGTGGTGACTTTTTGCACTTTGCCCAAACTGTAATTATTAGAGGCAATAAAAAAAGATGCATGCGTCAGAAGTAGATGTCAACTCCTCCCAATCCCATAGAAGTGCACCATTTAATTACAAACCTCTACTAACTGCCTCTCTCTAAATTATATTGTCTTTGGTGTCAATACATGATACTGGAATTAATAGGAATTAGACAATATTACTGAAGTAATCCTTTTAGCCGTATGGATCGGGCACCTGATCCATAGCTATTGAAACCGAAGCTCAGATGTGCTTGCAAACTCGATTCCGCTGGGAAACTGTAAGCAGAGGGATGGGCTCTTATTAGTTTTAGGCAAGCAGGCATTATAAATCAAAATGACACAAATTGACTATATCTGCTTGGGCTTACCACTGGGAGGGAATATGTTCAGATAGTAATAAATATAAAATAATTATTGTGTCTCCGAAGCCGCCACCCTGCTTGACCAACTGCCAATAAGACGCCTGGGCATATTTATCAAAATTTACAGCGCAACCTTTGCTTGGGTAAATGTGAGACGTTTTAGCATCACATCAGTGTCTGTGATGGTGTGGAGACATGCGTAAGGGCTGCTCTTTTATTATAAATCTGCCCAGAAGGGTATTTGGCGAGTTTTATTAGATCAGTTTTATTTGATGACCAAGATTAGTTGAATTCATTTCGCCAGAGTCTTAAGGACAAAGCGACTGTCTAGAGACGTTAACCAGTTAAATGAACAATCTCATTTTCCGAAACACCCCATACTGTCGTTCTCACTCTCATTATGTTGTAATCAATGGTTATCAATGGTGAAATTGCACTGACTGTCCTCTTGTGTCCTGTAGTCTTCCTGTGTCCAGGCCTCCTGAGGGGTGTGTACCAAAGTGAGCACTTGTTTGAGTCTGATCATCAGTCAGGTGCGTGGTGCAAAGACCCTCTGCAGGCCTCAGAGAAGATCTACTATATGCCGTGGACACCGTACCGCACAGACACCCTCACCGAGTACTCCAGCAAGGAGGACTTTATTGCAGGACGACCAACGACTACGTACAAACTCCCCCACCGGGTGGACGGCACAGGTTTTGTAGTCTATGATGGCGCACTTTTCTTCAACAAGGAGCGCACGAGGAACATTGTCAAGTTTGACCTGCGTACACGCATCAAGAGCGGCGAGGCTATCATCGCCGGTGCCAACTACCATGACACGTCACCCTACCGCTGGGGTGGAAAATCAGACCTGGACCTGGCTGTAGATGAGAATGGACTATGGGTTATCTACGCCACTGAGCAGAACAGTGGTCGCATCGTGGTCAGCCAGCTGAACCCATACACGTTGCGCGTGGAAGGCACTTGGGACACAGCCTACGATAAACGTTCAGCCTCCAACGCTTTCATGATCTGCGGTGTGCTCTACGTGCTTCGGAGCGTCTACGAGGACGACGATAGCGAGGCCACAGGCAACAGGATCGACTACATCTACAACACGGAGCTTTCCAAAGACGGCTACCTAGACATCCCTTTTCCCAACTCGTATCAGTACATTGCTGCCGTAGATTACAACCCCAGGGACAACCTGCTCTACGTCTGGAATAACTACCATGTGGTTAAATACTCGCTGGATTTCGGGGCACTTGACACTCGACCAGGTAAGGCGTCTATGTGTGCATGTTTATTCGTTTTATCACACTTGTGTGTGTTTGTCTAAAGGTTTGGTGGGTTCTAAAGCCATGCTTTGTGCTTTAGTATTTTTCCTGACCCTCCTTGATACATAGCAATTGTGAGGAAGTGTTTTAACGGACCAGTAGCATCAAGGTCACTGGGGGCAGGAGGTGAAAATAGTTCTGGTATCCTTTAGTTCACTCGAGAAATGCACTGCATCAAATGAGTGGGTAGCAAGGGAAGGAAATGTCCTTGGGTAATTGGTGGTTTTAGCAAAAGCTTTGCCTGTAGTGTCACTAATGCTGATTGTGGAGGGGTTGAGGGGGTTAGACATTAGTTCTTTAAGCTTAACAGAACTGCAACAAAAGAAAACTGGATTGTTGTTGTGCCTTTTTTTCTGCTCACATTTCTGTGTGGGCCTGTGGTAATTATTTGGTGGTAATTATGATTCCTTTAAGTGTGACATTCATTTTTTGCTATTCCTAATAAACATGCCTGGCAGCTGTGAGAGAAATGTTGCTACTTCTCTAGAGTAATTACACTGGTGAACCATTTGAAGTCTCACCAGAACAAAAAAAAAGAAGGAAACAAAACATCCAGTTGATTAAAGGAAGTTCTAATTGCTTGCTGTGGTTATTCTGGCTCTTTGCAGAGCTACTGTAATTGCTATTGCCTGTTTTAATTTTTTTTATTTAGTTGTGCTATCCTGACAGTGCCCAACATTAAAGAAAAGAATGAATGTGTGTTTAGATGTTGAATTACTTTTTTTTTTTTTCAATCAGGCTAGAAACCACTTCATTATTCTTCCTTGCCAATGAGAGCATCTTTGAAGCTTTGAAAGCAGCCATTAGTACCCTTACTTAGCTTCCCTGCGATACCTATGCATTGTCTTTCCTTTGTGTGAGGTAACTTGGGAATCATCTCAATTTGTAGAGCACTTGATAGGTGGGAGGTCAAGGTAGTAAGTTGAAACATTTGATATAGCGCACAATGTTTCTGAATAGGGTGTGTGAATAGAGTGACAGTTCAGTGGTTTCGGTTCTCAGTCAGTGATCAGAAGATCAGTGAAATCCCACATCTTGGACTATAATCCGTTCTGATAAGCGAACACTTTGCCAAGACCAAATCTGTGGGATTTATTGCTGTTTAAAATATTGATTAGTGGTGCTCACGAGTGGAGCAACAGAAAATCGTTAGTCCAGAGATCATGAGTTCGAATCTCGATGATGCCCATTCCATCCATGGCTGGAAGTGCAAGAGAGCAAAAATTGGCCTTGATCGCTCGGTTGGAGGGACTGGCGTACCCCAGTCGTGGGCATTTGTGAGTTCATGTATGTGGAAGAATGTTACTCTGCCCTGTGATGCAAGCTGAGCAGCAGTTTGAAAAGATGTGGTTGGCTGGCTTCCTGTGTCTTGGAGGAAGCACTTGTTAGCCTTCACCCTTGCCGGTTGATACCTATAGTATGATAAGGGAGAGCTGGCTAGTTTGTGGGAATTGGCCAAAACCAAATTACAGAGATGTGCGTTTGTCATTTGTTTGTCCACCTAACATGTCAGACCAAATTTACATCCCAGTACCATCATCCCTACATGATCAATTTATCTTTGTCTCCTTTGGCAAGCTGTATCCCTTCCGGTATCGCTCCCTTTTCCATGCTCGACTTCTTTGCCCGGTGTATTAACAACAGTGATAATGGGTTTGCACAAGTTGTGCCATGTGTATGTGTGAGGTGCTTATGCACCCTCCTTGAGCAGCAGGGCAGTAGCCATTGTGCCTAATTGCTTCCTTCTTATGTTCCTGTTTGGCTTGCCACGCAGCGATGCAGCCACGGGGCCACAGTTGTTGCCACTGCTTATTAAGTGAAAGTGTTCAAAATGGTGTTCTTGCACACATTAGCTTCTCTGGGCTCAGAAGGTGACCTAACTATGTAGTGCCAAATTTACTCTCACTGGAAATGAACTGGCCTCCACACTGTTATACTTAACAATACGTTATGCTTACTGAGCACACAGAGAATGTGTGTGTGCTTGTGTAAATACAGACTGGTGTGTGTAGCAGGCCCAATGTCACCTGTGCCCTGTAGGTATGTAAGACTGATCTGCCTGCTCACTGGAGCTCGCAACGCACAGCATCCTAGCATCGGGCATGTACTCCCAGCACAGCTGCGGCCCCACTGGTGCGTGTGTGTGTGTGTGTGTGTGTGTGTGTGTGTGTGTGTGTGTGTGTGTGTGTGTGTGTGTGTGTGTGTGTGTGTGTGTGTGTGTGTGTGTGTGTGTGTGTGTGTGTGTGTGTGTGTGTGTGTGGCAAACCTCCAAACCTGGCTCTGCTGGCCTGCAATACATATGCATACAAGAACCTGAGTAAAATGAACCAAGATCAGTTTTCACTAGGAATTGATGTATCCATAGGGCTCTTGATGTTGTATTGTATATGCGTGTAGCTACATTGAGGTGTCAGTTTATTAGGTACACTGTAAGTAAACTTAATAAACTCAGCTTCTACATATAGTTAACAAATGTTGGTTTGTTTGTTTTTTACTTGCCTTTGTGAGTGATAGCTAGAATGATTTTGACATTTCTTTTTGGCGCTAATACAATTAACTCCAGATACTGAATTAGCACCATAGCTGGATTAGATGATCTAGCTAGCTAGTGTACTTGCCAATTATCAGACATACTAGCAAGTTATATCGGACAACATAAAGACCTCTAGCACTTTGTGGTTTCCCAGTAACATGACAAGAGGCAAAAAATGTTTACAGCTGCTACAACATACAGTAAGTGATAACTGGAACAGCTTTGTTTTGTGGACAGTCGACAACATTCAACGGAACTGTAAACAGATCAAAAGCCATGCCATTGGCAAATTGGTGGGGGGCATGGTGGCTTAGTGGTTAGCACGTTTGCCTTACACCTCCGGGGTTGAGTGTTCGAATGCTGCCTCTGCCATGTGTACATGGAGTTTGCTTCCCCATACTTCCTCCTCCAAGCCAAAGACGTGTCGTAGTGTCATTGGCATTTCCAGAATTGTCCGTAGTGTGTAAATGTGTGTGCGATTGTGCCCTGTGATAGGCTGGCCTCCCATCCAGGGTGTCCCCTGTCTCCTGCACCGAGTTCCCTGGGATAGGCTCCAGGCTCCCCTGCGACCCTGTGCAGTATAAGTGGTTCCTGAAAATGGATGGATAGCAAATTTTTGTGGTATAAGAGGAATAAAACACTTTTTATGTTATGTGCTGTTATTGGCAAATGATGGTTACAGTAACTTTGCTTCACATTGGAAAGCATCACACCATCCCTGTCATTGATTATTTTCCTATAACAGCACATCCCAAACTGTTTTATTCCTTCCAAAGCCTAGCCACTTATCTGGAATCTTGTCCACAAAGTGACTTCTTATAAAGTTTCATAATATTTAAAACCTTTAATGTTAGTCTTCATCTTTAGGAAGGGGATATAGATCTGAAGGCACCTCACAACCCCCATTCTAATAAACTGCTCTAATAAACCTTTTATTTGAAGTCATACTTTTGAACCAGTTTCATTGCAATGGCTCAAATGATACCAGGATTTTCATCATCTCTAACTAGTTGGGAATGAACTTTTAATTCTAAGTGCCAGTATCCAGTATTGGTAGTTGCTGAGGTGAAAACAAGCTTATCAACTGGAAATTGTCTTACACAAATTGTTTTGCAAAACTTATACTTCAAGTGTATCTTGCCAATGAGAGCAAGTAGAAGATAGGTGAACCCAATAAACTGTTTCATCGATGCGACTCATGGCACAGAATTTAACTCTGCCTCTTTGTTCTCGGATTCAAACAAACTCCAAGGTCAGCGAGCTGAGTGCTTGCATTCCTTCTCTCTCTCTCTCTCTCTCTCTCTCTCTCTCTCTCTCTCTCTCTCTCTCTCTCTCTCTCTCAGTCTTCCTGCATTCCAAGTTTGAGGATCCTCATCTCCGCAGTGACGAACTCACATCAACCCGTTCTCTTTTCTTTATAAAATACTTGATTTATCGGAAATACATGTTATTCACCTTGAGCTTTACTCTTAAAATGAGTGGCTTTGTTCTGGGCTTGTGTGTGCGTGATGCTTTCATGCGTGGTTTGCGTCACGGGATGAGCGTAAACATTTACCATTATTCATTCTCTTTGTGCTGCTGCTTCAGTGGGCAGAGGTAGCTCAGTGGTTAAGACGTTGGACTACTGATCCAAAGGTCGTGAATTCAAACCCCAGCACTGCCACTGTGGGCCCCTGAGCAAGGCCCTTAACCCTCAACTGCTCAGTTGTATAAATTACATAAATGCAAGTCACTCTGGATAAGGGCGTCTGCCAAATGCCGTAAATGTTCCAATGAAACATCTACAGAGCTTCTTAGTGATACCTGGAGAGAAAAAACACACACACACATTCTAGTTGAGTCAGGTGAACCAGGTCAGTGCGGTGTGTGTTTCCGGTTGTCTTAGCTGTGTCTTAACAAGACCATCTTTCTAGAAGAAACTCATATCCAGTGCAGTAATGAAGACGACTTCTTAGGGACATATGACTCAAGCTTACCTCATCCGCCTGTCATCTTTGACCCTTCTCTCCTCTCCTCTCCATTATGGCTGACCCTCGGATTTCACCTCCTTGACCTTTTCTTTCCTTTCTTCTCTCATCACGTCGTTAGTGTGATGTAATGGCGTTGCCGGTGCATACCTGAGATTAGAAAGATAAAAGGACAATGACAGAGCTTCTGCAAGTGCAGTCTGAGAGACGTTACAGGCGTTATAGAGACAGCTGAGGGACACACCCAGGCAGAATGATTAGTGTCCTGCAGTTTCCACTGGGATTTACTTGCTCCATTACTCGCTCTACTGCAGCTCTGAGAGGCATTACGGATATTGACTGCGGCTAAACGTTCACCATTTTTTAATAACCGCCCTTGAGTGGCATTCGAGTGAGAAAATGGTGCAAATGGCAAGCGGGATCATTATATTGTTGGATTATTTCTTGTGCTGATGAAAGCTTAAATTAATTTGTGTAGTAGTGAATAAGGCCTGACTGATACAATGATAGATACTGATTCAGTCACAGATACTGATTTTATAGAGCTAAAACTTTGTATGTAGTCAGAAATTAGAAGGAAAAAAAAAAGTGTTTTCTGGGTTGTTCTAAACAGTGTTGCTATAGAGGTGGCGTCTAACAGCTGATTGTGGAACTTTATAGTGATACTGTCTTGGTCTTGAGACCGGTCTTGAAACCACACATCGATGGTCTAGGCCTTGTCATAAACTCAGGTGAAATTCTACTCTGTCTTGTCTTGGTCTTGGTCTACGAAGACTCGTAATATTCTTTTCAACACCACCCAAGACCATAACATCGTTTCCAAGTACTTGCTCCTGTTGTAATGTCCCCATTACAATACAAAAAGTAAATGTCGATCTCTGCACGTGGAGTTATATCCATCCATCCATTTTCTGTACCGCTTATCCTATACAGGGTCGAGGCGAGGGACACGCTGGACAGGGTGCCAACCCATCGCAGGGCACAATCACACACACACGCACACTCACACTCACACACACACACACACTACGAACAATTTAGAGATGCCAATCAGCCTACAACGCATGTCTTTGGCATGTCTTTGGCTTAATCTAATTAAGGCTCAAAATTGTGATGAATATGGTCAGCTGCACCCTCCTTTCTCTCTCTCTCTCTCTCTCTCTCTCTCTCTCTCTCTCTGTCTCTCTCTCTCTCTCTTCACTGTCTGTCCACTGTCTTTGAGTTTGAGACCTCTTAATCTCTGCCATCTGCGGATCATGGCACCCGCAGTGGTCTGTTTGGCATCCAAACCCCCACACACATACACACACTGGCTGTCTGGCATTTGCATGTCGCAAGAGCAGGCTGCCATCTGTGTGTGTTGGTGTCTCATATATGCACGTGTGAAAGACATAGAGCGGGAAAATGGCAGCTCTGGTAAGAGACTACATTTCTCTCGGGGTCTGTCCTCGTGTCCTAGAGTGGTTGTGTCATTGTGCAGTGCACCACTCACCTCGGAAATCGCTCCTCTTTCTGACAGCTCCTTCAGCTCCAGAATGCTTAACTACCCTACAAACACGCAATGTATTGGACTGTGTGTGTGTGTGTGTGTGTGTGTGTGTGTGTGTGTGTGTGTGTGTGTGTGTGTGTGTGTGACTGCGACTGTGAGTGTGTTCTGTAAAGCAGCTTAGAAACCCTGGATTTTGGTAAGCACTCTCAAAGTAATTATAGCATACAAACATTACCTCTCTTCTCCCCTGCACTCTCTCGCTCTCGCTCTCTCTCATGCTGTATTCCTCTCCCTCTCTTTTGAGTTTGATGATATTTTTTTTTTTTTTCAGATTCTCTTAGATGATTTCACACAGAAATCTCCAAGTTCTCAGAGATACTCTGAGCTTTTGAAGTTTCCACATGACGCATCGTGTAGGCCGGCGGAAGTTCTGCAGACATTTCCGATCGGTCATTATTATTATTCAACCAGCGGATGACTTTTTATCTCCAGATTTAGATCTCGGACAGTCTACTCAGAGGCCTTGAGGGCTGAGTGTTTTAGCTTTTCTTTTCTTTCTTTTGTGAAAGAGTCATGATCACACAGGTGAATTAAGTCACCATTCATTCGAAATAAATGTATGCACTGTAGAATTAGCAGGCAATTTCGAGTCCCCTTGAAGGTGTAGGTCTATTTAATTAGCAGTATAAACTGAGTAACCCTACATTCATACTAGCAAGCAAAAGATAAAAAAAATTTTTTTTAAATTCTACGTACGTGTGAGACACAGCCGTGATTCCAGCAACAGCAGCAAGCGACATTTGAAGCCTTAACCGTGGATCTGTGCAAATTTGGTTGAAACGATTGGCTTTAATGATTCCTCGGACCAATATTATGGCACGCTTGGTCCGACGTTTCTCCGAAACTTTATTTCGTACCTGGAATTAGTTCCCATTTACTGTTTGATGTTCCAAAATGGAAGAAAACTCATAACAGTGGTTTCATCTTATACGGTCATATACTGACTTCTCTTTAAATATGTACAACCCCAATTCCAAAAAAGTTGGGATGGAATGTAAATGAAATGTAAATAAAAACAGAATGCAATGATTCGCAAATCTCATAAACCCCATATTGTGTTCACAATAGAACATAGAAAACATATCAAATGTTTAAACTGAGGAAATGTACCATTTTAAGAAAAAAAAAATAAGGTAATTTTGAATTTGATGGCAAACCAATGTTCCTCAAACCATTCCTGAACAATTTCTGCAGTATGACAGGGCGCGTTATCCTGCTGAAAGAGGCCACTGCCATTAGGGAATACTGTTGCCATGAAGGGGTGTACTTGGTCTGCAACAACGTTTAGGTAGGTGGTACGTGTCAAAGTAACATCCACATGAATGCCAGGACCCAAGGTTTCCCAGCAGAACATTGCCCAGAGCATCACACTGCCTCTGCTGGCTTGCTTTCTTCTCATAGTGCATCCTGGTGCCATCAAAGAGCCCTGGGCGCCCATGACCCTGTCGCCGGTTTACCAGTTGTCCTTCTTTGTACCACTTTTGTTAGGTGCTAACCACTGCATACCAGGAACACTTGCTGCACATCTTGAGAATTTGTCCTTCACTACTGAAAAGAATTCAGTATGTAAGAAAACAGACATCCCAACCACCACGCTGTTCTGTGTGGAAAAACTGCTAAAATGATTCAAAGATGACTTCGCCGAAACACAGACCACGTTCATGAGTAAAGTTTGATATTTAATCCAAATCACTTGTTTATCATGCGATAAAGAACACTGGGAATGTTTCAGGGAACCACCTACTTACATGTGTTACACTGTTTCACGCCAACCTTGTCCACATTTTCTTTGGTAATTTAATTGGTGGCATACTTCAGTGGCATTTGTTTCTGATAATGGCTGCCAACCCACAGCGGTGGTCCTCTCTGGAGCTGGAGCTAACTGTTAATGCTGATCACTGAGGTAATTTAAAGTCCACATGAGACCCGTGATCTGACTCTGTATGTTGACGCATTACCTTGTGAAACAGGAAGTCAGAGGGCATGTGTACTGAAGTGATTGATTTACACAATAGCCAATACTGTTTGAGATATATCAATTTGCCGGTTCTGATCTAAATTTGATTGTGTGTGCGTGCGATTGAGAGAGAGAGAGAGAGAGAGAGAGAGAGATCATCAGTTACACTTTGACAAATATAAGTAGACATACTAAGATAGTAAGTTAATAACAGATAACCTGAAAGCTTATTAATGCATGTAGATGCTTGTGAGAGTGCATGGATTTGTCTGTCTGTGTGTGTGTGTGTGTGTGTGTGTGTGTGTGTGTGTGTGTGTGTGTGTGTGTGTGTGTTTATACCCAAACCTGTGTCTATACACGTCACACATTCTCCTTGTGCCTGGCATATCTAATGAAGGCAGCTTGACCAATTAAACTGTAAACAGCGACCTGGTTCAGGTCATTAATGCTGTATCATGTCACATTAAATTCCCAAATGAACATCACTCTAACAGGGTGAAGCTTGGTGCTAATGCTAATCACTAATGCTAGGCTTGAGGTGAAAGATTTACGATCTGCCACTTAATGAATTCTAACAGAGGCCAAATCTATTATCTACTACCCAGACTAGCAACATTAGCAATAGTAGCAATGCCAGCAATAATTCTAGTGAAGTATAAACACTCGAAGTGCTTGTCTCCATTAGGCCTATCAGGTATTCAGATTAGCTTTCAGCTCTGAAGCTATGTGCTAATGCTCATCAGTAATGTCAGTCCTGAGGTGAAAGCTTTAGCGTCTGCCACTGACAGAGATGGCAGCAGCTTTACCATTTTTGTCCTCCTCACACACGTTTGTCTTACTATCCTTGTGAGGACCTTCCACTGGCAATTATTAATGCGGCTAATTAATGCTATGCTACACCTAAATCTAAACCCAGCCTTAACCTCAGTAACTCAAAGGAAATGCTCTTTTTAATCTTCTAGAAACTATTCTTTAAGTAGTTAACTAGCAGGGGCCTGAATGTATTATCTACTACCCAGACTTCTAATTACTGTTAGGAACATTAGCAGTATTAGCAACAGTACCAATTATTATAAGTGCTTACCTCCCATAGGCCTATTTGGTATTCAGGTTAGCTTTTGTGACTGAAAGTCTCCTTGTAATATGCTAATCCTGCGTCCTGACCTCCCCCTCGGCAGAGTAAAGCTTTGCCTCATATGTCATAGCCTACCGCTGCCATCTCCCAGTGTTTAGGGGCACATGTCAAACACAAGAACCGATAGCTGTGTAACCTAGGAATGGAGCCGAGCTCTGAAAATGCATTCCAGCCAGAAGGTAATTGACCTAATTTGGTCCACATGTGGAGCCTCTGGATGTTGACCCGGAACTCAGTGGAATTGGGAGAATTGCAATCTAGGTCCTGTCTCCTCCATGTATAATTCTATATGAGCTGACAGGGAATCGTTTTAACTAGCCCGTAGAAGTGTGCCCCCACTGACGGGTGACTCATTCAAGCTGGCGTGCAACACTGAAATGAAATCCAGGTCTGGAATAACCAAGAACTGGTTTATTCTAAACTGGTTTATTCACAGTGCTATATTCTAATGTTGGTGTAAGTTGGTTAATATTGTTGTTTATAAATGAATGGTGGTGCATGGTGGTGAATGTTGATTATCATTGGTAAATGCAGGTGTTTGATGGTGATAGTTGGTTCTTGATATCGAGAATTGGTGTTTGTTGGTTGATGATGACTGTTGATGTTAAATGCATGTTTTTAATGGTTAATGTTGGTGTTTGGTGGTAAATTTTGTTTTTGATTTGCAAACATTTGTGTTTGATGGAGAGCATTGACAATTAATGGTAACAATAGGTATTTGATGGTTGTCATGCTTTCACGTTTGATGATGAATGTTGGTTTTTGATTGTGAGTATTGGTGTTTGGTGGCGAATGTTGACTATTGCTATTAAATGTAGGTGTTTGATGGTTGATTTTGATGTCTGATGATGATATTTGGTATGCTGATGGTAAATGTAGGTGTTTGATGGTGGTTATACTTTGGCATTTGATGGTGATTTGTGATTTTTGATTGAGAACATTGCTGTTTGGTGGTAGGTGTTGAGTATTGATAGTAAATGTAGGTGTTTGACAGTTGACTTTGATGTCTGTTGATATTATTTGATTACTGGCGGTAAATGTAGGTGTTGTTATGGTAATGGTTGAAATGTTCTGGCGTTTGTTAGAAAATGTTTGTGATTGATAGTGAATATTGGTGTTTGTTGTGAATACTGGTGTTTCTTGGTGAATATTGGTATTTGTTGTTAGTGATGAATGCTTTATTTGGTGATTGAATTTTGAATATTGATATCTGTTAGTTTGTTCCATGTTTTGTTAGTGAAAGAATTGAAAACCCATGCCCTATCTTCTCCATGTATCGAACTATATGAGCTGACAGGGGATCCTTTTATGCTGTGAAAGTGTGCCCCCACTGACGAGTGAGTCATTCAAGCTGCCATGCAACACTGACATGAGAGCCAGCTCTGGAATACCCAATAACTTTAGTTTTGACTGACGGAAAAGGACCTCCTGCACTGTTGGTGGCAAAATTAAATGCTAACGACGTTAGACTGGTCCTCCTTGATGTGGCGAGTCATTAAAAATGACAAGGCCTGCTTGCACTGTAATGAGAGCTTCCTAGCAGTGAAGGAAGTGTGTCTTAATTTCATTGCTGCTGTAAGACGAGGAGAGGTGGGCATAATTAAGGCAAGGGTGAAGTTTCAAATTTACTAGGATGAAGCTTTGGCTTGAGACTGGAATACGGCATTGCAGAATGATGTGACGTAATTGGTGTTCCTTGTCAGTTCTTATAATCTGATTTCTTAAAAAGGTTAGCATGCTAACAAAAGACGAAAATGAGAAAGATGTCATGGAAGTGAGAGAGAAAGACTTAGGGGTTCTGCGAATCTTGAAAACAACAATGTTTTTTGGAATTTGAGTTGATAGAGAAAGCTTACAACATTTTTTAAAACTAGTTTGATGGAGTTGTTTTGGTCAGAAATCAAAGGTGGGAATTGGAAATTCCTTTCCAGTATAAAATTTCCATCTATCCTTCTAAAGGGTTGTTTCGTTTACCTCTTGGGGGACCATTAAATATTCTCTGTAGAACCCTATATCAATATGCTTCCCATTCAGAGTTCCAAGTAAAACCCTTTAGGGAAGCCAAGAACTAGCCAAAGAACCCTTGAGGAACCGAGGTGTGATGGCTGAAGTAGCATAATGAGAGCCAGGAAGCATCAATTTAAATGATGTAGGATGAGTTGTTATGAAAAGTTTGTGATGTATTATGTTATAGTGGAAAAAATGACTTTAATGGTGTTTAGTAATGACTTAGATACATTTCATAAGAAATAGAAATAACAGAAATATGGTTCCTAGGTTGAAGGATTTTCTGTAGATTACTCATTAAGAATCCATTTCCCTCCGCTAATCATCCGTCAAGCATATGGATACGTTCCACAACTCAGCTTTCTCTCCCTCTCTCTTTCTCACTCATTATGTATTAACGAACTCTCCCTCTATAGCTGTTCTTTTAGTGCTTGCATATGGTCACCAGACAGATGGAAGTGCCATAATTATCACTTTTCAGAGACAAACGTGTGAATGTCATGTCTAGTAGGGGGAATTACAGCGTGCAGGAGTCTCTCGCACTCTCTCGCACACACCTCTTCTGCGTTAGCTGTAATGCTCCTTACCTCGTATAGACACATTCAATAAACATGCTCGTGTTTCTTACTTCGCATCACTGGCCAATCCCAATTTCCTGTATGTCCCCCCCCCGTTTGCTTAATTGTCTCTTTCAGTAATTTTTTCTGATTGCTCTTTAGCTTCTTTAACATATCCATTGTTTTTATCCGCAGCAAGCTGGATATGTGTGTGTGTGTGTGTGTGTGTGTGTGTGTGTGTGTGTGTGTGTGTGTGTGTGTGTGTGTGTGTGTGTGTGTGCAAGCGAGACACTGGCTCTGGGCCCTTGTGCCTCTTCAGTGCAGTTCTGTGTAGTTTGAAGTGTTTGAAAAGTGAAATGGACCCGGAGGTTCAACAAAACGGGTCAGGGGCGTTTCAGATCTGACAGAGTAACTAAAGCTCTGAGTGTGCCAACACAAAAATCCTCCACCGAATGTCAACAAACCCAAAGACTGTGTTTGAGTGCTGCATCTGAGTGTGATCAGCGAAAAGTTAAAGAATTCTTTCCCATTTTCACACCGGATTATCTGGCTTGTCATTTTTACTGCATTATTTTTTTTTAAAAGAAAACTGACAGCATTATAACGTTAATGTATGTGTAGTTATAACGTTAGTGTATGTGTAGTTATAACGTTAGTGTATGTGTAGTTATAACGTTAGTGTATGTGCAGTTATAACGTTAGTGTATGTGCAGTTATAACGTTAGTGTATGTGTAGTTATAACGTTAGTGTATGTGTAGTTATAACGTTAGTGTATGTGTAGTTATAACGTTAGTGTATGGGGTGAATGACGACATTTATTTTGTGAATGTTGGTTTTCAAATGTAAAGTAAATGTAGGTGTTTTACATGTGATGGTTTCGATGGTAAACTATTTATAGTAAATGTAGGTATTTGATGGTGTATAGCGTTTTTTGGTGGTGAATCTTGGTGTTTCGTGCTGAATGTTGGTATTTAACGGTGATAATTGTTTTTGATTGTGAACATTGGTGTATTTGGTGAAGAATGATGGTAAATGTAGGTGTTTGATGGTGATAGTTGTTTTTTTTGATTATGAACATTGGTGTTTGATGGCGAACTTTGACTGTTGATGGTAAATTTAAGTATTTGATGGTTGATGTGTTTAGGCATTTGATGTGGATGTTGGTTTTTGGTGGTGAATGGTGGTATTTGATGGTAAATGTTTTTTTTTTTTTTAAGGTTAATGTTGTTTGATGGTGAATCTTGGTGTTTGATAATAAATATCAGTGATGGATGGCTGATGTTGGTGATTGATTATGAATGGTGGTAAATATAGGTGTTAGTAGTGTTGGTGTTTGATGATGAATGCTAATGTTTGGTTGAAGAATGCTGCTATTTTGTTATTTTGGGGTTTGATGGTATGTGTTGGTGTTTGGTGTTTGGTATAGTGTGTTGGTGACTGACGGTGAATGCTGTTTGGTGGTGAATTTTGGCATTAGACGGTTCATTTTATGCTAGACATCCAGCCATGTAGATTTGATCTGTGCTCCCCTTTTATTCCCTCTCTCTCTTTCTTTCTCTATCTCTGTCTACTTTCCCCCCTCTTTCTGTCTATCTCAATTAGATGCTCAGTGCAGCCTCAAAGTGCTGCTGGCAAAATTAATTTCAGCTCCTTATTTTTCAATTACTCTGTCTGTATGTGGGTGTACTGTATGTGTGGGTTATGTGGGATGTTTGTGTGTCTATTATGGTGTGTTTTATTTCTAGGACACGGGTGGTCAGCAGTGATATTAGCCATAGGATCAGAATTGGTAGAATTTGCATTCCAATATACTTCACTGCAGTGTTGTATGATTTATAATGTTTGTTATACACCTAATACAACTGTGAGAAAAGCTTCAAGAAGTGACGCATAACTAATCTACCACTGTGTCGAGTAAACACACACACAACTCGAAATTAATGACACCTTGTTGTCCCAGGCACAATCTGCTTCCAGCATATCATTTCTCTCACAAATCCCACACCTTCAAATATGACCACGAGCCCCATTGTGTCTCGCTGTTCTTGTACAGAACGCAGGAACAAAGTATGCTGAGTTTTATTCCAGTAAAAAGAATGGAGAACCAAAGGGAGACGTGAAGAGCCGTCATCACCTCTGGCAATGCGAGTAAAAGTACTAAGCTGGGAAACAAATTCTTTCAGACTGTATTGTTCAGCCAAACAGCAGCTAGCTATTATGTTAACATTGACGTCAGTGTACTTGCCAGCGCGCCTACGATGACCGCTTTGATTGACAGCAGCCTAAAGCTTTGTGCTGGCCTGAAGTGATTTGTTCTTTCACAATTTCTAATTCCTAAAATGAGAAAAAAGTAGTACCTGGGACGGTCAAGGTTGTTTCAAGATGATTGAAATTGCTGTCCTGGGGGATTTTGGGACACTGGTTCAAAAAGTTCATTTCAAACCACGGTTTGAACATTTTTACCCGACCACATGTGGTAAGCGCAGTTACCATGGGAACATGCACTGCTCCACAATTAACCTGTGAAACCTTCATGGCAGCCATGTTTGATAACCTGGCATCTGATGGAGTAGTGTAGGACCTGCTCAGTGTACATGATTTAACACACTGATTGTTGTGTCTGGTTACCTTCTTACAACGAGTGACTTTGTTGCTATTACTCAAGGTCATACATGCCAATACTACTATATTTTTCCTGCCTCATGGTCTTTCTTTTAAAATGGTGCTTCACGTGTTGCTTTCTTTCCCTGGTTGTAAGACCCAAGAACAGACCCAAGAACAAAAAAATACAGATTGTATGTGTGTATGGGAAATGGACAGGAAAAGAAACAGTGAGGCAAAAGGGGTATCTGTTGAAGACATCTTTCCCTCCAGTTTGCTTTGTTCTTGAGGCAATGTTGAGCATTCTTATTGATTTGTTAGCCTAACTAGAGTGCCTCTGTGTGTATGTGTGTGGGAGTGTGTGTGTTTATACTGAACATGTTGTACCTGTCTCTCTCTTTGGGTGTGTATGTACGCTGTTTGTGAAGTCAACTGGTAGCAGGCCCATGTAAAAACCTGTCAAGTCTAATTGAATGGCTGATGGCTGACGGTCTCTCTCTCTCTCTCTCTCTCTCTCTCTCTCTCTCTCTCTCTCTCTCTCTCTCTCTCTCTCGCTGTGTATCTGTCTCTTTCTCTGTCTCTGTCTCTCTCATATTCCTCTTGCAGCGTTAGAGACTGTGATGAGATGCGACTCAGGATGCAGTCGTGTTCCAAATACAAACTATTTACTTCTTGTTAGTCCCCCAGCATCCTCAACTGACTCCATACCTAACTGCTACTTCTCCTCTCCTTCTTCCTCAACAGAGTCGTCCCCCTCGGTTCACGTCTTCATGGACACCACCACCACCAGGACGACCACCCGCCCAACTACAGTGTCCACAGCCACCACCTCTACCACTACAACCACCACATCTAGCACTACCAGATCTCCGGCTCTGAGCATGTTCACTCCGAGGGCGCACACCACCACTGTTGAGCTCCGACCTCCAGGCAGCTCCGGGCCCCTTTCCAGCACACGCCCGCCACCTTCCTCCATCCTACCCAACAATGCTGCGGAGTTCTGTAACCCTACTGTGGAGGCCGAGCTTACCTGGCCCAAAACTCGCCAGGGCCTCACCGCTACACAGCCATGCCCGTTTGGAACAATAGGTAACCAATGCCATATATAATTAATTAACTAATACAACCATAATAGGGTTTAACTTTTACTTGATCATGGTTAGCCAGCTTGACAGACAGACAGTTCATTTTCCCTCATAGTGCATATATTTGATATTATTATAATGTTTTTTTTCTTCTGATTTTTCATTCTATTATATTAGTAATCACTAAATCACATTTTATTGTTAATGTAGTGTGCATTTTTGTTATATTAGTGACCCCACCTCCCTAATATTCAGCCCAGATGCATAGGATAGGATGCATGTTTAATCTCAGTAGACAGAGTTATTGACTTGGTAAACCACATATAAAGACTTAAGCTAATAAAAAACACCATAAGCCGAAAAAGAAAAACCGATGCCCAGGGTTGTCTTCAGAAACATTAAAGCACACACAAGGACACATATATACTAATAGCATATATATTATATACATAATATTCTTCACTCAATAATCCAGTTTGGTGGACATTGATGTGTTTTGGGCAGAAGATACAAGCTGTTGAATCAGCTAGTACAGGGTTAATTTGCGTACACACACACACACACACACACACACACACGAACAGCAAACATAACCCTAAGAGATTCACAAACTGACTTATTTATTTCCCAGGAAATACTTGTGTTAAGCAGCAATAACATCTAATGTTTTCTTGTAAGTAAATAAATAAATAAATACACTGATCAGCCATAACATTAAGACCACCGACAGTTGAAGTGAATAACATTGATTATCTCTTTACAGTGGCACCTGTTAAGGGGTGGGATATATTAGGCAGCAAGTGAACAGTCAGTTGTTGAAGCTGGAAAAATGGGCAAGGATCTGAGTGACTTTGACATGGGCCAAAATGTGATGGCTAGATGACTGGGTCTGTCCAAAACAGCAGGTCTTGTGGGGTGTTACCGGTATGCAGTGGTTAATACCTACCAAAAATGGTCCAAGGAAGGACAACCGGTGAACCGGCGACAGGGTCATGGGCGCCCAAGGCTCATTGATGCACGTGGGGAGCGAAGGCTAATCCGTCTGGTCCGATCCCACAGAAGAGCTACTGTAGCACAAATTGCTGAAAAAGTTAATGCTGGCTATGAGAGAACGGTATCAGAACACAAAGTGCATCTCAGCTTGCTGCGTATGGATCTGTGTAGCTGCAGACCGGTCAGAGTGCCCATGCTGACCCCTGTCCACCACTGAAAGTGCCTACAATGGGCACGTGAGCATCAGAACTGGACCATGGAGCAGTGGAAGAAGGTGGCCTGGTCTGATGTGGACGGCCGGGTGCGTGTGCATCGCTTACCTGGGGAAGAAATTGCACCAGGATGCACTGTGGGAAGAAGACAAGCCAGCGGAGGCAGTGTGATGCTCTGGACAATGTTCTGCTAGGACATCTTGGGTCCTGGCATTCATGTGGATGTTACTTTGACACGTACCACCTACCTAAACATTGTTGCAGACCAAGTACACCCCTTCATGGCAACGCTATTCCCTAATGGCAGTGGACCTACTGTACAGGACTTCAAGGATCTGCTGCTAATGTCTTGGTGCCAGATACCACAGCACACCTTCGAGTCCATGCCTCGATGGGTCAGAGCTGTTTTGGAGGCACAAGGGGGACCTACACAACATTAGGCAGGTGGTTTTAGTGTTATGGCTGATCGGTGCAAATAAATGAGCAAATAAATATATTACTTTCAATATCAATGTAAAGTTCAGGTTAAATTTAGATTCTCATTTCTGCTGTGAGATATTTTATATTGAATTTTTTAATACATTTTAATATACAGTATGCGTGTTATTAATGTTAGTTCTCCTGACAAGCCTGTGAACTACTCTGTAGGAAGTTTCTCATTGGATTCGACATTCCTGCAGTATCTTATTATATGTAATTATTAATATTACCACAGTGCAACCATCCAGCCATGATTTCCCGCTCAACTAGGAAAAAAAAAATCTGAATGTTGTGTGACCCCAAAACAGAAATGAAATATTTTTATTTTATTTTATTTTATTTCAAGGCTGCAAAAATCTGGTGTGAGTGTGATGTAAACAAGGAATGAAACACAACACAACGTGCAGTTGTAAGAAAATAATGAACACCTTGATAGTTTGATGCACGTCCCAGACTGTTTTATAGCTCTTATAACCCAGCAATGTACATTTATTAAATAATGAAGCGTCATACTTTTTATATGTTTATAGTCAAGTTTCATATTGTGGAATGTCTGCGATACAAGTTAGCCACTGTTATCACTTACAAGTCGTACAATTTGTCACTATGAAAACGCGAACATATCAGAACGAGTGAACTGCCAGAGCTGCCGTCAGAGCTGCTATACAAAAATAATCAACAGCTTCTGGCGAAGCCCCAAATTTCCTGTGTTATATTGGCTTATGAACGTTTAGTTCACCATGAACTAGAAATGAACTGCTTCCTTTTCCACCTTCACTTTCATTTGCCAGGTGAATTTGATTTGCACTGCATTTATTACGCTGCTCTAACACTTCTGGAACTTTCTGAATAGAGTGTGAGGGCTTTGAGTGGAGCTACTCCTTTAGTGAAATGTGTCTGGTAGTGTGCATGCTGTCATGTCGTGTGTGTGTGTGTGTGTGTGTGTGTGTGTGTGTGTGTGTGTGTGTGTGTGGTTGTTGCTCCTGTTATTACTCATGCCATTCATTAGCGAATCGGTGGTGCATATGGGTCGGCTGGGACGCTGCATGCTCTGAGATAACGAGAAGCACCACTCAAAGCATCAGAGCCAGGAGATCTTCAGCCACACTCAGTCACTAGTGTGTGTGTGTGTGTGTGTGTGTGTGTGTGTGTGTGTGTGTGTGTGTGTGTGTGTATGTCTCTCTCTATCATATACACATACTCCTTCATCTCTATGTCTTTCTTCTCTGTACTTCTGCAGCACTTTATTCTGCCTCTTGTGTTCTGTCTTCTACCCTTTCCCTTTCGTCTATCACCTCATCCCTGCCCTCGCTGTCTTTTCTCCACTCACTTTTTCAGTCTCACTTTTCACCTCCCCCCCCCCCCTCTCTCTCTCTCTCTCTCTGCGCTTTCCTCTTTATCTGCAAGAAGCCAAAGAGAGGCTCGTGTAGAGGGAAATGAAGTGTCAGTCAAACTTTATATCAGTTTAATGTTGTCACAGTCTCTCTCCCTCCCTTCCTCCATGCTGTTCTTCTACACTGACTGGTTTCAGTATTTTTGTCTCTATGACTGGTGATTAGTTTGCATGATTAGCCACTTACACGGGATTGCAGAGATGTGCCGCTCGGTTTGGAGAACAGAATTGGCCCCCAGCAATCTGCCAAAGCTCATATCCTGCCCTGTTCTTCAGCAGCTGTGTTCCAGTCAGGAGTTTTCTGCATCCATCACAGAATTGCCCGTGCTCATTCCACACACACACACACACACTATATATATATATATATATATATATATATATATATATATATATATATATATATATATATATATATATATATATATATATATATAAAAGAAATGCTGTAGAGCAAAGATGCCTTCGAAATAATGAAATTAAATGTATCTACATTTTAAAAAAAATACCATAAAGAGCAGTAAACAGTAGGAAATGAAACAAAGTCAATATTTGGTGTGACAAAATTTTTTTAATTAAAATAAAAATGAGCTGGTGAGTTTTATTGAGCATCTTGCAGAACCAGCCACAGTTCTTCTGGAGACTTTGACTTTTGCACTTGCTTCTTATTTTTGCAGCAAAACCCAGCAGCCTTCATTGTGTTTTTTGTCTGAAAAGTGTCTCTTACTTAATATGCTGCTTTCTTTAATGACATACAAGCATTTTTTCTGTAACATTTAATTTTGTGCTAGAAAACAAATGTTTGGGGATCTAAACTGCTTTTTTGTACTGATTTGATAATGTAGAAGTCATAAAATAAAAAATCTCAAAAAAACAAAAAACAAAATACGGTGCCTAAAACTTTTGCACAGTACTGTAGATGTTTATACAGGGGCCTTGTACATTGCTCCTAGGTGTCAATGAAGTGTGTGTGTGTGTGTGTGTGTGTGTGTGTGTGTGTGTGTGTGTGTGTGTGTGTGTGTGTGTTGTTAGGTTTGCATAAGCTGCCCAAACCTGTTGCTATAATGTGACAGTTGTTTATGCGTAAAACAATTGCACCATCATCAGCACCACTTAAAAGCTTTTAGGTCGTGTTCATGGGTCATCTCTTTTTTCATGTTTTAACACTTCCAAACTGAATTTGGAGCAAGTACCACGTCGGAGACACACACACGCACACACACACACACACACACACACACACACACACACACACACACACTAAGCTGCGTTGTGCTACATGTTTCCCTTGTAGGCAATGCCTCATTTGCG